>CM042837.1:18378505-18688981 GCA_023653725.1 Bungarus multicinctus | reverse complement strand
AGGAAGATGACTGGAAGAGCCAGGGAGAGGGAAAAGAGAAGGGACGAATGGAAAAGGAAGACAAGAGAAAAGAAGAGGAGAGAAGAGAAGAGAGGAGAGGAGAAGAGAAGAGAAGAGAAGAGAAGAGAAGAGAATGAGAAGAGAAGAGAAGAGGAAGAGAAGAGGAAGAGAAGAGAAGAGAAGAGAAGAGAAGAGAAGAGAAGAGAAGAGATCTGTCAGGGTTCCAATGATTGCCCTCATTAAACTATGAGCCTCGAGCCAAGCTTCAAAAGAATTCAAAAGATTGGAGCAACATGTCTGGCACAAAACCTTCTGAAGCCAACTCTGAGACACGTAATTTACTATAACCAATTTTTTACTGTGAGTACACTGGCCCACATTAAAAATGAAATTCTGTTGCCTGCTCTCAAGAGAGTGTATAACCTATTCGAACACATACATAACACACATATACAGATGCTATATACATACATATATACCTGCACCAGGCAGGCAGACATACATATGTATGTACGTACGTACATACATAGATGTATATATATTAATCACTATCCATTTTGAAAACGTAGCTTGATAATTCACAAGGTTGATACTATATGGAAAAAAACTGTGACTGAATCTAGATGCTCTGTTTTGGATATCATGAAGCCTCCTCCCAGAAGGGAACAAGGAACAAGGTCATTTAACAACTGTCCCGCTTAGCAACGGAAATTCCAGTCCCAATTGTGGTGGTAAGTCAAGGACTCCCTGTACTAGTTTAATTTGTGCAATACTTTTTAAAAGCAGATCATCAGATCTGTGCTATGTATGAAATATCCCGTTCCTTTTGTCTTCTACATTATTGCTATATGGGCTCTACCACCTCTTACAATATATCTGCATGTGATCTATTTTTAGCCTTGATTTTCATCCAGCCATGAATTCTCTCAGTGCCAGTGAGCAGAGAAGACACATAACAGTTACTAAGAGACAGTTGGAGATACTGTTCAATCATCTACCTCGTTCAGAAATCACATCCTGAAATTGCCTAGTGACAAATGGTCACCATATAAGGTTACATCAATTGATGGTCTTCAAGTGGGAAGGGAGAGATAGGGGGGTGGGAATTGTTAGCAAAATTGTGAAGTGGCTACTACTTCGTTTTGTGTCTCTCCCTCTTTCAAGTCTGTCCTGCACTTTCTGTTCTCCAAATGAAATAAATAAATGGACCTGTAAGTCATCACATCTGAGAAGTGACTGGCAAGGGCAAGATACAGATTGAAAATCTAAACAATTTCCAGTGATGGATTTAGAGAAAGTTCTCCCTCAGTAGCCAAATCAGATAGGCGGTAAGGCTTATAGTATTCCAAAAAGACATGTTCTTGCATTAAATTGAGATTCGTTTTAAAACTTAAGATTCTTTGGAAGGGGAAGAGGAAGGGGAAGGAGGAGAGCAGAGGAGAGCAGAGGGAGGGAGGAGAGGAGAGGGAGGGGAGGGAGGGGAGGGGAGGGGAGGGTGAGGGGAGAGGAGAGGAGAGGAGAGGAAGGAAGGAAGGAAGAGGAAGGAAGGAAGAAGGAAGGAACGGAAGGAAGGAAGGAAGGAAGGAAGGAAGGAAGGAAGGAAGGAGAGGAGAGGAGAGGAGGGAGGGAGGACGGAGGAAGGAAGGAGGAAGGAAAGGAAGGAAGGAAGGAAGGAGGAAGGAAGGAAGGAAGGAGGAAGGGAGAGGAGGAAGGAAGGAAGGAAGGAAGGAAGGAAAGGAAGGAAGGAAGTGAAGGGAAGGAAGGAAAGGAAGGAAGGAAAGGACGGAAGGAAGGAAGGAAGGAGGAAGGACGGAAGGAAGGAAGGAAGGAACGGAAGGATAGGAAGGAGGAGGAAGGAAGGAAGAGGAAGAAGGGGAAGGAAGGAAGGAAGGAAGGAGAAGTGAAGGAAGGAGAAGGAAGGAAGGAAGGAAGGAAGGAAGGAAGGAAGGAAGGAAGGAAGGAGGAGAAGGAAATGGAAGGAAGGAAGGAAGGAAGGAAGGAAGGAAGGAAGGAAGGAAGGAAGGAAGGAAGGAAGGAAGGAAGGAAGGAGGAAGGAAGGAAGGGAGGAGGAGGAAGGGAAGGGAGGAAGGAGGAAGGGAGGAGGAAGGAAGGAAGGAAGGAAGAAGGAAGGAAGGAAGGAAGGAAGGAAGGAAGGGGGAGGAAAGGAGAGGAGAAGGAAAGGAAGGGAAGGAAGGAAGGAAGGTAGGGGGGAGAGGAGAGGAGAGGGAAAGGAAGGAGAGGAGGACCTGAAGTTAAGAAATATGGGAATGATTCCCAGCCTTCTTTTCAGCAGTTAATTCTGATTTTATTGTCCCTCCTCTCTCTGTCTCTCAGATGTTATACAAGTCTTTTCAACCCCTCAATTTAGTCCACATCTTTCTTAACCTTCAGCTCCATAAATCATCCATTTGTTTCTGTCTTCTTTCAGCAAAAAGTCCATATAAGGTTTCCAGCCTTTCAGAAAAGCTTTTGTGATTCCTCAGGGACCAAACAATTTTGCCATTTCTGTGAATTCTAACATTTTCACAATCCAGTCCTCCACGACGAAGATTTCATTATTCAGAAGAGATGCAAAATTTAGAGGTTTGCCAACAAATAATGAGCAGGGAGTGAGGGGAGATTGAGAATTAGGATATCAGTCCCTTAGAAATTGCACTTTTTCCTGTTAAAATTGCTAATTCACAAGCACAGAACTAGAGATTGGCGGATATGGCTTTCTAAAGCAGGCGTATCCAACTTTGGCAACATTGAAGACTTGTAGACTTCAACTCCCAGAATTCCCCAGATAGCCATTCTGGGAGTTGAAGTCCACAAGTCTTAAAAGTTGCCAAAGTTGGAGAGCTCTGTCCTAAAAGACTTTGAATATGACCTTGCAAATGTTAGCGATGCAGAGCAAGGCTATTAAATATGGGGAAACTGCAGTGGTGGGATTCAAAAAAATTTACTACCGATTCTGTGGGCATGGCTTGGTGGGCATGGCATAGGAAGGTTACTGCAAAATCCCATTCCCTTCCCACCTCACTAACCTGCTTTCCAGCTCCGTTCTCCTGTGCAGGGCAACCAAAGAAGACTCAGCTCATCAGCTGGGCCTCGGGAGGCAGAGAAGAGATGAGGTTGGTGGGGCCAGTCAGAGATGGCATTTGCTGGTTCTCCGAACACAAAAATTCAGCTAGCGGTTCTCCAAAACTGGTCAGAACCTGCTGAATACCACCTCTGGGAAACTGATTGTGTGAATGACTGTAATAGATTCTTTTATGTATACACAAGTCAGTGGACTCCAAAACCCAGGAGAGCCAGCAGTACAACACAAATCCCTAGGCAGCAGACACACACCCACATTCAAAGGCTAGTACTCAGTGCTCTCTACTATACTCCTTCCCACTTCTATTATTGCTCCATCAACTCCTCTTCCTTGTGAGTCTTTCTGCTGGAGAGCAGTGTATTTTTCTATCTGCTTCAGGCTACTTTATTTCCAGAGATGTGAACACAGATCTCCTTCCTCTTTCCCACACACCAGCACCAATACATCCAGTTATTTCTCTGTTCAGCTTTTATAGCTAATGGTGGTTATTCTAGCTATGGAGAGACCTTAAAGGGATCACTCAATAGCAATCCAGGTGCTGGCCATCTCCCAATGACATTTTACTTAAATCAAATTTATTTTTTTTCCCCAATCTCCATTGGGAAAATCTTCACTCATTTTTTTTTTAATTCTAGGAGCAGCAAGCCTTTCCTACACCATCCAAACTCTGTTATTCTGTTATATATGTAATGCTCAGCCTCAAATAAGTTGAGTGTCTGTTAATTAGCAAATCTTGTTCAGATCTGTATTTTTTTTCCCCTTTCCCTAATGCATTGCACATTATTTTGCATAGTTCTAGAACTTCAAAGCTTTGGCAAAGGCTTTGAAGAGTAGAATACAATGGCCATGTTGCTTCAGCACGTGGATAGCGAGTGTGCAGCCACTTTCCATTTTTACAAGTGTCAGCGGAAGTTACAAAGAGGCTGCAACAGAACAGAAAACAGAAAACACTTCATCAAGGCAAAGTAGATGACTTCTTTACCGTGACAGGAAAGCTTTTAACTCCGGTTCCTGTTTCCTTCAGTGACCCTTGAGAGCAGCCATTGAAACAAAACAAACGCAACAATGAATGAATGTGGACTTTTGTATCGTAGCTTTCTCTCCAGCTTCCCCAGGTTGGGGAAACAGAGCACCATGCCCCAAAAACAGAATTGCTGAAACAAAAGTAGGATTTTATTCTGGATAAATAGCACATAATTATAGAAAATGTTCAAAAAAAGTATTTTTGAGAACTGCATCAAACAATAAGAGCATCTGTTAAAGTGCCAACTAACCAAGAGATTGTGATAGATGATAGATAGATAGATAGATAGATAGATAGATAGATAGATAGATAGATAGATAGATAGATAGATAGATAGATAGATAGATAGATAGATAGATAGATAGATAGATAGAGGTAGGTAGGTAGATATAGATAGACATGATTAAATAGATAGGTATAGATGATAGATAGACAGACAGATAGATGATTAGATAGATAGATAGATAGATAGATAGATAGATAGATAGATAGATAGATAGACAGACACAGACAGACAGATGATTAGATAGATAGATAGATAGATAGATAGATAGATAGATAGATAGATAGATAGATAGATAGATAGATAGATAGATAGACAGATGAATAGATAGATAGATAGATAGATAGATAGATAGATAGATAGATAGATAGATAGATAGATAGAGAGAGAGAGAGAGAGAGAGAGAGAGGTAGGTAGGAAGATATAGACAGACATGATTAAATAGATATAGATAGACAGACAAACAGGCAGGCAGGCAGGCAGATAGTTTCAAAATGTAAAAATGTGATAAGTCATCTAAGCTTAGACACATATGCTTAAAAGGGACAAGCTTAAAAAAAAAAACCCAAAGTAAAGAAAAATATTTTTTTAAAAAAACGAACAGACTAAAGAAAAGGAAAGAAATCTATTTATTTATTTATTAATTAAATTTATATACCGCCCCCTCTCCCAAAGGGACTCGGGGCGGTTAATAGCCGGAATAAAAATACACATATCAAACATATATACAATATTACAATATTAAAAATTAAAAGAATTAGATATATTTGGCTCCACAAAATTTAAAACAAGGAATTAAGAAAAATTAAAAACCAGATTAAAATTTAAAACCCCTAGGCCAGACCGGCTTGCCGAAATAAATAAGTTTTTAGCACATGACGGAAGGTCGGGAGATCAGGGATGGTCCTCATCTCCAGGGGCAATTCGTTCCAGAGGGAAGGTGCCCCCAATGAGAAGGCCTGCATCCTCGGGGTCGCCAGCCATCCAGCCGGTGGCACCCCAAGAAGGCCGACTCTATGGGAGCGTATCGGTCGGCGGGAGGCTGATAATGGCAGGAGGCGGTCTCGCAGGTATCCCGGTCCCGAGCCATCTATCCTATACAGTTACTCTTTGACTTACAACGGTTCATTTAGTGACCCTTGAAAGTTACGTCAGCACTGAAAACATGTGATTTGTGACCATTTTTCACACTTACAACCACTGCAGCGTCCCCACATGATTTACATTTGGATGCTTGACAACCGACTCACATCAGAATAGAGGCCTGTGTGAAGGGGACAATTAGCCAGTGGAACAGACTTCGTGGGGGATCCATCACTGAAGGTTTCTAAGAAGAGTCTAGACAGTCACTTATCTGAAATATTATAGGTTCTCCTGCTTGAGCAGGGGGCTGGACTAGAAGACCTCCAAGGTCCCTTCCAGCTCTATTCTGATTGATTGATCATTAGTGGCTTCCTCACCTTAATTTTTCCCCAACCGAGTATACAATTTGAGTTTCTTCTTGGACACATCAGATGCATAAAATTCGGCTAACTTGAGGGTTCACTGACCATAATAATATGGCCATCAGTTCTTCTGGTATCTTGTTTTCGTATAATGCTTGAATGTATGTGAGTAGATTTATAGGGAAATCTTTCAGTGCTAAAAATGCTAACGCGACATTGAGGTTTACACCAAAGCTTTGGAATCCGACTGTTTATCAGGAATTTTAGCTGCCATCAGCACGGGATAAGCTCATTCATGCTATTGTTCTAAGATAAGAACCTGGACAAATGCATTTCTGAACATTTTATTTATTTTATTTTGTCAATTGCTTACAAGATAATAGGTATAAGTAAAAACAGTTATGAATACATGGATACATATAAGAAAAATAAAAAAGAAACAATAGGACAGGGATGGTAAGCACGTTGGTGCGTTTATGCACACCCCCTACAGACAGGCCTCTTAAGAAAGGGGTGAGGTCAATCGTAGATAGTCTAAGGTTAAAGTTTTTGGGGTTTGGGGAAGAAACCACAGAGTCAGGTAGAGTATTCCAGACATTGACACTCTGTTGCTGAAGTCGTATTTCCTGCAATCAAGTTTGGTGCGATTGTTTGTTCTTGTGTTGTTATGGTTGAAGCTGAAGTATTCATTGACAGGTAGGACATTGCAATGTATGATTTTATGTTCTATACTTAGATCGGACCGAAGGCAGCATACTTCTAGGTTTTCTAGGTCTAGAATTTCGAGTCTGGTGGCATAAGGTATTCATATTTATTTCAAAGGTCAGGGAGACAACTGACATTATTGTAACTTGGGATTTTACCTCCTGCCTTGAGCAAAGAGACGAGCAAACTGAAAACAGTCCTGTGACATCATATGCTGATGCCACCAACTAGGAACTTAGCTGTAATTGCAGAAGCATCGTATTTCTGACCACAATGCGAAACCCAGAGCTTGTTTTCTCCTCAGTGAGTCACAAGGTTGTGGAAATCAGGCATGAAATGGAGTGCAAATGACTGTTGCTAGTGGAATTGTTGTCTCCAAGTGAACATATTTATTTACTTACAGAATCGACTTGGAAGGAACCTTGGAGGTCTTCTAGTCCAGGGGTCACCAACCTTTTGGACCTCAGGGACCACCAAATTCACAAATTTAGATCCCAGGGACCACTAACTGGTTTTGTGGGTGGGGCTTGGTGTTCATGTGACTGGCTGGGCATGGCTTGTATGTAAATATTATAAATATTTATATAAATATTGATTTTTTTATAAAAAAAGAGCAACTTTTACCCAAAATCAGGCAAAGCAGGCAGGCAGATTGAGTTGCTCACAGAATCACAGATTCATTCAGAAATCTATTTATCTGCCATTGGCTAGCTCAGTCTGTCACATAAAATTTGCTTGCAAGCAAACTCACAAAATTAACTCACAACACACCATGTATGTAAATATTGATTTTTTTATTAAAAAAAAGCAACTTTTACCCAAAATCAGGCAAAGCAGGCAGATTGAGTTGCTCACAGATTCATTCAGAGAGCTATCTATCTGCCATTGGCTAGCTCAGTCTGTCACATAAAATTTGCTTGCAAGTAAACTCATAAAATTTGCTAGCAAGCAAACTCGCAAAATTAACTCACAACACACCATGTATGTAAATATTGATTTTTTTATTAAAAAAAGCAACTTTTATCCAAAATCAGGCAAAGCAGGCAGATTGAGTTGCTCACAGAATCATTCAGTGATCTATCTATCTGCCATCGGCTAACTCAGTCTCTCAAATTTGCTTGCTATGAGTCTGCACTGAATTTGCTTACAAGCAAACCTTCAGTTCTAAGGGAGATTCGGCTGTGCTTAAAAGCAGAGCCGAAGATCTAAAGACTAGCTAGAAAGCAAGAAATCCAACCATTTCCTGCTTCCTAGCTAATCTAAATCTCCTGGCACAGCAGAACAGATGATGGTCAGAAATAGGAAAAATAGCAATTTAGCAGACAAGTTTGCCGGGTATGGAGTGAGTGGTTGGGGAGGATTCCCGCGGGCCATGTGGGTGGCGCAGCCTTGTGTTTCTGCGCAGCCTGGATTAATTGCCTTGGGAGGGGTGCTCTGGGGGTGAGATTTCTCTGCAGCCCACCAAAAATTTCTCATGGCCAAAATTTTCTCAGCAGTTGGCGACTGCTGTTCTAGCCCAGCCCACTACTCAAGCAAGACACCCTATACTGTTTCAGACAAGTGGCTGTCCAGTCTCTTTTTAAAAACTTCCCATGATGAAACACCCACAGTTTCTGAAGGCAAGCCATTCCACGGGTTAATTGTTCTCACTGTTAGGAACTCCTCAAACGTTCTTTTTTTCAGGAGACAACTGGACTTCCTTGTTTTTCTTTTTGAAAATATTTCGTTTCTCATCCAAGGAGCTTCTTCAGCTCTGACAGGATGGTGGGGAATGGAAGGATTGATATTCCTTGCAGACAGCTGGTCATTTGCATCCTTTTAGAGGGTCGTTGAAGCACTTGGAGGTTTATCTGTGTCTTCAGGGTCACCTGAGTGGTGCTCCTGGTCCCTGTAGTCTTCAACTTTTTTCCTCTGGAAATCCATTCTTATTTCCACACCATTCCAAGGCGTTCATCTCAAATTATATAGTTAAAAGTCTATAGAGATTCTCAGTCACCCAAGTAACAGTTGTCACTGTTAGGAATTTTCTCCTTAATTCTACACTGCTTCTCTCCCTGATTAGTTTCCATCCACTGTTTCTTGTCCTGCCCTCTGGTGCTTTGGAGAAAAGCATGACTCCCTCTTCTTTGGGGCAGCCCCTCAAATAGTGGAATGCTGCTATCATGTCACCTCCTAGTCCTTCTTTTCTCTAAAGAATCCAATTCTTGCAAACCATTGGTCATAACTTTTAGTCTTCAGGCCCTTAATCATCTTAGTTGCTCTTCTCTGCACTTAACAGATAACAGAAAATCATGTAGGAATCAAGACTCAGGACCACATGGAGATGAGACAAGCTGCTTTCTTTATTGTCAGGTTGAGAATAAGAAGAGCTGTCTGCTCTCTTGCCAGAGTTCGTTCTATCTCTCTATCTCCATAGTAGCATACCAGTGCTTAATTTATACACTATACATCTATTTAGACAACCTTTGTTACTGTCTGCTTAAGCAGTTTATACATTCATTTCCAGTTAGGATTAACTTTTAATTAAGATTAACATAAGCTTCAGTTCCTGCCTTTGTTCCGTCCTATCTGGGTGTTAAGATCTTGTTTCCTCCAGATAAACATGCAAATGTTTCCTCCAAATAAGCATGCAAACGTTGCACTTTGCACGGAATGTTCTTTGTCTGAGGTTTGCCATCCAAGACAAGAATATCCAGAAAGCACAATGCCTACAAATCAGAGTTGGAAGGGACCTTGTAGGTCATCTAGTCCAATCCTCTGCCCCAGCAGGAGACCCTACGTCATTTGTGACAGATGGCAATCCAGTCTCTTCTTGAAAGTCTCAAGTGATGGCACTCCCACAACTTCTGAGGGCAAGGTGTTCCATTGGTTGATTGTTGTCACTGTCACTTTTTCATTATTTTTTTAAAATTTGGTAATGTGGCAACCAAAACTGGATGCAGTATTCCAGGTGTAGTCTGGAGCTACTAATACTTCACATGACATGGGGTGACATGATAGCAGTGTTCCAGTATCTGAGGGTCTGTCATAAAGAAGAGGGAGTCAAACTATTCTTCGAAGCACCAGAAGGCAGGACAAGAAGCAACGGATGGGAACTAACCAAGGAGAGAAGCAACCTAGAACTAAGGAGAAATTTCCTGAGAGTTATAACAATTCATCAGTGGAACGACTTGCCTCGAGAAGTTGTGAATGCTCCAACACTGGGAGTTTTTAAGAAGAGATTGAATAACCATTTGTCTGAGGTGGTATAGGCTTTCCTGCCTAAGCAGGGGGTTGGACTAGAAGACCTCCAAGGTCCCTTCCAACTCTGTTATTCTATTCTATTTTAATCATGGGGCCTCCCATTAGATTAGAAGAACCCTAAATGCAATTTGAAGCAAAGAATACATTTGCTTAATAACATGAAAACTGATACAAAGATAAACATCCAACAACTGAAAGAAGCTGTGCTTGATGGCATGGCATGGAGAGCACTTGCCTATAAAGTCTTCCAGAGTCAGACACAACTGAATGTTTGAAACCACAACATTAGAAGAACTGTCCAGAAGCCAACCATCTTTCTGAAGACCTCCATTTTCAAACTGTCCAGTTTTGAGAAACTGAGCAATATGGACCTCAAACTGACCCATCAATGGTTACCATCTGAATATCAAGCTGGCCATGCTTACACCCATTTCATTAAGGGAAGTAATTTTTGTTTAGTTTGCATACATTTCTAAATTTGTAGTGTAAACCGACACTTCTTTTGTTTGTTTCTCTCTGTCCTTTTGGGAAAATATAGATAGTTCTTGATTTATAACAGTCTGTTTAATGACCATTCAAAGTTATAATGGCACTGAAAAAAGTGACATTTGATCAAATATCTATGGAGATTCTCAACCATCCAGGTAATAATGGTTGTCCCAAAGGTGTTTTTTCAAAAGGCAGCTGGATTTTTGCTTGGCACTTTGGGTTTTGTCCAATTGAGAGTACAGCCCTTGTTCAAAGGAGTTATAATTATAAAAAGGGCAAACTCTGCCTGAAAATCAAACAATAAATTACATTCTGCTACACCAACCTCAAAGGAAGGGTGCCCTCTGGTGGTTACTCCATAATATAACATTGTGCCCATCAATGTTTGAAGTTGTGACATATCACACAGTTCACATCATACCCTTAAGGAGGGAATAAGGAGAGAGTAAACCCTGTGAATGTGATAGCAGTTTCCAATAAAAAAAAATATGTTGGATTATGCTCCAACTTAATTTTGCAATTCCTTGCAAATGCAAACAGCCAGGCGACATAGATCATTCATTCATTCAACCAGTTTGGTCTAACGGTTAAGTGAGAGTTCAAGTCCCAACTTAGGCATGAAAGTTGGGTGGGTGACTTTGGTCCAATCACCAGGAGATGGTGAGTTCTACTCCTTCCTCATCCATGAAAGTCAACTGGTAACTTTGGGTCTGTCACTTTCTCTCAACTTATCCCATCTCATAAGGCTGCTGTTGTGAAGAAAATAGTAAGAGACGAAATATCAGATATATTGACCGCCTGGAGTTATTTATAAAAAATAATAGTGAGAGAATCTGACAGATTTTGATATACAGATATACAAATATCAGAGAATATCCGGTAGCCCCAATCTTTGAATTGAAGGGATCCTTGGTGCTCTCTGAGATTGCTTGTTTTCTTGCAAATCTTTCATTATCCTAACTAGGTAACATCATCATCAGTGCTAGTAAGGAGTGCTGTTTGCTATCATTTTATATTCTGGTTACTTACGTCTCTAAGACCATCCATACAGACAGGCAACTCATCAGAACATAAACAGCAAACCCCACTCCTTACTAGCCCTGATGATGTTTGGGTCATGAAACATCTGCAAAAAAAACAAGCAAGCTCAATTCAAAGATTGGGGCTACAGAGCTGGGTTGCAGAGTTAGTCCTTGAATTACATCCACAATCCGGACCAGAATTTCCATTATTAATTAAGCAATGCGGTTCTTAAGGGACTCACGTACAGTTTTATCACCTTTTCTGCCATGGATGCGAAGCAAATCAGGGGAGTTCAACCAGTTCTGACCAGTTCTGGAGAATCAGGAGCAGAAATTTTGAGTAGTTTGGAAAACCGGTAAATCCCACCTCCGACTGGCCCCGCCAACCTCATCTCTTCTCTGCCTCCCGAGTCCCAGATGATTGGCTGGGTCTTCTTTGGTTGCCCTGCACAGGAGAACGGAGCTGGAAAGCAGGTTAGTGGGGTGGGAGGGAATGGGGATTTTACAGTATCCTTCCCCTGCCATGCCCACCAAGCCAGGTCCGCCACGCCACGCCTACCAAGCCACGCCCACAGAACCGGTAGTAAAAAAAAAAAAATTGAATCCCACCACTGCTGGAGTTGTTAAATGAGCCTTGTGGTTTTTCAGCGAATTTGGCTTCTTCCCTTGAGTTTGCTTGCTGGAAACCAGCTGGGAAAGTTGCAAATGTCGATCATTTCACCCTGACATATTGCAACTGTCCTAAATACATGCCAGTTGCCAAGAGCCCAAATTTTGCTCGCGTGACCAAGGGGATACTGCAACAGACTAGTTGTAAGTCACTTTTGCTTTTTAGTGCCGTTGTGGTTTTGAACAGTCCCGGAACAAATGGTTGTAAATGGAGGACTACCTTGTAAACATCTGGATGACCTCTGGAAAGCAGCAGCAAGTTGGCATGTACTGCATCAATAGTTCTGTGGATCTCTGCAATCCAGATGCGGTGATAATCCAGAAGATAATGTTTTTTCGGTGATGATGTTGCATGAGGATGATATATACTAATTTTAAGAAACAAAGTTATAAAGCTTCCAAAGAACAGCTAGCTGCTGAGCAAAATGTGTGGGACAGTGCTCTGATATCTAAGTCCTGCTTGTAGGCTTCTTCTTGGCTTCTAATTAACTCCCCCTGGAGAAAGTATTCCTGGTGAGAGAGTTGACTTTTTGCTATGGTCCTGTCCCTTCAATGATGTCATCCCTAGCTTTCTGCAGAAGGGCGAAAAGACTAAAAGGCAATACTGCCACCTCGTGTTTCGAATGTTAAACTGTTGGGTTGCTTACAGTATTTTTGATCACTCAATTGGATGGATATGAAATGTGGATTCACAGGTGGCTGTTGGATATGAGCTGGGTCGACAAAATCAGAAATGAGGAGGTGTTAAGCCACCTGGGGAAGCCAAGGGAAATCATCAAAACCATAAAGAAACAAAAGTTAGAATATTTCGGACATGTGGTGCGACACCCGGAAAAATACGGCATCCTTCACTTAATTCTCCAGGGAAAGATTGAAGGCAAATGAGGTCCAGGGAGAAGAAGAATATTGTGGCTTCAAAATCTAAGGGCCTGGTTTGGACAAAACTCAGCAGCACTTTTTCCTGTGGCTGTTGATAAAAATAGGATCTCCAACATGATCGCCAACGTCTGATGATGGATATGGCACAAGAAGAAGAATTGGATTAAGCTAATGGTAAGAACAGGGATTCAGCAATGAAATGTTAAATAAATATATTAGTCTGTATGTAGATATATATACACACACACACGTGCATGCCTGCACGCACACACACACGAGATGCCAGATGACAAGCATCACATGTAAAAAGCCAGGCAGAATATCCAAATCGTAATTACGCACACACGTCTTTTCAAAACAAGACTTATTTTATTGCAACACTGGGAATTGTTTCCATTCCCAACCGGAATTAATCTCAAACAGTCCCCCAAGATAAGCACCCACCTTTCAGTTCTGTGAAGTGCTGCTAAAAACAAAATTATCAAATGAACTGGAAAAGAAACCAACTGAAGTACAACAAAACCCAACCTAAGTACAAAGAGCTTCCAGAAAGACTTGGAACCGATTGAACTACTTTGCTTCCTGCAAAGGTATCGTCATCTTGGCTTGACTTTTTTCCTTTATGGGAAGGGCAATCACCTCCCAGCCTTACTCCCGAGTTGCTCCTTTTGTTTCAGCTGCTCTTGCCTTCTAGCAGCTCTGTCTACACACATACTGGGAACAGGCTCCCCTAGATCCTCTGCCTCACTGCTGCCAGATTCCGAAGGCTCCAGAGGCAGCACCTGACTCCCAGATAGTCCTGGCCTCATCTCTGCATCAGACGCAGGACCCTCGTCCGAGTCCTCTCCAGTCTCCCTCACTGGTCCCTGATCTTCCCCACTGTCCGATTCCGCAGCCGGCTGCACCAGCTGCCGGTGAACCATAACAATATCAATGACACCATTACAAAGACCTCTTGACTTTTTTGAACATGCCTGCAGGCAGCCTGTAAGGATGCATGAGGTCATTACAGGACTTGTAGTCCAATGCACATGGAAAGAATCCAACCGGGGGAAATCTCTTCATTCCATGGGGAAAATCTCTTTTCTTACTATAAATTTTAGTCCATTGATCCATTACACTTCCCAAATTTACAAAAAGCTACATTATCCATGACCCAGCTCAGATGGCAAACACCACCCCCAGGCCAATTTTGGTGGCTCTCAAAATATGTTCCACAGAGTCGTACTGGATTTCTACTTGGATGTTAATTCAGCAGAAAACTTCAGAACTGGCTCTTTTAAATCCAAAGGACATCAGAAAAAAATATATCTGTAGCTCAGGGATGAATGGTAGAGTCCTTTGTGCCCTCTGAACTTGGTGGTTTTCTTGCAGGCGTTTCATTACCCAAAGTAGGTAACATCATCGGTGCTAGAAGAGAGACAGGTTTGGGAGGAGGAGGAGGAGGAGGAGGAGGAGGAGGAGGAGGAGGAGGAGGAGGAGGAAGACTATGCGATTATTGGTGCTCTCTGAGTTTGGTGGTTTTCTTGCAGACATTTCATTATCCAACTAGATAACTGATGAAGTTATATAGTTGGGTAATGAAACATCTGCAAGAAAACAACCAAGCTAGAGAGTACCAAGGACTCCAGAGAACCTCCTCAAAGAACATCTTTGATGGCAAATCAAATCTGTAACTGATTTTGTAACTGTATTCAGTTACAAAAGCCCACAATGTGTGTTTGGAGTCACCTCCTCTTTCCTTCACCCAACCTTCTCACCGAGTCTTTGGGGGAAACAAATAGAAAGATGAAACACACCGTATTCTTTTTGAGTTCCTGAAGGCAAGGGAGATTGAAGGCTCGTCAATAAATAAAACCATCAAGACTTGAGATCAGCTTCAAAGGCTCTTTCCCTCTTTATCCCACCCATGACCCGTTCCCATGCATGCACACACCTATGTTTAAGTGTGCACACATATATGGATGCCTTCGCAAACTGGAAAGTAGAAAACGCATCCTAGAAAAAGGTGGCCAGAAACCATATATTGTTGCCAAGACAACTGAACGAACAATGATCTTTTAACATTCTTGTCACGATTTGGGAGATAAAGCATCAGACCTTTAAAAAAGATGTGTGAGCTCAGGAATGTCTGCCCTACTTTGAGGAAAGCAGAAAAGGCCAGTTTCTTTTATTTTCTAACTTTTTAATACAATGTTCTACCAACTGGCAGGTTCTTCACTTAGGGTGAGACCAGTTGCTTAGAATGCAACTGTGTGTATCAAGCAGGTATCTTAATCCCACATACTCTATTCATCCATTTGTTTGTCTATTTCTTTGTATCACATTATTATTATTATTGTTGTTGTTGTTATTTTCAAATAACTCAAAGCAGCAAACATATCCAACACATCTTCCTCCTCCTATTTTCCCAGCTGGCTTTCATGCCTAAGGATGGACTAGAACTCACCGTCTCCTGGTGATTGGCCCAAAGTCACTCAGTGGCTTTCCTGCCAAGGGCAGGACTAGAACTCAGTCTCTGATTTTCTAGCCTGGCATCTTAACTACTAAACCGAATTCAGATACTGATGACTGACATTCAAAATCTCTTGGCACGTGAATTTGGCTACACAGCTGCTATTGTAACATCGCATTCACAAGAATAAAGTCATTGGTTCTTTGGCAGCTAACAGCTGTCTAAAGCAATTTCTTCTGGTGTCTAAGCCTTTTTTTTAAAAAAAAAGACTGCCTATCATTTAGTTTGCTCTAGTTGACATTGGTGACAGATTAGCACCTGGTATGTTGTTTTTTTCATGAATTAAGTGTGGTGAATTCCTCATGCAACATCCATTCCTAAGAGGGAACACATTTAGAGTAATTTTCATTTTAGGATTGATTATAACTTAATGACAGTTGTATCCTCTCTGATCAGAGAATTTATTTATATCCCAATCTTGATTTAATCGGTTGATCCTTCTATCGCAGCAAAAATTACAATCCAGTTAGAACTTCTGGAAGTTTCTTGGGGATTGATCTATCTTTAAAGGAATAATCATGTGTAGCATTGCCCCTCAAAAAAACAAAAAAACAGCCACATTTAACTTTCCTTTTCAGGTCTAACTAATAATCTCAAGTTCCAAGATCAAAGAGAGAAGTCTCTTTTGATGGGTGTTACATTTTGGACAACATGGCTATATTCACACAATAGACTAAATCTGATTATTGGACACATCTATTTGCTAAGTTTGCATAATATATGGAATATACCTAGCTTAGTTGTACAATGCCAGCTCCTCTACACAAACACACACACACACACACATAAAAAAGGTGTTACGCTCACTGAACTATGTAAATCATCATCATTCATCATTTAATGACCCCATAATCTCTTGCAGGGTGGAGTCTGGGCAACTGAATGGAGCTAGCAGAGTGTTTTAATGGCCAGATGCCCTTCCGGTCGCCAATGCGGAGTTATATTCAGCAGATATATTCTCAGTGTGCCCAGAGAGAGAAACTACCTAGGATCGAACTCACAGCCTCCTGATTCTGAGGTGAGATCTCCAGCTCTAGGCCACCGCACCACTTATTAGTATACTATGTAAATGCATCTACTAAATCTTTATAAATGCATGCATCTATTATCTAATTAGGGTTAAGTGTATTGCATGAACACAACATGTCAGAAGCACATGTGTTCTATAGAAGGGTTTTTCCCTCACGATTATTGGAGTTGAAATTCTTATTGATATCAGATTTTGAGAGAAACAGACAGATAAAGGTGCCCTGAAACGTATAACTTAGATAATTGCAGACTAGGATTGATCAATGTGATTTAAATGAATTTTCACCATCAAATCCCTATTTAAATACAGTTAGTGCTCATCCATAGCAGGAATGAGTAGATTTTCTCTATCCCTGTCCTCTCTGAAATTGGCTACTGTTCAAGATTTCTATTTCCTTGAAAAAAGAAGAACAAGTTGTTTCTTGAATCATCCATAACTACTTAATTTAGCAAACTTTGCAAACTCTGTTAAACAAATAATTCCCTCAACACTGTCCAACTATTTACAAAGTCTGCACTACTATTACTATTAATCTTCTCATCGCTCCTTATCACCCATCCCCTCCCACTTGTAACTATATGACTGTAACTTTGTCGCTTGTATCCTTACGATTTATATTGACTGTTTCCTAGTATGATTTGATTGCTTATTGTATCCTATGACTATTATTAAGTGTTGCACCTTATGATTCTTGACTCTCGGTGAATGTATCTTTTCTTTTATGTACACTGAGAGCATTTGCACCAAGACAAATTCCTTGTGTGCCCAATCACACTTGGTCAGTAAAGAACTCCATTCTATATTATTCTGTTCTATTCTTAGTTTAATAAATGAGCGAGTGATGGAAACTAGCCAAAATTCCAAGCTAACATTTGCAACCAAGTATATGAAGGAAAGGTGAGAGCACCAAGGATCAGAATCTGCCATAGCTGTCCTTGAATCAGAAGAGGACAGAGATAGATAGCTATTCTTTTCCAAAGCATTGTTTCCAAGTGTTTGAAAGATCCTTAAATGGTGCTTTAAACCCAAGGATGAATTTATTGCCAATAGTTATTTGTTAAAGATTGCCCACATATATCTCAGTCTTTGTTGATAAACCACAATGGAATTGTCTGACTTGACTATCTTTAATAACCCATCGTTCTAAGCCAGAAACAGACTTCAGAGGATAATTAGGACTGCAGAAAAAACAATTACTATCAACTGCCTTCCACTGAGCACCTGTATACTGCATGAGTCAAAAAGAGGGCTGTGAAAATATTTACAGACCCCTCACATTCTGGACACAAACTGTTTCAACTCCTTCCCTCAAAACGACACTATAGAGCACTGCACACCAGAACAACTAGACACAAAGCCATCACTCTGCTAAACAAATAATTCCCTCAACACTGTCCAACTATTTACTAAGTCTGCACTGTTATCACTATTAATCTTCTCATCACTCCTATCACCCATCCCCTCCCACTTGTGACTGTATGACTGTAACTTTGTCGTTTGTATCCTTACGATTTATATTGACTGTTTCCTAGTATGATTTGATTGCTTATTTGTATCCTATGACTGTCATTAAGTGTTGAACCTTATGATTCTTGACAAATGTATCTTTTCTTTTTATGTACACTGAGAGCATATGCACCAAGACAAATTCCTTGTGTGTCTCATCATGCTTGGCCAATAAAGAATTCATTCATTCAGTAGTTCATTTGTTCGTTCTAAGTCATGGCAAATGAACAAACAAGCAGAAAGGTTCCCTCAAAATATTGAGGGTTGATTTACAAGCAGTTTACAACCCACAGGGACTGGATTGATACAACATGCTGAGCTAAAAAAAACCCAGCATCATTGTTTAGAATAATATGTGAACTTCTACCAACATTGGTCAGCTGGGAAAGAACTAAGAGATGGAAGAATTAGAGAGTAGGACTAAAGTCAATCAGCATGCTCCTCTAGCATTCTAACTGCTCCCTTATTCCGTCCCAAAGGTTAACAAGTTTTAGCAGACGCTCTAATAGAGCAATTTGTTTATCACATAGAGAATTTTTGGCTCAGTCTCTCAGTCAAACGTAGGAGTGAAGAAAAGCCATCGCTGCACTTACCTCATTTGTTTGCAAAAGTTTAATCAGGAGATCAAATAAAATGCCCCCTTTTCCTGGAATGAGAGTAAAAGAACAGCTGACTGTGAAAATGTGTTTAAGAAATATCTGGGGGGGGGGGGAGAAATGAGGAAATACACAAAACGCTGGTGGTGTTGAGATGAAACTGGATTGTGTTAGGGCTTCCTCCCTTGGTTATGTCTGCAGAGAAAGAAAATGGATGTGAAAATGGATTTTTCCTATAAGAAAGAGTTATTTTATGTTCCTTGTTCTTCTGTTGAGGCCTTTCCCATGTACAGAAAGAGAGAGACTGAGGCTGGTTTTCCACATCCCAGTGTTTCAGGCGTAGTTTATTCTACAAGCCATAATGATTGGATTCACACCAGCCACCAAACTAAACTACGGCTTGCAAGGCTAAAGAGCCATGGTGGCATAGTGGTTAGAGTGCAGTATTGCAGGCTATATCTGCTGACTGCCGGCTGACTGCAATTTGACAGTTCGAATCTTAACAGGCTCAGGGTTGACTCAGCCTTCTGTCCTTCTGGAGTCAGTAAAATGAGGACCAAGATTGTTGGGGGCAAGAGGCTGACTCTGTAAACTGCTTAGATAGGGCTGTAAAATCACTGTAAAGTGGTATATAAGTTTATACGTTTATAAGGTATATAAGTTTAAGTGCTATTGCTAAAGGATAAGAGTTTAGATCTCAAGGAGCTAAAACAAACAACATGCTGGGATGTCACAGCATATGAACCCAACCACAGGTACATAGATCTGAGAGTGATCTGACTTTTAATAGCAGAAACAAGCAGGGCTGCATAGCTTCCCTTCCACCAAGAAAGTTGATGCTTTAGATTCAGGTATCTGAAGATATTTCCTGTTTTTCTGTTATGAACACAATGTTAGCTAGTGGCTTAGAATACCGAGCATATTTACAATATAAATATTGTTGGTTTATTATTGGTTGGTTTATTATTGCCCTTTATTGCATCTTAGCAATTTCCAGTCACCTGGGAATTTCTGATGCAAAAATAGTTCAGAGAGATATTTGAAAAGGCAGAAGCTAGAAGCTAATGTTGTGGGTTGTTGTGAGTGTAATTTTAATTGTGTGAGATTGTAGCAACTAGGCATATTCTTCAGAGACCCTTCAGAGCCTGTGAGCCAATATGCCATTCTTTTCCAGCCATCCCAATCTCCCCACATTTCTGTATCCCAAACCCCGTATCTCTTTTGTGTTTCTCGGATGGGACTCCCTTTGCTTCATTGTTTTGAGGATTGCTTCTAAGATGCTTGCCCTTGAAGCTGCAAATGTTCCTGGACATACAGTGGAATGGAGGTTGACCTGCAGATTGCCTCCCAGATGTCTGTAGGGGAAACACTTCTCCAGAAACCTGAAGGCAAAACATAATTGCTGAGAACCTCCCCATCAAGGGTTTTTAATGACCAAGAAATATCTTATTAAAGATAACCAGCAGGGGGCCTCTTGTGTCAACCTCAGGCCAACAGACTTTCCTTAAGCATATCTTGCCCATCTTATAATTATTATTATTTATTTATTTGTCAATTGCTTACAAGATAATAGGTATAAGTAAGTAAAACATAGTTATGAATACATGGATACATATAAGAAAAATAAAAAATAAAAGAAACAATAGGACAGGGACGGTAGGCACGTTGGTGCGCTTATGCACGCCCCCTACAGACCTCTTAGGAAAGGGGTGAGGTCAATAGTAGACAGTCTAAGGTTAAAGTTTTTGGGGTTTGGGGAAGAAACCACAGAGTCAGGTAGAGTATTCCAGACATTGACCACTCTGTTGCTGAAGTCGTATTTCCTGCAATTGAGTTTGGTGCGATTAACCTTGAGTTTGTATCTATTGTGTGCTCTTGTGTTGTTATGGTTGAAGCTGAAGTATTCATTGACAGGTAGGACATTGCAATGTATGATTTTATATACTATACTTAGATCAGACTGAAGGCGGCGTAGTTCTAGGTTTTCTAGGTCTAGAATTTCGAGTCTGGTGTCATAAGGTATTCTGCAACGAGTAGAGGAGTGGAGAACTCTTCTTGTGAAATATTTCTGGACTTTCTCAACTGTGTTAATATCAGATATGTAATGTGGGTTCCAGACTGATGAGCTGTATTCGAGTATTGGTCTAGCAAATGTTTTGTTATCTTGTGTTTCTACAGCTCAGTCACCGCCCCTCCTGTTCCACCCAAATGCCACATATGGCCTGCAATCCCAAATAGGTTGTGTGTCCATCAATTAGCCAATTTTCTTCAGTTCTGTATTTTTTTTTCCTTAGTCACTGCACTCAGTTTCACTAACGTGAAAGAGGAACCTATTTTCCAAAGCCCCTGAGGGCAGGACAAGAAGCAATGGGAGGAGTAGACCTGCAGAGTGCCTTCCAGATGTCTGTAGGGGAAACACTTCTCCAGAAACCTGAAGGCCAAACAGAATTGCTAAGAACCTCCCCAACAAGGGTTTTTAATGACCAAGAATCAAGGAGAGAAGCAACTTAGAACTAAGGAGAAATTTCCTGACAGTCAGAACAATTAAACAGTGGAACAATTGCCTCTAGAAGTTGTGAAGGCTCCAACACTGAAGGTTTTTAAAAAGACTTTAGACAGCCATTTGTCTGAAATGGTATAGGGTCTCCTGCTTGACAAGGGGGTTGGACTAGAAGACCTCCAAGGTTCCTTCCAACAATTGTTATTTCGTTCTGTTAAGGTGTTGTATTCATTTTGCAAAGTTCTAGAGCTACAAAGGGATGCCTTCCTCACAGACCAGTTAACAGAATTTACAGAATAACAGAGTTGGAAGGGACCTTGTTGGTTTTCTAGTCGAACTCACTTCTCAAGCAGGGAATCCTATTCTATTTCAGACAAGTTATTATTCAATCTCTTCTTTAAAAATCTCCAGTCTTTCTCCACTCCTACTCTTCCTCTTCCTCCTTTTTTTTCCCCTGATCCAAACCTCCATATTTTGGAGCTAATTGGTCCTGTTTTCCTCATAGATCCGTTTCTCAGATACCGCGTGCTTTGAGTATCGGTCCAAAAATCTGCTCTTTCTGAAATATACCCCAACGTTACTTCATTTCCACACTGAGTGACACACGAGCAACCTCTTGATTCTGGAATCCTGGAAAACAAGCGCCGCTGAAAGCTCATCGTGTTTTCTTTCTTTTTTTAAACACTCCAAAGGATTTTATTTTATAAAAAGAAGTGGAGTAACGGGTAACGTTGGCCCCCAGGCGATCCATTGCTATTTCAAGATACAGCTGGCGTGTCTCTGAATATACAAAGATGGCTTTTCAAGGAAGATGAGCAGAGTTGGAAATACTTCTCCTCAGACAGATGCCCAGTGATTTGTCTGGAGTAAATAGTCCTTAAATATTGACTGTTATCCGCCAAGCTTTTCACCAGAAGAAGAACCAGCCAAGTCAGCAAGATATCTGGAACCTTAAAACACAGAACTAATATGAGCCTCACAAATATTGGGGAGATTAAGGCTTCCAAATAACATCTCACAAAAAGGCAGGATCAGAGGTGGTCCTCAGCAGGTTCTGGCCAGTTCTGGAGAACCAGTAGTGGAAATTTTGAGTAGTTTGGAGAACTGGCGAATATCACCTCTGACTAGCCTTGCCAACCCCAACTATTCTCTGCCTCCCATTGAGTCCCAGCTGATCAACTGGGTATTCTTTGATTGCCCTGCACAGGAGAATGGAGCTGGAAAGCAGATTAGTGGGGAGGGGAGAGAATGGGGATTTTGCAGTGTTCTTCCCCTGCCACGTCCACCAAGCCACACCCACCAAGCCACGCCACGCCCACAGAACCGGTAGTAAAAATAATTTGAATCCCACCACTGGGCCGGATAAGGTCATTTGTGGGACTTGGCCATTTTAGCCAAGTGCAACTTGCACAACATTAGCTGCGAGCTGTGGGACTTTTCATCACACAAAGTGATTTTATTTTATTTATTTATTTATTCATTGGAATTTGTCAAACCAAAACGAGAACAAGTATTAGAGAATAAAAATTCAACAATGAGGACGATAGGCACGTTAGTGCACTGATGCATGCCCCCTCTAATGACCACTTAAGTATGAAGTAAGGACCACGGAAGTCCATTTGTGATTGAAACTGAAAATTTGTAGCAGAGACAACTGAACCAAGTTCCAGACTTTGACAGCTGCATTACAGAATTATTATTTATTTACAGTCAAATTTAGAACAATTTACATTGAGTTTAAAGCAGTTGTTCACTTGTTTGAAGGTCTGTGGAGATTCTTAGTCATCCAGGTTATAGTTGTTTCAAAAGTGCTTTTTCAAAAGGCACCTGGACCGTTTTTTACCCTGAGCAAGAAGAAGAAATTGTTTCACTTCTCATCCATTGGTTCTTGGATGAGAAGCAACATGTATTCTTCCTCTTCCTCCTCCTCCTCCTCCAGGAAAAAACAGTCCAGCTGCCTTTTGAAAAAGCATGTTTGAAAATGACTTGTCTATAGTTCTTTTTTTCCCCCTCCAGAACCATGTCTAATCACAATTATTGAACTTCTGAGAGATGGTGTGTCGCCATTTTCACATGGAGGGCTGAGAAATATTGCCGTTATTACCTCACAACTAGGCTTCAGGCTATTTCTGAAGACACAGAAAGAACCCCCATCTTTATATCGCTTCTGGCACAAATCCCTCACGCTGTTTGGGTGTGTGACAAGAGCCGTGCCCAGTTTATACACCCGCGGCCTTCATCCTCCCCAAAACAGGAGGCCACAGGGCACAAAAGAAAGTTATTAAGCCCCGTTTTAAAGGAAGGTTATTCCCTTCACTTGAGCCTTTTGCTTCTTATTCAAGAAACAGCATGACTTGAATGTGTTGAATCTAAACTTCCTCGTCACACAGGGTGTTTTTTTAAACATTAAAAAATTTAAATTTAAAACACCAGATTAATATTATATTTGAATTCGTTTTAAGACTGGCTTCAGCAGCTCTATTAGGGAATCCCACAAATAGGGATTTGTGTAGTAATGGTTTCTAGTTTCAGAATTCCTGTTTGATGCTGTTACTACAGTATAGTAGTCATAGTAATAGTAGTAGTAATTATTATTAAAGTTATGTTTTGCCCAACTCCTACTGATTCTGGACAGTGAACATCTTGTTTAAAATGAGAGAGAGAGAGGGGGGGGGGAGGGAGGAGGAGGAGGAGGAGGAGGAGGAGAAGAAGAAGAAGAAGAAGAAGAAGAAGAAGAAGAAGAAGAAGAAGAAGAAGAAGAAGAAGAAGAAGAAGAAGAAGAAGAAGAAGAAGAAGAAGAAGAAGAAGAAGAAGAAGAAGAAGAAGAAGAAGAAGAAGAAGAAGAAGAAGAAGAAGCGGAGGAGGAAGAGTAAAGAGTAAACATAGCAAGGATGACAAAGACTGAATGGAAAACAACCTACACAGTTTAAAAGAAGTTCCACTGTCCCTCACCAGCACTTCTAAACAAAAGCTGAGTGGGAGTCACTTAAATCTTGGGAGAAATTCTTTCCAGAGGGCAGAAAAGTTTCCCAATAAATGACATTGTTTAATCAAAGAAACCCCAAGGACACCAACTGTGCCAGATTGAATCAGCCAGGCAGATGCTATGGGAGACAGGTGTTTATTCAAGTATGTCATATACGGTATGTTTGAGACACTCATATTTTTTAGAAGAAAGTTGAAGATGCTTTTTTGATTTATCTCCACATTCCATCATTTGGTTATTGCTTCAGACGCCTTCCTGTGATTATTTGAAAAGGACGGACTGGCAGCCTGGAATTCACTTAACTTCTGATATATATATTTTTTTTATCAATGGAGATGAAATTATGGAAATGCAGTTGTTTGCTCTATTTGCAGCTGGAATTCGAAGAACGTGCTTAAGAAATAGGGTAAAAGTCCGAGAACATATATTTGAGAGACATGTGTCATGTTCTTTGAGCAAGGAAGCATCTTACAGCAAAGCGTATCAGTCACCAGGATCAAAAATAGGAGAGGGAGAATTACATGCAATGGACAATCTGAGAAGGACAGAACATAGAATAATAGAGTTGGAAGGAGGTTTTCTCCAAGATGAAGTCTGGTAGAGCATCAATAAAAGAGGGGAAGGATGAAGTTGTCTTCTGTCTTCTATTTCTAATGCCTGATGTCCTGCACGACATTTTATTATTACTTCTAAGATAAGAGATCACTATGCACCAGCAAAGAACATAAGAGAAAAATAAGTTCTGAATAATACAACCAAAATGAGAGAATGTGACAAAGAGAAAACTTCCCACACACTCCACCCCTGTTCAAAACAATTGATGAAGAAGAACTGGAGACCTTATTACATTTCATGGCATCCCTACCCATTCTCCAGAAATCTTGGCTTCCCCAACTGAAATCGTCAAGATGAAATTCCTGGCTTTAGTTATGCCTTGACAGCAACTTTGGGTATTGATGCCAGCAATGTACGCGGGAGAGGAAAAAGGATGCTTCCATTCTCCTCTGATTTTGGAAATTCCTCTTGGGCTGATCTTTTTCCACCTGGAGCTGGGAGAAACAACGTCCCATCTTCCACCAGGGATGGTTTTTAAGGCAAGCATAGAATCCGTGCAAAAGAGAGGAAAGTTGAGAGGACTGTCTTCCCATGTGGAATTTCAAATAAATCAATGGGTGCGTTTTTCCTGGCTGCGAGATCGATCTGGAGCTGAGAAAGAGTTAACCAAGAGAGAATAAAAGAGTTTGGGGTTGGAGAGGGAGGGAGAGAAATGTTTGAGCTGACACTTCATCTGGGGAGGCGGATCTTTCTGGATCCTGATTGGCCTCAAGTTCTATCCCAAAACTCCACCACCCCCCTCTTTTTCCCCCTTTTCCTCTCCCCCCTCCCCAATTCTCCTCCTCCTCTTCCTCCTCCTCCTCCAGCTCTCTGCTCCCTGGGGAGGAGAATGTAGAATAGTGAGCGAGATCAAAAATAAACCTCTTATGTCAAAGCAGAGGAAAGAAAGTATAAATACCGGAGCTCTTTGCAGTTTGCTCTGCAAGGAGCTACTCAGGGAGAGAAAGTCCTCGTCCAAGGAAGGAAAAGTGGGAGGGGAGGTAAACCCAAAGAGAGAAAGAGAAAGAGAGAGAGAGAGATTAGAATCCCCCCCAAGACTCTTTCGTCTCTCTGTGCTTTTCCCAACTGGACAAGTTGACTTGCTGGTGCTGCCGTTTTTTGTCTGGTTTTGTGACAGCTGCTTTGCAAAAATCCAGGAGGCCGCAAGGAAGTTGAGCTGGTGAAGAAATCACGGTTGGGGCAGAAAAAGGATTTTTCACCCTTTGCACCCTGGGCAACTTTGCTGCAAACTCAGCTGATCCCTTTTTTTTTTTTTCTTCTCCAACCTTTGTCTCCTTCTGCCTCTCTCCTTCATTTCCTAGTCTTACGCTTTGCAGGATTGCACCCTATCTCAAAGCCAGTTGGGCAGTTGCTTCTCTGGTGATTCTCCATCTCTCTGTCTGTCTCTCTGTCTGTCTGTCTCTCAACTTGTCTTCTGCTCCTTCTCCAGCTTCTAGCATCTATGCCACTTCCTCTTCAGCAGCAATCCCACGCTAGCTGGTTGACAGCTCTCTTTTTGTTCTTCCCCTTGCTGCTGTTTCAAAATGCCTGGGCATTATCTCTCCAGAATAGGGACGGCGGTGTTCAGAAGGTGGTGCCCGTCTGGGGAGATATGCCTCGGGTCAGGGGCAGACCGGTTTCCTTCTCCATCACGGCCTTTGGGAAAGTGCTCCTGCTGCAGCTGGAACCCGATGCCAGCTTCTTGGCTCCTGGTCTGAAGATTCAACATGTTGGTAGAAAAGAACCTGTTGGGTTCTTGGCTGAGAAAAAGGAGGAGGAGGAGGAGGATGTGAAGCTCCGAAGATGCTTCTACTCAGGGACTGTCAACTCACAACCCGACTCCCTAGTGGCTGTCAGCTTGTGTGAGGGCATCCATGGCTCCTTCTTTGTGGATGGAGACAAGTATGTCATCCAGCCCCAAAACCGTGGAAGTGGAGATCCCCTGACGCAGGTTCATGAGCTCCAGAAGAGAAGCTCTTCCAAAGAAGCTGCCAAGGATAGGCGAGGAGGGGAAGCCCAGCTGGATCCCAACAGCAGCCCCTTCAACAGAGCGAAGAGGTTCACTTCCCAAGCTCGTTATGTGGAGACCCTGCTGGTGGCCGATACTTCCATGGTCCAGTTCTATGGGCCTGATCTGACGGTAAGTGAGAATGCTTTTTCCTATTCCTGCTTATCTTTCCAGGCTGAGGACTCAGGCAGGGCTTGCAAAACTGCTTAGATCAAGAGACGGGGCATTCCTGTTGCATGGGGTAGCAACCTCGATGAAATGCAGCTGCGTGTTATAAAGTTGTAAAGCCCCCCAGATCTTGGGATATTCCCTACAAATCGCATTGCTCTTTAAATTCACACGGCAGTCTTCAGCCTCCCTTCTGTACTACAAGGGTTGTTAAGTTTGGTTCGCTTTGCAGAGCAGTTTTTAGCAACTCAGAAGAGAGCGGCTGAGATTCTCCCAATTGGGACAGGACTAGGTAGTTGTAGTACCGCAGGGAAAGACGCAAAGAGGACCGGCGTCGAAGAAGATAACGGACAGGGTCACTGCAGGACACAAATATCATGTCTTTTAAGTTTGCCTTTTATAGAAGAGCAGGATTCTGCATTAACCGAGACTCGGAGAAGCCACGGAACAACGAGAGCTGTTAAAAGCTAGCTGCATTTTCTTCGCAGTATGATGTCATCTGCATCCTTGCATTCTCCTTCTCCTGATTGGCATCCCTGGATAAGGCCAAGAGACATTTCGGATAAAGTCACGTATGCTGATACACGTTGCAAGAGAAAGCTTAACACCTAGGCGTTATTATTTTGGCCGCAGTCCCGGGGCTCCAGTAACGCTGAGCTCCAGCATGACTATGGAAATTGGCTACTGCTTCAGCTGGTTGGCAGGAGGAAGAGATCTGCATTTTTAGCCAATCTCTATAGATATTCTGGTTTGGCCTCCTGCTCTTTGTCCCTGGGGAAATGGTCTAATCGAAGCTGAAAGCCTGATGTGTTCTGTAGGAGAAAGATAAGACACTCTTTTCTGTCTGTCCTCTAAACTTTTACTTTAAAAGAAAAGTCTACCTTTAAATCCCTCCCCAACCCTTCTCTTCCCTCCTGTTCCAAAGCAAAAGACTTTTGAGATTTTTAGAGTCTGTATGATTGCATGTTAATATAATATTGTTCAGTAAAATGTAAGGTGGAACAATTTGATTTTCCTGTAGTGGATAGGAAAATTAGTTAACTGTATACCAAACAGATGACAAGAAAACTATAAAATAATTGAATAGGATAGGCATGTATGTGTCATATTTTGGTGTCATCTGAATGAATGCAAGATCTACCATATCGGACAGTTTATGGTCCTCTTGCGTAATCCTTGGCACAATTGCTTAGTTTGTTTGGGAAGAAGGCAGTCTAGACACCCAACTGTATGTTAACTTTCAAGTCCCGGACAGCATGTTTTATGTCTGTCTCTTTGTCTGTCCATCTCTCTGTGTCTCTCTGTCTGTCTGTCTCTCTCTCTCTCTCCCCCCCCCTGTGAGAGACAGACAGACAGAGACAGCAGAGAGAGATGAGAGAGCAGAGAAAAGAAAAGAAAAGAAAATTCTGGTTATTTTTTCAAACCCCTGAAGAAAATACTAAAACCTGAGTAATTCCATGCCAGTCTCCACGAAAACTGCATTCAAATTTACTAGCTTTAATTGGAAAAGTATTCCGCCTGGAATTTATATCCAAAAAAATGCTCCAAGTGCTACGTTTCAGAGAATAAATTAATCTCTTAAAGACACTACATGAGAAGAAAGGGAGAAACTGTTTCATTCGGAGTCTGCTAAGTGCATTTGTGATATTTATTGGCTTTGCTTAATGTTGGTTAAAAGATTTTAAGATGGAAATAATGGAGAGGGAGTGGTAGATATGATCAATTTGTGAAAAATAAATAAAAAGAGCAGACGAAATATGCTTTGCCTTTCCAGTTTAGCAATGGAAAGAGTGTTTGGTGGGTTCCGGGGTTTTGTTGTAACTCTGCCCTTCCACTTGTGTACCACCATATATCACCATAAAGAATGTGATTTGTACATGTGGCTTGGGATGATTAACATACGGTCCCCAAACTAAACATGTGCAGTGCGCATGCATAAATTATATATAATGGATGAAAGAATGTTTTAAGCATCAGCATTTGTTACACGACTGTGTATAAATCTTGGGCAATTTGGCCTTTCATGTGAGAATTGCTGTATTAACTTCAACCCATTACTGGGTTCCCCTCCTACACCTAACAGATAATAGGTAATCAGAGTTGGAAGGGACCTTGTAGGTCATTTAGTCCAACCCTCTGCCCAAGCAGGAGATCCTACACCATTTCTGACAGATGGCAGTCCAATCTCTTCTTGAAAGCTTCCAGTGATGAAGCTTCCACAACTTTTGAAGGCAACTTCTGCTCCATTGGCTGATTGTTCTCATTGTCAGAAAATTCCTCCTTATTTCCAGGTTAAATCTCTCCTGGTTCAGTTTCCATCCATTATTCCTTGTCTGGCCTTTGGGTGCTTTGGAAAACAGCCTGACCCTTTCCTCTCTGTGGCAGCCTTTCAAATATTGGAACCCTGCTATCATATCTCCCCTGGTCATTCTCTTCACTAGACTAACCATGCCCAGTTCCTGTAACAGTTCTTCATATGTTTTAGTCTCCAGTCCCCTCATCATCCTCTCCTTGAATTTGCACAAAACAAGGTAGCTGTCCCCACTGCTTTTTTTATGTTTGTTTTAAGTCACCATCAAATGTTGACTTGTTCAACAAGCCATAACCAAATAAAACCATTATTTGGCTCAATACTTGAAAGGCCATTGCTGATTAAACGCACATTTGCTTAGCTTCCTCTTAGTTGGTGTCATGTTCCTTCAGACAAATTCAAACTGCCTATAAACACAATCTAATTCATTAATCCATGGTTCATTAGTTGTACACACACGATGCACATTTACATTTTTAAACTATACTTACAACGAATGAGTCAGAGGTACATTCTGACACACAAATGCAGACGTTTAGAACTCCCTTGGCTGCTGTTTGGCAGGAGTAAGCTAACAAAAGAGACAATTCTTGCCACACGTTTTCAAGTTTCCAATGACACATGGTTTAAAGTAGGAGTGTCAAAGTCGATTTCATTGAGAGCCACATCAGAGTTCTGTTTGAACTCAGGGGAGGTGGGGGAGCATGACCAGGGTGGATGTGGCCAGCTCGACATCACTTGTGTCGGTGGCATCTGTGGTGGCCAGAGCACTCTGCCAGAGAAAAAGGCTCGCAGACTTCGTTTTTGGCCGCGACTGCCTCCTGCAACCCTCTACCAGCAAAAATGGAGCTCACGAGCTCTATTTTCCACTGGCAGAGGCACCACGGGCCAGTCCTTTGCTGTTTCCAGGGTGGCCCCACCAGTGGTGGGATTAAAAAAAAATTACTACCAGTTCTGTGGGCTTGGCTTGGTGGGCGTGGCAGGGGAAGATACTGCAAAATCTCATTCTCTCCCCACCCCACTAACCTGCTGTCCAGCTCCGTTCTCCTGTGCAGGGCAACCAAAGAAGACCCAGCCGATCAGCTGGGGCTCGGGAGGCAGAGAATAGATGGGGGTGGAGCCAGTCAGAGGTGGGATTTGCTGGTTCTCTAAACTACTCAAAATTTCCAATACCGGTTCTGCAGAACTGGTCAGAACCTGCTGAATACCACCTCTGGGCCCCATGGGCCAGATCTAAGCCTTGAGTTTGACACCCTGATCTAAAGAGAGACCTCAGTTCCACAAAGGCACCATCATCTTGGCATCTGGAGGCAACCCTGTGAGCGTCTCTAAGCTGGCACATTCTGTATTTGATAATGCATACTTGAAAGTCAAGACAGTTCTACATCAATAGTTTGTCAGTCATCCAGGCACACTTGTCTGAAAGTTGACTTCCTTGGATGAGCAGCAAAACATCTCAAAGCAACAAGAAATGAGTCTAGTTGCCATGACTCAACTTTCAGTCCAAACAATAAGAAGAGGAGGTCTCAGATAACAAAATAACAGAGTTAGAACAGACCTTCTAGGTAATCTAGTCCAACCCCCCCACCCAAGAAGGAGACCCTACACCATTCCTGACAGATGGCAGTCCAGTCTCTTCTTAAAAGCCTCCAGTGGTGAAGCTCCCACAACTTCTAAAGGCAACTTCTGTTCCATGGGTTGATTGCTCTCAATATCAGTAAAATTCTCATTTTCTCCTTATCCACGGGGTCTCTGTGGCTGCTGACTGTGGCTTTTTTGCTGTTATGGGTTTTTTTTTTTTCTCCTGTTCCCCTGATTTTGAAAACTAAGGGTGCTCTTCTAAATGTTTATGGGGATCCTCAGTCATCCTAGGTCATAGTTGTCCTAAAGGTGCTTTTTCAAAGGGCAACTGGACTTTGTTTTTCTTTGGAAGTCCAGTTGCCTTTTAAAAAAGCAACATTGGGATGATGCTCTTCTAGGCATCTTCAGCTGGAATACTCCACATCCGATGCACCCTTGCTAAGAAATCCACAGCTGTTTAGAACAAGACATTTTCTCTCTCAGGCTCTGCTGGGGAAGTGTTGTCATAGACAGCAGCCACGGGGGGGGGGGGGGGGGGAACCCTCCCCTTGTCTTCCAAACAGTGGCTTGACTCCAGGACGGCTAAAGTTTTCCATCCTTAACCTGAGCAATGACTTTAAGTTTTGCGATGGGCGTGTGCCCTGTGCCTGCAGATAGTTGCTTCTTAGCCATCCCACTTTATAGCCGCATATTGAATGCCACTAAGAACATGACTGTTTTTTTTTCAAGAAACAGGATCTAGATACAGATACAAATTAATAGAGTCGGAAGGGACATTGTAAGTCATTTAATCAAACCCCCACCCAAGCAGGAGACCCCACACCATTTCTGACAGATGGCAGTCCAGTCTCTTCTTGAAAGCCTCCAGTGATGAAGCTCCCACAACTTCTGGGGCAACTTCTATTCCATTGGTTGATTGCTCTCACTGTCAGAAAATTCCTTACTTCTAGGTTGATTCTCTTCTTGATCAGCTTCCATCCATTATTCCTTGTCTGGCCTTTGGGTGCCTTGGAAAACAGGTTGTCCCCCTCATCTCTATGGCAGCTCCTCAAATATTGGAACACTGTTATCATGTCTCTCCTGATCCTTCTCCTCCCTAGATTAGCCATGCCCAGTTCCTGCAACAGTTCATTGTATGTTTTAGTCTCCAGTCCCCTAATCATCTTGGTTACTCTTCTCTGCCCTCTTTCTAGACTCTCAACATCATTTTTATAGTGTGGTGACCAAAACTGAATGCAGTACTCTAAGTGTGCTCTTACTAAGACTGATAGTACCTCATTTGATCTTGATTGTATCCCCTGTTAATGCAATTTAGGATTGCATTAGCTTTTTTGGCTGCTGCCACACACTGCTGGTTCATATTTAACTGGTTGTCCACTAAGACTCCAAGATTGCTCACGCAATTACTGCCAGGTTTCAACCCAATCTATATGTGTGGTTTTGGTTTTTCTTGCCTAAGTGTAGGACCTTACTTTTCTCTACACTGAATTTCATTTTGTTAGATCTGCATTTGATTTGGCCCACTGTGGGTAGGAGCAGAACACCTTATGTCCCTGCAGTCCTTAAATTTAAAGAGCATGCTCCATGACTCCAGCCAGCAGCAGTATCAGGCGACTCTGAACGATAAAGCCCCTTTTTTTTTTAAATATCCTTCCAGGATCTGTGAACTCTGTCTTCTAGATGGAGACATCGCATTAGAGCTACACTGTTTTGCCAAATGATCTCTCCATTTATTCCCAGCGTCTTAAACTAACACTTGGGTAAAAATGAGCCTGAACCGCCACGACTCATTGCTTCCTTAATTGTTTTTTTTTTCTTTTTTAGAAACAATTTGCAGAGCACATTATCACAGCTAAGGCTTGATTGTAAACTCTTGGTGGTCTTTTGCTCCAACCGCCATTAGACTTCAACAGGTGTCTCTGTCACTGCCAACGATTAAGCAGGGAAAGCTTCCACCGCCACGGAAGTGCAAATGATGTGGAAAGAGGGGTCTTTGGTGCTGTCTGCGTTTCATTGTTTTCTTGCAGACATTTCATTAACCAACTAGGGAATACCATCAAATGCACCCAGCTTCCTTGGTGCCAAGGCAGGACTAGAACTCACAGTCTCCAGGGGTGGGATTCAAAGATTCCAGCAACCAGTTTGCTGCCCAGTTGCTGGGTGGACGTGGGCATGGTGGGCGTAGCCTACCGGAATATCCTGTTTCTGGCTTCTGGTGGGCCTCCAGAGCCCAAGGGAGGCCGTTTTTGCTCTCCCAAGGGTCCTGGAGGCTTCCCCTGGGCCTCTGGGAGGGCAAAAATGGCCTCTCCCACCGGCTCTGGAGGCCCTCTGGAAGCCAGAAACAGGACCATTTCTGGACTTCCAGAAGGTCCATTTTTCTCCCTCCCAGAGCTTCCACGCAGACCCTGCACTTATCTCCATCACCGCATAGAGACTTCTGGAAGGGGCAGGGCAGGGTGGGCGGTGCCAGCCGGTCAGTTAAAATACCGGTTCGGCAAACCAGATGAAACAAACCAGACGTTTCGGGCAAACGTCTGGTTTGCCCGAACCGGTCCAAACTGGTAGATTCCCACCCCTGACCATCTCCTGGTAATTAGCCCAAAGTCATCCAGTTCCTTTTGTGCCTAAGGTGGGACTAGAACTCACAGTCTCCTGGTGATCTCCAAAGCCATCCAACTGAGAAGATACTAGAACTCACAGACTCCCAATTTTCAGCCAGTTTGCCTTAACCATTGCACCAAGCAATGTTGGAAGAAAATGTCATGGGCGATGCATCCTACTTCTCCCCCTGTAAGGTAGCCTATGGTACTGATTCAGGAATGAGAAAGATAGTTGGCTTGTATGTAGTCAAAATAGATAAGCTATCATCACAGGCACAAAAATATTCTGTGCATACCCTAGTTAATGTTTTTTTTCCCTTCCTGCTGAAAGATATAGGCATCTTGAACCATATTCTGCCTTTTTTGGAGATGCTCAGAATTAATTAATTAATTAACAAACTTAATTTTTAACAGGCTGACTTCTTCTGTTTCTTATTTTCTTCCCTGAACATCAAAAAGTTAAAAAAAAAATCCTCCCCAGGGAGAAAACATATCCCCCATAAAGAGGCAAGATATTCAAATTTGGATATACGAATTGAGGTATGGGATTGAAACACATCAAGAATGATGATAATATGGTAATAATGATATAGCATAATGATGACATATAATAGAAGACAAAGTGAAAATATTAGTAGTTAGGATTAGATTAATTGGTAATTAATATATTAAATAAGGGGATTATAAATGATGAAGTAAAATGTATATATGTATAACAAGGATAAGTTGGATGTATTGTGTTGTATCCCCATAATTCAAATTAAAAATAAATTTAAAAAAAGAATGATGATAATTAACATAGTTTGTAGGGAATTACCATGCCAGTCAATTGCATCTCCCTACAGTGGAAAAGATTTTTAGGTGAGCTGTGCTCATTGTCTTAAAATTGCTGTCCAGGTGCTACAATCCAACAGGAAGTTTTGAAATCTCGATATTCTTGGTGCCGATGTTTCTCTTTGATCTGCAAACTGCCCCAGATTGGGCAAACCTTCAAAGAAGGAGACCTTCCTCTGAAACTAGGACACGGGGCCACCCAGAGCAGGATTCTTCTCAACTTCCTCTTCTATGGTCTGTCTAATGTTAAACAGCTGCTTTCAAGTGGCTTTGTAGTGCCTATTGGCACAGGGACTCCCGGTTATGAAGCATTCTGGTATGAAAAACACACGTCAAAAAATGAGCATCGTTATTCTGAAAGCCAACAGTTGGAAAGAAAACTTTGGAGAAATTTCCAAGCCCACAGAAAAGCAGGCCAGTCTAACAGTCGTTTGTTTGCCCTCATATTTGTCTTCAACGGGGGGAAATTTCAGATATTCTACAAAGTTTGGTTCTACTTATAAGATAGGATAACCACTTTGGAGAACCAGTTTGGTCTTGTGATCAAGATGATGGACTAGATATGGGACACCTGAAATCTTCCTTAGGCACAAAAGTCAGGGGTGACTTTGAGCCAGTTACTCTTTCTCAGCCCACGGAGAAGGCAATGCAAACTACTTCCAAAAATACCACTAGAAAACCAAATGACATAGTTTCTGAGAATTATCCTAACTCAAAGACAAAACAACTTTCTTCCTTTCCTTTCCTTTCCTTTCCTTTCCTTTCCTTTCCTTTCCTTTCCTTTCCTTTCCTTTCCTTTCCTTTCCTTTCCTTTCCTTTCCTTTCCTTTCCTACCTTCCTTCCTTCCTTTCCTTCCTTCCCTTCCTTCCCTTCCTTCCTTTCCTTCCTTCCCTTCCTTCCTTTCCTTCCCTCCCTCCCTCCCTCCCTCCCTCCCTTCCTTCCTTCCTTCCTTTCCTTCCTTTCCTTCCTTTCCTTCCTTCCTTCCTTTCCTTTCCTTTCCTTCTTTTGTTTCCTCTTTTTCTTCCCTTTCCTTCTTTCCTCCCCTCCCTCCTCTCCCTCCCCCCTTCCTCCCTTCCCCCCTTCCCTCCCCTCCCCTCCCTTCACCTCTCCCCTTCTTTCCCCTTTCCTTTCCTTTCTCACCATTACCCCTTTTCTCCCAATAAGAATTCAATAGGTTGGCTACTTTGAACCTTCTTGAACATTTTGCCAACTAGATCTTCAAACGAAATTGACATCAACTATAATGTGATGTCAGCCAATGAGGCCTGAAGATTACCTGGGACAAAGGACAGAAGCAGCATCAACATAACAGGATAGCAAAACCATTATGTGGGGGTAATCGCTTGGTGCTTTTAATTGTTACTTACAGGTCCCACTATTCCTGTGAGGGGATCCGGTTAGAAGGTGTGTAGGATGCCACTTCCCTATCTTCCATCTAACTCATCTATCTTAGTTTGGATTCGTTGACTAACTTTAAGAACTCAACCCGAACTTCATATTTGAACCGTATATAGTAGCACTTTTGTTCAATCTTCATTCCCCAGGAAATTTGAAAGTGTCTATTTTGAGAAGCTCTCTCTCCCCCACCAAGAATTCTATTCCTAAAGTTCTTTGGGGAAAGGAAATGGCTCTCCAACAATTTAAGTCTGTTGTGCGGATAATGTGGCCATTGAATCTTCAACCCTCATGAAGAACAAAGGACTGTCAGGAAAAGGCAATATCAGACAGAAGATGATTAAAGGGATGGAAATGAATCAGGCAGAAGAAAAAGGACACAAGAAGAGCCAGTAAGGAAGACTCTTTTTTTTTTTAAGGCAGAGAGAAAAGTGGGGAAGGGAGTAAGGAAAATCAAGAAAAGAGGCACAATCTCAGTAATGTAGAGCAGAGGTCTATAGTATCTTGGCAACTTTAAGCCTGTGGACTTCAACTCCCAGCTTTGCTGGCTCGGGAATTCTGGGAGTTGAAGTCCGCCAGGCTTAAAGTTGCCAAGGTTGGAGACCCCAATATAGAGGATAAACTGGCTAATGGAGGAAAGTTTTCAGATGTTCCAACTGTCTTCTTCTCAGCTAGACTGAACAACAACAACAGAGTTAGTTTGATATAGTGATGAAGGCACCAGGCCAGGAGACTATTAGTTCTAGTTCTGTCTCAGACATGAAAGCCGTCTGGGTGACTTAGAGCCAATCACTGGGAGACTGTGAGTTCTAGTCCATCCTTAGGCATGAAAGCTGGTTGGGTGACTTTGAGACAATCACCAGGAGACAGTGAGTTTTAGTCCTTTCTCAGACATGAAAGCTGTCTGGGTGACTTAGAGCCAATCACTGGGAGATTGTGAGTTCTAGTCCCATCTTAGGCATGAAAGCTGGCTCTCTCTCTCTCTCAGCCCAACCCACCTATAAAATTGTTGTGGGGAAAATAGGAGGAAGAAGGACTATTAGGTATATTCATCACCTTGAGTTATACAGAAAAAAAAATACTAAAAGTGGGATGAAAAAAGAAAATGGATAAAATAAACTATTGTGCACAATTGAATTCCTGGATTGTGCTTCAGATTGACAGAGGAGGTGCTGTTATTTGAGATGGGAATTAAGCAGGGAAAGCTTCCATCGCCACAAAAGTGCAAATATATTAAAGTATATAGTATTAAAACTATATAGTAAACAGTACAGGCTGCAGAGGTGGTATTCAGCAGTTTCTGACCAGTTCTGGAGAACCGGTAGTGGAAATTTTGAGTAGTTCGGAGAACTGGCAAATCCCACCTCTGACTGGCCCCACCCCCATCTATTCTCTGCCTCCCGAGTCTCAACTGATCAGCTGGGTCTTCTTTTGTTGCCCTGCACAGGAGAACGGAGCTGGAAAGCAGGCTAGTGGCGTGGGGAGGGAATGGGGATTTTGCAGTATCCTTCCCCTACCACGCCTACCAAGCCACGCCCACCAAGCCACACCCACAAAACTGGTAGTAAAAAAAAATTGAATCCCACCACTGACAGGCTGCCTGGGTTTCTTCACCATCACCCTTGCCCAGGACAAGTGATCTTGGAAGAAATCAAATGATATTAACAGCAAGCAAGGATCATCTCAGGGCTGCTATTCTAGTCCGGCTAGTGTGAGCATCTGTGGTCTGGCTACTTCCCAGCTCCAGCTGACTAGGAACCATAATGACCACAAACCATTCACACAGAGATTCCACGACTTCCTGTGGCTTGCTTCATGTGCCCAGGTGGTTTGCTTAAAGAATCTTCATTGTGCTCTTGCAAACGAACCAGTAGTAGTCTTTTTTTCCCAATATATTACATTTAAACAGTATACACAGGAAGATCTTAATATGCCTGGCTGGTACAGCTGTTGAAAACATGTCCTTCCCCTGGACATATGTTGCACTTTTATTCATTCTTTATCATTTTTATTAGAGATTTTCATAGAGATAAAAGATAAGCAGGCAATCATATAAAGGAAGAGTAAAGAAAGAAAGTGTCAGCCAAGAGCTTGAAGGAAAATGATTACAAAAAGAAAAAAAGATAAGATAAATAAAGAAGTTATTTCCAATCTTCCTTTCTGTACTTACAAACTTATCCTCTCTCTTCCCTCATTAAAGTTACTTTAATGAATACTTCCAAAAGTGAATACTTCCAATATTCAGTTAGTTTTAATCAGTAAACATTACTAATTCATTTTTCCCATTTTCAACAAAAAGCCCAGAAGTTTCCAAACTTTCTATCTATATCTATCTATTTATCTATCTATCATTTATCATCTCTCCATTACCTGTCTATCATCTATCAATCATCTATCAATCATCTATCATTTATCATTCATCTTCTATCCATTATCTATCATCTATCAATTATCTATCATTATTATCTATCAATCATCTACCATAACCATATCAATCATCTATCATCTCATTCATCTACCCATTATCTATAATCTATTATCTATCAATCATCTATCTATCATTCATCATCTATCCATTACCTAACTATCATCTATTATCTATCAGTCAACTATCATCTATCTATCCATCACTTGTCAATCTACTATCTTCTATTATCTAGCTAGCAGCTACAGTAATTAGCTATCATCTACTATCTATCATTTATCATCTATCTATTATCTATCATCTATCAGTCATCTATCATTTATCATTCATCTTCTATCCATTATCTATCATCTATCAATTATCTATCATTATTATCTATCAATCATCTACCATAACCATATCAATCATCTATCATCTCATTCATCTACCCATTATCTATAATCTATTATCTATCAATCATCTATCTATCATCTATCATTCATCATCTATCCATTACCTAACTATCATCTATTATCTATCAGTCAACTATCATCTATCTATCCATCACTTGTCAATCTACTATCTTCTATTATCTAGCTAGCAGCTACAGAAATTAGCTATCATCTACTATCTATCATTTATCATCTATCTATTATCTATCATCTATCAGTCATCTATCATCTATCAATTATCTATTATCTATCTAATTTATATATCATCCATAGAGAATAGTTGGCTTGCTTCTTAAATGCTTAAAAAAAAAAAAAACAGCCACGGTGTGGATCTTGAAGTTGCAATGTTGTACATCTCTGTCACCAATGTGACTGAGTAGCTCTAATGCTGTACCTGAGATAGAGCTTTTTCCAGCTCTATTAATTGTCTATTCACTGGAGATACTACTATTTGCTTCTCTTGCTTGGTGCATGCAAAATATGCACCGTATCACTATGCAGAAAACCACATGTGTACTTATACAGAATATCTCAGGGGTTTGTCATCAAGCAAGCTCTATGTTTGCCGTGCAGAAGTGCCAAGTGAATTGTTCCCACTCTGTTTATCATGTGGTCCAAGCGCATGCCAAGGATATGAGTGTAGTCAGGAAATTATAAATTGTTCAGAATTTCAGCATTTAGGTGGAACTGAGTCAGTAGATCTTTTTCGTTGCTTTTATTGCCCCTAATATCTAACAAGGAGACTATTTTTAATTTGATTACAAATCTAGGTCAAGGAAGATAATGCACGCAAATAGGGGCAAAGGACCTTTTTATTACTGCCTTTTTTTAAAAGAGTTGTCAGTGATGGTCTGGAATCTAAATGAGTACAAGGGTAATTGAAGAAAGTTGGAAAGGTATCTCGGCTCAGTGCTGAATCAAATTCTTTGGGCAGAAGGTCACAGATTTTAAATCTGGGTCTCTAATTGAACCCATTAATGACTGCAAAGACATCCATGAGGATTTTCATGCTATTGCTGTGCAAATGGGGTTCTTTATCAAATATCATTGTTTACTCCAGAGCAAACCTGGTTTTCTCAATGTGAGGTCGATTTTATTTTGCTGCCAAAATAGCATGAAAAAAAAGAGTATAAAAGAATGTCAGATGGGACATCAAACAAGAGTAGATTCTCAAATGTTTTCAAGTAGAAGTTCTTTCTTTCTTTCTTTCTTTCTTTCTTTCTTTCTTTCTTTCTTTCTTTCTTTCTTTCTTCCTTTCTTTCTTTCTTTCTTTCTGTCTGTCTGTCTGTCTGTCTTTCTTTCTTTCTTTCTTTCTTTCTTTCTTTCTTTCTTTCTTTCTTTCTTTCTTTCTTTCTTTCTTTCTCTCTCTCTCTCTCTCTCTCTCTCTCTTTCTTTCTGTCTGTCTGTCTGTCTGTCTGTCTGTCTTTCTTTCTTTCTTTCTTTCTTTCTTTCTTTCTTTCTTTCTTTCTTTCTTTCTTTCTTTCTTTCTTTCTTTCTTTCTTTCTTTCTTTCTTTCTAAGTGTCCTTTCCATCTTCCTTCATTTCATCCGTAGCATCAGGAAGGGCTGAGAAATTAGGGCATTCTCAGCCCAACAAGGAGATCAGGAAGTGTATGGGGGGGCGTTAACTTCCTTTTAAGTGAAAAAAATTAGCTTGCCGACTTAGCTCCCATTGGCTGGCCTGGATAGAAGTAAGGTCAAAGAAGATAAAACAGCCATTTTGTTGACTATGAAGACACTTATCCTTTCTTCGAAGAAGTGTTTCAGACCTTTATTTCAGGATTTCTTCATATAGAAGCTAAACCATTATCTGGCCAGACACATTTTAGCAAACTATGTTGTATAAAATCATGGTTAATTTATACCTCAATATATTGTGCAAACTTAGAAAATGGTGGTAACTGCAAGTAAGTCATGGAAATACAGTGTTTCATAGAATAATGAAAGGGACTTTGGAGGTCTTTTAGTCCAACTCCCTGCTTGAGTAGGACACCGGATAGATGGTTTTCTAGTCTCTTTTTGAAAGCTTCCAGTGATGAAGCACCTTGAAGGCAAACTGATCCATTGGATGATTGCCCTTACAGTTAGGAAATTTCTCCTTAGTTCTAGATTGCTTTCTCTTCTTGGTTAGTTTCCATCCATTGTTTCTTGTCTTGCCTTTCAGTGTTTTGGAAAATAGTTTGAACCTCTCATCTTTGTAGGAGCCCCTCAAATATTGGAACACTGGTATCCATATCACCCCTAATCCTTTTTTTCATTAGACTTGGGAAGCTACTTTGCTATGCAAGTCAAATGCATATTGGGTTGTGATTACACAGACTGCAGACACTTCCCTTAGTACCAGCAGGCGCTCTGCCTCAGGACAACTCACCGTAGCCAACTCACTGTAGCCCATTTGCCATGGCCAACTCTCTACGGCAAACCTGCAGTACTGTCTTCTAACCATTGTGCAACCATGGCTCTTCAATAATGTTATTAGAATGTAACATTGCATTCTAATCATTCTTGGTTGATGGCAGCCAGTACCCAAACCACATGAAATGTTTGAGAGAGAGAAAGAGGGAGGGAGAGAGGGAGGGAGGGAGAAGAAAGCTTGCATCTCTGGTGTATTTGGGGAAAGAAAAATATAGATCCAAACCAGATGGTGTTTCATACCAAAGGCTAAATTTAGCACCTGTACCCAAATAAAGACTCTTTGGGGACCAATTTTGAGAACAACTGTGATTTTCATTAAAATGCTGAGCACCATCAGTCATAAAAGTTTTTTTAAAAAGCTCAATTATTAGATGACAAACTCATAAAGCTACTTCCTATGTCGTGTTTTGGCTTGCCCAAATGCTTTTTCCAAGTTGAGTTGCCTTAAAAACAAAACAAAAAAAGGCAGGTGAATAACCTTCCCATCATTTTCTGTGAAGGCCTGTGAATTCACGTGAAGGATTTCTGGAAAATAAAGTTGATTCTAGAGGCTGACACTTTCCGTCACATTAGATTTCTGTTAATTTTATTATGAATGAAAAGAATTTCAGGGGGAAAAAATTAAACAAGGTAAGGCAGAGAGGTCTATGACAATTCGCCATGGCCAACTTGCCATGGGACAACTCACCGCAGGACAATTTAATAATTCAATTTAATTATTTAAAATAAATAAAGATTATTTTAATTTTTGCCATTCAATTTCATTCTGTCCCTCCTTTTGCATCCTTTCTTTAAAGATTTTATTCCATCATGTCTTTGATATTAATGTAAGTCTTGCCTCACAGCAAGTTGTCCCACGGCAAGTTGGCTGTGGCGAGTTGCCCATAGCAAGTTGTCTTGCAGTAGATTGGTCATAGTGAGTTGACTGTGGCGAGTTGGCCATGGCGAATTGTCATTGACCCCTCTGCCTTACCTTGCTGAATGATGGGAAGGTTATCCACCTGCCTTTTTTGTTTTGTTTTTAAGGCAACTCAACTTGGAAAAAGTATTTGGGCAAGCCACAACATGACATAGGAAGTAGCGTTATGAGTTTGTCATCTAATAATTGAGCTTTAAATAAAAAACTTTTATGACTGATGGTGCTCAGCATTTTAATGAAAACCACAGTTGTTCACAAAATGGGTCCCCAAAGAGTCTTTATTTGGGTACAGGTGCTAAATTTAGCTGTTGGTATGAAACACCATCTGGTTTGGATCTATATTTTTCTTTCCCCAAATACACCAGGGATGCAGGCTTTCTTTTTTCTCTCTCTCTCTCTCAAACATTTCATGTGGTTTGGGTATTGGCTGCCGTCAACCAAGAATGATTAGAATGCAAGATTACATTCTAATAACATTATTAAAGAGCCACAGTGGCACAATGGTTAGAACACAGTACTGTAGGCTACTTCTGCTGACTATCAGCTGCCTGCAATTTGGCAGTGATTTACCCTTCCATCCTTCCCAGGTGGGTAAAATGAGGACCCAGATTGTTGGGGGCAGTATGCTGACTCTGTAAACTGCTTAGAGAAGGCTGTAAAGCTCTGTGAAGAGATGTAAAAGTCTAAGTACTATAGCTATTGTTATCCAAGAAACAATCAACTGTTACTACCCTGTATAAAGTTCTACTTTTGCTGCTTTTCTTCAGTTTGAATATTGTCAATCAGGGAAGTGCATTGTCTTTTTCACTGTATATACAATCATATATATATATATATATATATATATATATATATATATATATATATATATATAATTACAACCCATTTTCAGCAAACAAAGAAATATTAGTTCATCTAAAAGAAGAAAAGCAATTACATTATTTGGTTAAACTACCAGATGGGCTATAGGGTAAAGGTTGAACAATTAGCAGAGGAGACTTTTTTTTTTAGTTGCCCTTAAATCTCATTTGTGCAGCTTAATTTAAGAAATGATGACGTATCTGAGGCACCAAAAATCTCAAGGGCAAACGGTGCCAGAGAATAAAGTGGTTGCTTGCTGTTTCTCAATATTTTTATCTGTTGTGTAACCGATTGCATTTTTGTCTGGTGAGTTTGTGCCAAGCCAAGCTGGAATTCTGACTCACTGATAAGATGTTAACATCAGCCTTATACATAGCTGAAGTGTCTGACCTATGAAGTCATCTCGCTTCCATCTTCTTCACCCAAACAGAAGGTTCAGTGATGTAAACCCTTGAGAGCTCACGCAAATATCCTGGGCAAAAATGTGTTCCATTCACAAGAACATCATGTCATGTGACTCCCACACACTGTGCTCGATCCAGTGCTTTTTATAGCATTCTCTGTAAGAAGCTTTACTGCGATTGTCACAAATAAGCTGTCTGAAGTCCGTTGCTGATTTGATTTGGTAGATCGGTTCTCTGGAGGCCTACAATATCCAGGATTTGCTCTATTCTAACCAAGGATACAGATTAACAGAGTTGGAAGGGAACTTGTTGGTCATCTAGTCCAACCCCCCACCCAAGCAGACCCTACACCATTTCTGACTGAGGGCAGTCCAGTCTCTTCTTGAAAGCCTCCAGAGATAAAGTTCCCCCAACTTCCGAAGGCAAAGCTGTTCCATTCGTTGATTGCTCTCACTGTCAGAAAATTTCTCCTTATTTTCAGGTTGAATCTCTCCTTGTTCAGTTTCCATCCATTATTCCTTGTCTGGCCTACAGGTGCTTTAGAAAATAGCTTGACCCCTTCCTCCCTGTGGCAGCCCCTCAAATATTGGAAGATTATTATCCTATCTACCCTGGTCTTTCTCTTCACTAGACTAGCCAGGCCCGGTTCCTGCAACCGTTCTTATGTTTTAGCCTCCAGTCCCTTAATCAACTTGGTTGCTCTTCTCTGCACTCGTTATAGAGTCTCAACATTTTTTTTATAGCATGGTAACCAAAACTGGATGCAAAAGTGTGATCTTATTATTGGATTATTAGGTGCTCTGCAGTACAAATATAAAACCTGCAATGGCTAGAATTAGCATGGGTTAATCCAATTTACTGATAAGAGGGACACTATCTGTAACAGTATGTGTGCATGATTAAGAATGTTCAACTGCTGGGCTACCAGCAAGAACAATGGAACTCTTTGGAAACAAGATCATATTTCATAATTGTACTCTGATGGCAGAAGGGTTGTTAAAACAAAATATGAACAGGTCAATATGGGTATTATAACCCAACAGTGTGACATTTGCTTCACTCATGGCGCACATGGGTCCAATTTCCTAACATTTTTTATTTGGATTGTTGTTACTGATTTTTCTTTCGATCACTTCTGCTTGAGCTTAGTGCTATATAATAGGTTTTCAAGCTGTAATACAAACAGCTTTGTTTGTGAGATGTTGGGGGCATGCAGGGTTATGTGTGTGCGCTACCGACATAGCCTGGGAAATGAAGCTAGGGAGGTTTTTTTTCTCAGTGTAGTGAAACTGATTTAGGGATTATAGCCTTAATTAAATGAGATTTCATCATGATTGCCTTATGAAATTAATTAGAGAGTGGGCAACTGGCCAAGACATCAACCATCAACCAGCAATATAAGTCTCTCCTCTGTTTTGTTTCGCAGTCTTGGTGGTTATGAAAGGATAGATTGGTTCTCTCTCCAAAGCACCACTTGAACTTTGTTGTATTGGCAGCAAATTGTGATGAAAACAAGCACTGAGGCAACCAGAATTAGCAAGAAAAATCTATATGTTGTGGGAAGAAATATCCATTTGGTTCCGTTTCAAGCGGAAAGACACTGGAAACATGAGGCTAATTGGAAAGATGGTTTAATGATGAAGCAGAACCACATGGATTTGTGGTTCTGGGCAGCTGACTACATGGAGTTGAAAGTGGGGGGCGTTATACCTTTTCTTGGGCTTTGCCCTTGAACTTCCTGTTCCTGTGCAAGAACATATATTCTATTGGCTGTTGTCAGACTCCCATTGGGGCCATGAACAAATCCTAGGAGTTTGTCTGGGCTAAGTTTGGTTGAAGTTTGAACTGCTGGGGGTGGTGCAACTGAGATGATGCAATGAAGGGGCTTTGGGAAATTCCTATTGTGGCTGAGGGCTAATCTTATCCTTGTTGGATCTTGGGTGAGGGTATTTGCTTATGAATAGAGCGAGTTATCTCTTTATCTCTTAAGTGCTGACATCTGCTGAAGGCTATTAAGAAAGGTGGGGGCTGCTTTCCAAGAGCATGTTTCTCCATTTCTCATCCAGGGAAATATAATATTCTGCCTTTTTAATATTTCTCAAAATATTTCATTCCAGGAGAGGGGTGGGTGCTAACTTTCTACAATGCTTTTATTGCCTCCTACTTTTCCCAGAATTAGGAGATGTTTGTTATGAGATCTTCACCGAGCAGTTACTCTTCTGCAGTGATTCTCAATTTTGGCCACTGAAAGATGGACTGGCTGGGGAATTCTGGGAGTTGAAGTCCACCTATCTTCCAGTGGCCAAAGTTGAGAAAGACTGTTCTACCATACAGCTCATCACATGCTTTCTAAGCACTGCAATGTGTCACGTGCAGTGCAAAACAAACTCCAATGGGAAAGTTCTTGAAGGAAATCATAACCTTATAGTTCTATGCCTTGGAAATACCTCTTGGTTAATTCGATGTCTTTGGTGGGTTTTTCAGAATCATATCCTCACCTTAATGTCTGTGGCTGCTCAAATCTACAAGCACCCCAGCCTGAAGAATTCTGTCAACCTGGTGGTGGTGAAGGTCTTGGTAGTGGAAGACGAAAAGGATGGACCAGAAGTATCTGACAATGGCGGTCTGATGCTGAGGAACTTCTGTAACTGGCAACAATTCTTCAACCCTCCAAGTGATCGTCACCCAGAACACTATGACACTGCAATCCTGCTGACAAGACAGGTATTTAGCTGAAGGTTGGCTGGTTTCCTCTGAGGGACACCTTGAAGATGGTAGAAGAATGGAGGACGGTTCCTTGGAAACTCAACATTCATATCATTTCCATCTTATCTTTCTCAATCACAGGATTTCTGTGGACATCAAACCTGCAGAACCCTTGGAGTGGCTGAGACTGGCACCATGTGTGACCCAAACAAAAGCTGTTCTGTGATAGAAGATGAGGGTCTTCAAGCAGCTTACACCTTGGCCCACGAACTAGGTAGTTGCCATGCCTATCTTGATAGGCAGTCTGTCATTGTATCAGAACCAACATCTACCTTGTAGAAAAGCTAGCCCTACATATTGTAGGTTGCATTCTCAAGATTGGCTGTCAAAGAAAGGATGATAGGTGGGGTTGTTGCTACTCTCTGACCTAGCTGGTTTTCCAGCAGACATTTCATTACTCAAGTAGGTAACATCATCAATTGCACTGATGTATTGATCAATGCATCTACCATCTTTTAGAAGAAAAGATTTGTAGCTCAGGGCTGAACTGTGGAATCCTTGGTACTCTCTGAGCTTGATTACCCAACTAAACCACCAAGTTCAGAGAGCACCAAGGACTCCACAGTCCAGCCCTGAGCTATAAATATTCTCTTCTAAAAGATGATAGGTTAAATAGCTTTCTATGATGAAATATGGAGAACCCGTTGGCACCAAAATGACATAATATTCCAAAATAACATAAAACTTTGTGTCTATACATATATTCAAAAAAATCAAATATGGTTACACAGTTCTCGTTATCTCTATTCTGAGAAGAATATATGTGTTGTAGCTCCAACATCATGATTTACGATTTTCTGGGAAAGCAGCTACCTCTGGGTTTCAAAACCAACATAAATATAAAACATATATAGCTCAGTGGTTAGAGTGCAGTACTGCACACTACTCCTACTGCAATTTGGCAGATCAAATCCCACCAGGCTCAAAGTTGACTCAGCCTTCCATCCTTCTGAGGTGGGTAAAATGAGAACCCAGATTGTTGGAGGCAATATGCTGACCCTGTAAACCTCTTTGAGAGGGCTGTAAAGCACTATAAAGCGGTATATAAGTCTAAGTGCTATTGCTATTGCTATTTTATTATAATGGCAATTTGATGCCAGAAAGATATAAGTACCTGATTCAGATGCCCCTTCTTACTTGGAAAGTCTAGTTTAGAGAAGTGCATTATTAGTATCTGAATCCTGCATCAGAAAAACATGATGGGAGAGACCCTGGAAAGAATACAGAGAAGAGCAACTAAGATGATAAAGAGTCTGGAGGTTAAACTGTATGAGGAACGATTGAGGGAACTATATATGTCTAATCTAAATAAAGAGAAGGGCTAAGAGTGATATGATAGCAGTCTTCCAGTATTTAAAGGGCTGTCGCAAAGAAGAGGGGGTTGAGCTATTGTCCAAAACACCTGGGAGCAGGACAAGAAATAATGGGTGGAAGCAGGGGTGGGATTCTACCAGTTCGCACCTATTCGATAGAACCGGTTGTTAACATTCTAAGCAGTTCAAAGAACTGATTGTTAGAAGAAATTACTGGGCTAATCCTGTAAGGAAGGCAGGAAGGAAACATTCTGGTGTTGCTTACAGAAACTGCTTCTCCGTTAACCCTTATTACATTCTTGGCAGGAATAGACTTCTTGTCTCAGGAACTTCTCTGGAGTTTTTTTCCCCTCCTTTGCTGGTACTTTGCTTGTGTGGAATGACCATTCCAAGTTACAATGGCACTGAAAGAAGTGACTTATGACCCTTTTTCACACTTACGACTGTTGCAGCATCCCCACAGACATGAGAGGCCAGGCGAGGAGATGCGTGCTTCGATGTGAGTGATATTGAGTTGGCCACGCCCAGCCAGTCACATGACCACCAAGCCATGCCCACTGTCACAGGACCACCAAGCCACACCCACAAATTAGGCCACGCCCACAGAACTGGCTGTTAAAAAATTTGAATCCCACCCCTGGGTGGAAGATCATTAAAAAGAGATCCCACCTAGAACTAAGGAGAAATTTCCTGATATTGAGAGCAATTGATCAATGGAATCTGTGCCTCCAGAAGTTATGGGAGCTCCTTCTCTTTCAAGAAAGAAATTGGACAACCATTTGTCTGGAATGGTACAGAGTCTCCTGCTTGAGAAGGGTTGGACTAGAAGTTCCTTCCAACGTTGTTATTCTGTGTTCTGTGTTCTAATCACCTATTTCTCTTCCTTTGCAGGGCACGTGCTCAGTATGCCTCATGATGACTCCAAGAGCTGTGAAAGGCTCTTTGGGACATTAGGAAAGCATCACATGATGGCTCCATTGTTTGTTCACCTAAACAAGACTCTGCCTTGGTCCCCTTGCAGTGCCATGTATATCACAGAATTCCTGGATGGAGGACACGGTATATATATCTTCTATATATATATAAAAGCGAAATACCACTCACGCGTCATCACAAAATCTCCAGAACTGTAAAGTCTACAAACTTGAAATTTGGCACATATGTTCCTCTTGGCTTCTAGATGCTTCACTAAGAAAGGATTTTTCACAATGCATTAGCATTTCGTATATTATTATTAACACGCTCTGATGCTAAGGAGTTCTACTCTCCCTCCCCATCTGAAAAGAAATCTCTTCCAAATGCAAAACACAAGCAGAGGAGAGGAGTTTCAGTTTCACAGCACCAGGCAGCTTTAGTACAGTACAGTTGAGCTAAGCCACACCCAGGCTCTTTGTTGTCTCCTTCTTGCTCACACAGCAAATACTGTTTCAACTCCCAAACAGCCCTCAACTCTCTCAAACACTGACAGAATGCTAGCCAGAGGAATATCGATGGATACTGGTAGGCAGAGGCAGTCTTTTTTCCCCCATAGTTTCCTCCCAAAAAACTAAGCCCAACCACATAGTTTCATAACGAAGCACGGGTATCGAGCTAGTATATAAATAATCATGCTGAGCTTGTTTGACAATATTTGTCCCTTTGCAAACTGAATCAGGTTTCAAAGCACCATTTTTGGAACCAAATCTGCATTGATGATGCATGCCAAGCTGGACTGTATTTTTGTAAATCGATTTTGTATGAGCAGAGCTGATCGCTTTAAGCCTCCAATAATTTAAATGTGCTTTTGGAGAAATAGTACTGATCAAAAATGTAGTCATTTGTTACCTTCATTTCAAACAATGCTTTACAGATTTCACTGTATCTAACGTAATTAATGCCAATTCAATGTTCATTTCATTAGAACAATTCAAAGTTCATTTCAAAGAATACTTTACAGATAACACTGTCTCTACTGCAAATTGATGCCAACTGTCTTTTAATTATATTATTTTCTTCTGCTGCAAAGTTTCATAAAAGTCTACTTTTAAACCTTCTAAGCTTCCAACTCCTCAAAAAATGGGCATTCAAACAAGGGAACCGAGGTGCAGAACTTTTACAAACTTAATTCATAAACTCTTAAAAATGGGGGGGGAGGAGGTTTGGATCTTCGTTATGCTTCTTCTATCCTGATAAAATAATGTTACAATAGTTCACATCAGATTGAAGGCTCCTTGAGATAAATGGACGGATCAGAATCAGAATAGATCTGGGAGAGACCTTGAAGTCTTCTGCTTCAACTCCCCTACTCAAGTAAGACACTGCTAGAGAACAAGCAGTGGTGAGATTACAGCCAGTTTGCACCACTTCCGGAGAACCGGTTGTTAACTTTCTGAACAGTTTGGTGAACTGGTTGTTGAAAGAAATCATTAGGGCAGAGAACTGGTTGTTAAATTATTTGAATCCCATCACTGAGAACCGGTAGCCGAAATTTTGAGTAGTTTGGAGAACCGGCCAATACCCACCTCTGACTGGCCCCGCCTCCATCTATTCTCTGCCTCCCATTGAGTCCCAGCTGATCAGCTGGGTCTTCTTTGGTTGCCCTGCAAAGGAGAACGGAGCTGGAAAGCAGGTTAGTGGAGTGGGAAGGGAATGGGGATTTTGCAGTATCCTTTTCCTGTCACACCCACTAAGCCACGCCCACCAAGCCACACCCACAGAACTGGTAGTAAAATAATTTAAATCCCACCACTGAAGAGATTCTATATCATTTCAAACAAGTGACTCTCCAGTCTCTTCTTAAAAGCCTCCAGTGATGAAGCTCCCACAACCTCTGAAGTAGTTCCACTGGTTAATTGTCTTCACTGTTAGGAAATTTCTCCTTAATTCCAGGTTGCTTCTCTCCTTGATTAGTTTCCATCCATTGTTTCCTGTCCTGCCCTCAGGTGCTTTGGAAAATAAGTTGACCCACTCATGGATGGATGGATGGATGGATGGATGGATGGATGGATGGATGGGTGTGTGTGTGTTTATTTGTTTGTTTGTTTGTTTTAGAGCAGAAAGATCAAGACAATAGCTACAACCAATTTCTGCTTTATGGACTTTTTTAAGAGCCTCGTGGAAATTTGGCTGTAAGGATAATACATTCTTTGAGACAATCTTTCTACTTTTTCTCTTTCACCAGGTAACTGTCTGCTTGATGAACCAGCCCAACCTATTGCCCTCCCGACTGATCTCCCAGGCCAAATACCACTGTATAACTTAGACCAGCAGTGTCAGCAAATATTTGGCAAAGAGTTCCAACACTGCCCAAATGCCACCCAGGAAGATGTCTGCTCCCAGCTTTGGTGCAAGTTGGAAACTGGAGAGCAACTTTGCCACACCAAAAATGGTAGCTTGCCCTGGGCTGATGGGACACCCTGTGGGCCAGGGAAAATGTGTTTGGAGAGTCACTGCGTGGCACAAGATACAGTAATGCCCAAGGTAATCTTAGAGTGAGATATAATGGGGACCACCTATCTCTAGTAAGGTAGAAATAGCACATGATAATGTTGGTTTAGTTGGGACTGTGTTGAACAAAAACATCTATAATGGAGTAAAATCAGAGGTGAAGAACCAGAGGAGATGTTCAAAACTTTCAAAGCTCTATGTAATAAATGACAGAATATAAACATGAGAGGACAGAGGAAAACTATACCTATTAATCACGGGCTGACTGGTTAGGACTAGAATGGTCTTCCAGTTACTACAAAGATCTTTTTCTTTCTCTATCTCCTTTGTTTATATCTGACTTTTATTATTTTTGTAAAAACTCAAGGCTGCGAACATACCTAATACTCCTTCCTCTTCCTATTTTCCCCACAACAGTAACCATGTGAGGTGGGTTGGGCTGAGAGAGAGGGACTGTCCAAACTCACCCAGCTGGCATTCATGCCTAAGGCAGAACTAGAACTCACAATGTCCTAGTGATTGGTCTAGTCATCTTGGTGGCATTCATAAGGTGGGATTAGAACTCACAATGTCCTGGTGATTGGCCCAAAGTTATCCAGCTGGCATTCAGGTCTAAGACGGGACTAAAACTCACAGTTCTGGGTTTCTAGTCTCGTACTTTCAACACTAGACCAAACTGGCTCTTCATCCAAAGCATAGAATAGCATCTCTTGGGGAACTTCCATCTCCTTCCAGGAACCAAAGATCAGTCCTTCTCTCTCTTTTTCTAAGACAGCTACCACAATAGTTGGAGCGAAGTAGAGCATTTTACTGCTCCTTCACCGGTGGGCAGATGGGATCAGGCTGTTTTCCCTGTTGCTTTAATATCTTTCTGGGAGAGAAAACAAGTCTCTCAGTGACTTCTCAAATAAACCATGATCCAACCATTTGTGTCTTGCAGCTTGCTGTGGATGGAAACTGGGGGCCCTGGAGCTCGTGGGGGCCTTGTTCCAGGACATGTGGTGGAGGGGTCCATTTCTCTTACAGAGACTGTGACAGCCCAGTGCCCAAAAATGCGGGCAAATACTGTGAGGGACAAAGAGTCCAATATGAATCTTGCAACACTGAGGAATGCCCCCCAACTGGTAAATTTGCCCTTTTGAAGCAATGTTTGCTCTCAAGTGTAGTAAAATAGGTTGTATAAACAGAGGCATAGAATCAAGATCACGTGATGTATTAGTACCGCTTTATAAAACCCTAGTAAGACCACACCTGGAATGCTGAAACCAATTTTGGTCACCATACTACAAAAAAAATGTTGAGACTTTGGAAAAAGTTCAAAGAAGAGTGACTAAGAGGATCAAAGACCTAGAGATTAAACCATATGAAAAATGGCTGCAGGATTTGGGTTTGGCTAGTCTAAAGAAAAGAAGGACCAGGGGTGACATGATAGCAATATTCCAGTATTGGAAAGGCTGTGACAGAAAAGAGGGGATCAAATTATTTTCCAAAGCACCAGAGGGCAGGACAAGAAACAATGGTCAGAAACTAATCAAAGAGAGAAGCAACCTGGAATTAAGGAGAAACTGTCATGGCCTTGTTAGAGTCGGACTCTGAGGGAGAGGAGGAACAGCCAACAGGGAGTGGAGGTGTGGCTTTGGAGGTTATAGAGGAGGCTGGGGAAGGGCAGAGGCCGGCTGGGCAGTCAGAGGAAGAACCAGGGCCTTCCCCTCTTCATCCTAGGACATGCAGGGAGGAACGGAGAAGGAAACAACTTGGCTTACGAGAGAGGAAGTGGCCATGATCCCACTCATTGGTTGCAGCTGGGAGAATAGTATATAAGAGAGACGGTTAAAACACAGCATTGCCAGAAGCAAAGTGTGTTTTATTTTGGGCTGGCGTCCTTCCAACAGACTGTGCCTTGTTATCTCCTTGCAGCTGGCAATTACTTATCTTGGTCCATTGTGGAATTTCCTCCATTGTAGTTTGTTTTGGTTTTTTATTTCACCTCTATCTGCTCATTAAGTTTGGACTGTATTGCTTTCTTTCGAATACTATTTTTGACTAAGTTTTATCTGCAGCTGAGAATTATTGAACAGTGGAGCCAAGTTGGAGGCATTAAAGGACATTTTTTTCACGTTTTGGATTTTGATATGTTTGTGTTACATTCCGGGTCATCACATTCCTAACAGTGAGGACAATTAACCAATGGAACAGCTTTCCTTCAGAAACCGTGGGAGCTCCATCACTGGAGGTTTTTAAGAGGAGACTGGACAGTCACTTAACCTGAAATAGTATAGATTCTCCTGCTTGAGCAGGGGGCTGGACTAGAAGACCTCCAAGGTCCCTTCCAGCTCATTCATTCTGTTCTATTCTAAACTGCTTGGGCAGAAACGAATCAATAACCCGGTAACTGGACATCTGCTAGAGTTGTCTGAATGTTTACCCCCTCCATTTGGCACCCAGGGTGACGATGCCTCCATTAAGGTTGTGTTAATCCAGTAGGTGTTATGGCCATTTACAGCATCTCACGGATATGTGACTGCATTTTACAATGGTTTTGCCGAAAATCGGAATTCATGACCAGCTTTCGACAACTCTGCACCCATAGCAAACCATTGATTTGCTTGATGGTTCTGATATTTTCTTGACAACTAACAACCACTGCAAAAAAAAAAAAAAAAAGGTTGTAAAATTGGCTCGGTCACATGAACGACCAACTTCATGACTGTCATAAGTTATGACCATGATGGGATGCTCCATTACAGTCAAAACATGAGGATTCTCGGCAGTATGCCAAGAGCAGCTCATTCAGCATAGCCCATGGGGGACATGAGTTAAGGCAAGCTGCATATCTACACAGTACAATTAGTTGTTTTATTTGTTTGTTTGTTTATTATTATTTGTTTATTTATTTATTTGTCAATTGCTTACAAGATAATAGGTATAAGTAAAAACATAGTTATGAATACATGGATACATATAAGAAAAATAGAAGAAACAATAGGACAGGGACGGTAGGCACGTTTTGGTGCGCTTATGCACTCCCCCTACAGGCCTCTTAGGAAAGGAGTGAGATCAATAGTAGACAGTCTAAGGTTAAAGTTTTTGGGGTTTGGGGAAGAAACCACAGAGTCAGGTAGAGTATTCCAGACACTGACCACTCTATTGCTGAAGTCGTATTTCCTGCAATCAAGTTTGGTGTGATTAACCTTGAGTTTGTATCTATTGTTTGCTCTTGTGTTATTATGGTTGAAGCTGAAGTATTCATTGACAGGTAGGACATTGCATTGTATGATTTAATATACTATACTTAGATCGGACCGAAGGCGGCGTAGTTCAAGGTTTTCTAGGTCTAGAATTTTGAGTCTGGTGGCATAAGGTATTCTGCAACGAGTAGAGGAGTGGAGAACTCTTCTTGTGAAATATTTCTCAACTGTATTACTATCAGATATGTAATGTGGGTTCTAGACTGATGAGCTGTATTCGAGTATTGGTCTAGCAAATGTTTTGTATGCTCTAATTATTAGTGTAATATTAGCAGAGAAAAAGCTACATAGGATTAGGTTAACAACTCTTAATGCCTTTTTTGCTATGATCAAAAGTTTTACAAATTACTGGCCTGAAAATGAAAACGAGATTTCGTGTTAGGCATGTATCCGCATTCACATGGGTCCCTTTCATTTCCATTGTAGACAAAAGCTTTCGAGAGCACCAGTGTGAGAAATATGACAAATACAACTTCACCGACTTGAATGGGAATTTTCTAGAATGGGTCCCCATGTATGCTGGAGTATCGCCTCGAGATCGTTGCAAGTTAGTCTGCCGGGCTAAAAGAGGGAATGAATTCAAAGTCTTTGAGACCAAAGTAAGTAAAAATTCTGCTCAAGTGTCCACCATTTTTACAGATTTCAAAACCTCTTGCCTACTAAATGTTTTCCAAATTTCCCTGTTGCTAGTGTAGGCACCAATCTCTCTATATAAAAGTGAAATACCACTCACACATTATCACAAACCTCCAGAACCGTAAAGCCTACAAACTTGAAATTTGGCACGTATGTTCCTCTTGGCTTCTAGGTGCTCACTAAGAAAGGATTTTACAAAATGACCATCAGAGCATTAGTATTGTGCACATTATTATTATTAACACGCTCTGATGCTAAGGAGTTCTGTTCCCCATTCTCATCTGAAAAGAAATATGTTCCAAATGTAAAACACCAGCAGAGGAGAGGAGTTTCCATTTCAGAGCAGCAACCAGCTTTAGTACAAAACAGTTGAGCTAAGCCACACCCAGGCTCCTTGCTGATTCCTTGCTCGCACAGCAAATACTGTTTCAGTTTCCAAACAGCCCTCAACTGTTTCAAACATTGACAGGATGCTAGCCAGATGAATACCGATGGATGCTGGTTGGCAGAGGCAGAATTTTTTTTCCCTTATTTTCCTCCCCCAAAACTAAGCCCAACCACATAGTTTCATAGCAAAGCATGGGTATCCAGCTAGTACAACTATGTTTTCCTGGCTGGGAAGAAAAACCATGTTTCCTATAAAATTGGGAGAAAAATCTATATATAGCTTGAGGCATAGATGAAAACCCCCATCCATCAGAATTATTACATCTATCTGCCATATTTGAACACATTTATCAAAAGTGCAGAAGGATCTGAACATATCCACACATGCCTAAAATCCATGTTTGAGAATTTTGTAGCACAAAATGTACAGAGTTATATATAGATCATGCATGCTGGGCCTATAATGCACTATGGTTGACACAATATTAAAAAACACTTTTCAAAAACGTGCGGATCACGAGTAGTAACAACCAAAAGAATGAATGTATGTGAGATGTAAATGAAAATATCCATCAATTGATGGAAAAGTGGAAGCATAAAGAAACTATTATCAGTAAAACTAGAACTAAACACAACTGAAACCAATAGCTTTGCACATTCTCCATGTTTCTAAAGAGATATCTGTAAGAAATATATTTCAAGGAATGTCTTTTCAGCCATTAAAAATATACTAACGAGTGATAAATGGATAGATTGACTTCATTTTATTCTTCCTTTCTTTTTATATCAGGTGATTGATGGGACAACTTGTGCACCTGATACACTGTCTGTGTGTGTGCATGGACAATGCATCAAAGCTGGTTGTGATCATATTATTGGGTCTTCCAAGAAACTAGACAAATGTGGAGTTTGTGGTGGGGACTGCTCAACTTGTAGAAAAATATCCGGCTCACTCAACAAATCCAAGTAAGAGAACACCACAAATGTTTTGCAAAGCTTGGCGAAGAATACACAGTGCCCATTTAGAACTGAATATAGAGTTTTATGAACACACATGCAAAAATCCAGAAATCCAAAAATCTTCCAGTGTCCAGAGTCCAGAAATCCTTCCTACAGCAGAATGTGATCTTCTCCAAATTGTTTTTGCAATTTCAATGCTAATATAAAAAAAGGTCGGAAAAAATAAATAACTAGGATTAACCATTGATATTTACAGTGGCCTAGAGGTGCAGATGCTTGCCTCATATCAGGAGGTTGGCAGCTGAATCCTAGGCAGTGGGCAGATGTTTCTCTATCAGGGCACAAGAAGAAAATATCTGCTGCAAACTCCACATAGAAATCACGAAGGGTGCTCAGCTAGTAAAAGCTCAGCTCCATTCAGTCACCCCCACCTAACCTCAATAAAAGCGATTACAGGGTCATGAAAAGAAGGAAAGAAAAAAAAGTATCCATGTTTAATTCACTGTATTTTATATGTAATTGATGTCCATTTTGCATTTTATTTTGCCCCCCCCCCCCGCCCCACATTTGTATGTCCTGAATATTTTGGGGACCGGTAGCCCCTTTCAAAGGCAAAGAGTAACCCTCAATGCAAAAAAAAAAGCACTCGCATAACACAGCAGAATAGGATGGTTGAGAATGGTTTCATTTTACCCCATTGAGATTCGTGGAATTTAATGGTTGTAGTGCAAGCATAGGAAATTTTCTGTATTCTGTACAGCGGTGGATTTGTAAGCTGTACAAATGCAGATAGACAAACTCAACAAAACATCAATACAAAGTATTTATTATGGGTTCATCAGGTATCTTCATGACTCACATTTGTGACGAAGTTCTTCTTTATGTCCAATTCCTTTGCATATCTGATTGGTAGGTAAAAGATGGTTGTCTCCTAACCCATCTTGTAGCGATAGAAAGCAGCTTCCATGAGTCAGGGAATTCAGGCAAAAGTGAGGAAAACTTTCCCAACCCATCAAGGGTCAAATTCGTGACCAATCGGGATTACAGATGTGGCCACGTGACATGAACTACATTTCCCAGGATACCTTTAACTACATTTACCATGATGCATTCCCTTAAGGGGACAGCTCACAATTGCTACCTAACTATCCAATTCCCATACACTGGCTGGACAGAACAGGAAATTTTCATTACTGTTCCTTAATTCTTAAGTCTTTGGAGATCTCAAGGTCAGTTACAGTTTAAAGCATTTCAGCCTCTTGCAATAGCAAAGAGAAAATATAGGAGAAGAAGGATGCTTTTGGTTATGGAGCAATACAGGTTATTTTTCAACAGACGTTTGTTCACACTGTTGTTTAGTTGAAGTTAACACCCATTTCTCTCATCTCTGTAGGTTTGGCTATAACGACATTGTCACCATTCCAGCGGGGGCAACTAACATTGACATCAAGCAACACAGCCGACGAGGAGTAAGGCATGATGGAAATTATTTAGCTCTGCAGACCCTGGATGGCAAATACCTCCTGAATGGAAACTTCACCGTCTCAGCTATGGAAGAAGACATTTTTGTGAAAGGGACTGTCCTGCGGTATAGCGGCTCCCTGACCACCCTGGAACGCCTCCAGAGTTACCAGCAGCTGCCCGAATCTATTGTGGTTCAGGTGTTGACCGTTTCCAGCGAGATGTTCCTCCCCAAGGCATTTCCCCCACCCAAGGTGAAATACACCTTTTTTATCCCCAAGGACCTCCAATTCAGCAAGCAGAAGATCAAGGAGAAAAGCCTGGCCAACATGATCAAGCCCTTGCTGACCTCGCAATGGGTTCTGGGAGACTGGTCAGAGTGCTCCAAGTCCTGTAGCTCGGGTTGGCAAAGACGAACAGTAGAATGTCTGGATGTGGAAGGCCAACCTTCCTCCACCTGTGACCAGGCCCTCAAGCCCGAGGACATCAAACCGTGCAGTAGTCTTCCTTGCCCAATCTGGCAGATGGGACCATGGTCCCCCTGTTCCCAAACCTGTGGAGAAGGGATGCGGACACGAAGTGCCTTGTGCATTGACTATCTTGGCAAGCCAGTCGCCTTTGAGAAATGCAATTCGTCGCAGCCCCCAGCAGCCTCTACTCTCTGTGTCCTCCAGGAGTGCTGAAGTGAACTGAAGGCTGGCCTGTGATCCAAGAAGCCTCTGTAACTTAGTCTAACTACTAACCTAACTCAAACTAGGCTTGGCATGTCCAAGCAAGGGAGTAGTTTTAAGGCCAACGGGCACTAATTGACTTGAAGAGGTCCCCATTTGATTTCCCTGTTTCAGAGATTAGAAGGCATGGGTTACCACCAGTGGTGGGATTCAAATAATTTAACAACCGGTTCTCTGCCCTAATGATTTCTTCCAACAACCAGTTCACCAAACTGCTCAGAAAGTTAACACCCGGTTCTCCCGAACTGGTGCAAACTGGCTGAATCCCACCGCTGGTTACCACCACTAATCCCCCCCATCTCTCTTCCTCTGTTGTGCTTTGTTTTCCTCCAAATTGACATCTACCTCAGTGGGGGGGACAAAATATAATTTTTGATAAATCATTTGACGTTTTGGAGGGGAAAAAATGTCTGCAAGGACAATACTTGGTAACTAAGGGAAATTCGTGTCCTACTTTCTCCCGGCAGGTGAGCTGAAACTCACCTGCGCTTTCACCCAGCGTCTTTTGTGGGTTGAATTTTAGAGACGTTATTTAAGATGCTGTTGTTCTTGCGATGCAGAGGCAATCCCCATGAACGCAGTTGTGTACACCCTTCAGTGTTTAGCAAAACAGCTGCAGTCTTTGGGGAGGGCAGGCGTACAAAATTCTACCTTTGATATTGGCAAGCGGTAAGTCAGTCCTTGGTTTAGTTCAGGGGTTTTTCAAACTTGACAGCTTTAAGACTTGTGGACTTCAACTCCCAGAATTCCTCCTCCAGTCATGTTAGCTCAGGAATTCTGAGAGTTGAAGTCCACAAGGCTTAAAACTTGCCAAGCTTGAAGACCCTTGGTTTAGTTGATGCAAATGAAGATCGGGGTTCTTACCTGGACAAATCAGTCCCAGAAAGTTTGATTGGGATGACATGCAGGCTTATGCAATGTTTCTTCAAATACAGGTAGTCCTTGACTTATGGCCACGAGTGAGCCCAAAATTTCTGTTGCTGCGCGAGACATTTGTTAAGTGAGCTTTGTTTCATTGTACAACCTTTCTTGCTACCATTGTTAAATGAATCAGGCCTCCCCTCTAACTTTGCTTGTCAGAAAAGGTGATCACGTAACCCAGGGATATGGCAATTGTCCTAAATATGAATCAGTTAAAACAAACGTCTGAATTTTAATCATGTGACCAACAGTTGTAAGTGTGAAAAATGGTCGGAAGTCACTTTTTTCCAGTGCTGTTGTAACTTTGAATTGTCACTAAATGAACCATTGTAAGTTGAGGACTATCTGTATTATCATAAGAGTTTGAGAAGTGCAATGGCTGACGTCTTCTGCAATTGACTATAAAATCTTTATCAACAGTTATCAATCTTTATTATGTGTCTTCCTGTTAAATGAGATGTTATTCTACAAGAGCATGTCCATATTACAATTCACTCCTCATCTTAGCATTGGGGATTCAAAATAACAGATGTTATCCATGCTTCCCTTTGTGGTCATATATCATTCAATATTTTGGAAGCTTAGGTAGCAATATGAGTGACAGCACTGAAGGAAAGATAACTAAAAAGATATGGGTAGAATATGCCTCCAGATAATATTAGGGGTGAGTGCATGATTAATGTTTTTCCATCCCTCAATTTTATTTGGGGGGAGGACACAATCTTAGAATAGCTAAAATGCACTAAAGAAGGACTTTTATTATACTTTCCTAAGATTATTTGGTAACGTCATTAAGAAGTGTCCCTTCTCCCTCGCAGGTAAAAAATTAATCTTTGAAGCTGCAATTTGCAGATCAAGGCATGAGATCATCAAACAAATGCTGGGAATATTAGCCAAGGAACATTTATCCAAATTACTAGGGCACTATGATCCACTGCATAATACAAAGAAAAAATATTTCAGTAGTCTCCTGGCTCTTGGCTTAGGTTACTCATGGTTTAGCATTTTCTCATCCAGAAAAACTCACAGATTAACGGAGTTGGGAGGGATCTTGTAGGTCATCTAGTCCAAACACACACACGCCCAAACAGGAGACCGTACACCATTTCTGACAATCTCTTCTTGAAAGTCTCAAGTGATGGCGCTCCCACAACTTTTGAAGGCAACTTCTGTTCTATTGGTTGATTGTTCTCACCGTCAGAAAGTTTCTCCTTATTTCCAGGTTAAATCTCTCGCTGTTCAGTTTCCATCCATTATTCCTTCTCTGGCCTTCAGGTGCTTTAGAAAACAGCTTGACCCCTTCCTTCCTGTGGCAGCCCTTCAAATATTGGAAGACCGCTATCATGTCTCCCCTGGTCCTTCTCTTCACTAGACTAGCCAAGCCCAGTTCCCCAACCGTTCATCGTACGTTTTAGCCTCCAGTCCCCTAATCATCTTGGTTGCTCATCTCTGCACTTTTTCTAGAGTCTCAACATCTTTTTTATAGAATGGTGACAAAAACTGGATGCAGTATTATAGGTCTGGCCTTACTAAGGCTTTATAGAGTGGTATTAGTACCTCACTTGATTTTGATTGTATCCCTCTGTTAATGCAACTTAGGATAGACTTCTAGTCTATCATTCATTTGTTCAGCTTACGCACTTATCAATAGGGCCATTTAGGGGGGGAAAACCCACATATAACCTTTTTTTTAAATCAGATTCCTTACTATTTGTAAATAGATGTCCCAGTTTTAATGGAACTCAAATGGATGTGGCAGTACTGACATTTATATCTCCAACTTCTCGGACTTTTTGTCTTCAGTCTAATTTTCATACTAAAGTAACTCAAAGCTCATATACAGTATGTTAAACAGGACATTGGTGCTTAATTTAACACATAACCACTATTTTACAATGGGTAGCAAAGTTCTAGCTCCTTTATTTTTCTTTTTTGGTATTGTATTCAAAATGATATTAACAACCTCATACTAAAATATCTAGTCTATATACTCTTGTAAGATGATGGTGAGCTTATTCTCCTAAATTAGCCTTTAGCATTTGCCGTGATGACTTCTAAAAGTCCTGAAAAATGAATTTCCTTTTTGTCCCTGCGAAGTTCACTATGCCTCTTCATTTGCTGCATCCTCAACTTTAGTTCTCTAATTCTCAACTTTGACTTCAACTTTAATTCTTTAATCCTCATTCTGATTGGCTATACGGCCAATCTGGGTATACTAATTGTCATTCTGATTGGCTACAGAATCTCTAATGATTATAAAAAATCTCGAATGATTTTGAAAATCCCGAATGAGATTTTGTTCCCTGCATGAGCTTCTGTGTGATCTATTTAAGAAACAGCTCCATTTCCTCTAGGAATTCAGCCTTTTTAGAAGTGTGGTTCAAAAACAGCCTCAGCAACATAGTTCCTTCCACTCTTATGTCGTAAGGAACAGTTAAAGGGAAGCCAGATATCTTGATGTTGAAAGGTAGTTCTGAGACAAAAAACAACATTCCGGCCACAGAACATGGGTTTACAGTGGGCCTTGTTCCATAACTATAAAGTGGTAATGTGATCAGCTCTAGCCTTTAATTTGCATTTGTCTTTTATGGACACATCTGAGTTGTACCTGGTGAAACATAATGATATAAAGATACTTGCAGCAAGTTTTTCCAGTTCTTGCTGCATGCAAATGGTCAACATTTTCTTCTTTAAGACCACTACAGATAGGAAAGATTGTTGATAGTCCTCAACGTATAACCACAATTGACCTCGCCATTATTTTGCTAAGTGAGAAATTGGCTTTGCCCCATTTTATAACTTTCCTTGCCACATTTGCTAAGTGAATCACTGCCACAGTTGTTAAGTGCACTTTGTTAAGTTGCTAATGTGGTTGTTAAGTGAATCTGGCTCCCCCATTGACTTTGCTTCTCAGAAGGTTGCAAAAGGGGATCACATGAATAGAATGGAATGGAATGGAATAGAAAATAGAATGGAGTGGAATGGAATAGAAAATAGAATAGAATGGAATGGAATAGAATGGAATAGAATGGAATATTGGAATGAAGAATAGAACGGAATGGAATGGAACTGGGTAGGGTGGAGTGGAGTGGAGTGGAGTGGAGTGGAGTGGAGTGGGGTGGGGTGCAGAGGTGGTATTCAGCAGGTTCTGACCAGTTCTGGGGAACCAGTAGCGGAAATTTTGAGTAGTTCAGAGAACCCACAAATACCACCACTGACTGGAAATTTCACAGTATCCTTCCACTGCCATGCTCACCAAGTCACGTCCACAGAACCGGTAGTAAAAAAATTTGAATCCCACCACTGGTGGGGTGGGGTGGAATGAGATGAGATGGGATGGAATGGAATGGAATAACAGACTTGGAAGGGACCTTGGAGGTCTTCTAGTCCAACCCCCTGCTTAGGCAGGAAACCGTATACCATTTCAGACAAATGGTTATCCAACCTCTTCTTTAAAACTTCCAGCGTTGGAGCCTTTACAACTTCTAGAGGCAAATTATTCCAATGATTATTAGTTCTGTCAGGAAAATTTCTCTTTAGTTCTAAGTTGCTTCTCTCTTTGATTCGTTTCCACCCATTGCTTCTTGTCCTGCCCTCAGGTGCTTTGGAGAATAGTTTGACTCCCTCTTCTTTGGGGCAGACCCTCAGATACTGGAACACTGCTATCATGTCACCCCTGGCTGTCCTTTTCATTAAACATTTCTCCATGATCCAGGGACACTGCATCTGTCATAAATATGAGTCAGTGGTCAGACATCTAAATGTAAATCATTGACCATGAGGATGTTACATCGGTCTTAAGTCTGAAAAATGGTCATAAGTCACTTTTTTCAGTGTCGTTATATCTTTGAACGGTCATTAAGCGAACAGTGGTAAGTTGAGGACAACCTGTATGTAGTAATAGAATGGGGGGGGGGGGGAAACATGCAGATTTTGATTCTCCTAACTATGTGTAGAAGAAGGTACGTTGGAATCACTCTTAAGATTCTGTTGAACTTCTATCTGCATTTGAACTCCAAACTCAGTCTAAGGAGGGCCTCTCTGTCTGCCTTAATTCAGGGCCCATACATCCTCATTCATCTCCAGTGAAATCACTATCCTGTCATTGTCTTCTCTTTGCTATCTGCTATAAAGCAGGCATATCTTCTTCCTGGGCTGAGCCTGAACTCTTTCCTTCCCAACCCAGAGTCCTGCCAAAATCACGCCGAACTGCCAAGGCCTATTTCTGATCCAGACAGTCTGGGCTTAAAGCAGACACCAAATCAATGAACTTCTACCTTTTTAAGCAAGCTTTCTTTGGTTTGCACTGGGTTCTGACCGATGCTCCCTGATAGTGAGTTGTATCTCAAAATAGATCTTCAAGAACACTAAGATTCTCTGCTTTGAAATACAGTTGGAGCCAGGGAAAAATTTATTTAAGAGAGAGCTTTTTTTCTCTCTGCTTTGCTGAGGTTCCTTTGGTTTCCATCCAGCAGCTGTTTGTATCTGACTGTGCTGTATTTTTGAAACAAAACATTAATATCATGCATCTTTTCTTTCTTTTTTCTTTCTTTTTTTTCTTTCCTTTCTTCTTTCTTCTTCTTTCTCTTTCTTTCCTTCTTTCTTTTCTTCCTTTCTTTCCTTCCTTTCTTCCTGTTCCTTTCTTTTTTCTCTCTCCCCCTCTCCCTCTCTTTCCTTCTTTTTCTTTCTTTCTTCCTTTCTTTTTCTCTCTCTCTCTTTCTTTCTTCTTTCTTTCTTCTTTCTTTCTTTCTTTCTTTCTTTCTTTCTTTCTTTCTTTCTTTCTTTCTTTCCTTCCTCTTTGTTTTCTTTCTTTTCTCTCTTCTCCCTCTCTCTCCCTTTTTTCCTTCTTTTTTCCCTTTCTTTCTTTCTTTCTTTCTTTCTTTCTTTCTTTCTTTCTTTCTTTCTTTCTTTCTTTCTTTCTTTCTTTCTTCCTTCCTTCCTTCCTTCCCTCCTTTCTTTTTGCTTTCTTAAAATAACAATAATTCCTTGAAGATTTTGGAATATATTTGTCCCCATCTTATTGGAAGATTACCATTTGAAGCAGAAAATGTTAGCATTCTCTGATTAATACATCCACTCTAGGGAAGATTCCTGTCATTTCAAGCATCATACTGTGCTTCTGCTGACCTGTAATGCTACTTTCAAGTTTTTTGCTTGATCAGTCAACATCAAGAATTAGACACCATGTCCTATTAATTGGTAGTGGAGGGTGGGACTGAAATGGATTTCATTCTGCTGTCTCTAGCAACAGGTTAACACGATCTTCATCCTCTCTATCATGTAGCTCTCTTTTTTTTTGGACTTAATATAATAGGTGGGATGCAGCTCACAAATGACATTTGTGCTCAGGCAGCATTAGCCATTTTGCAGCAAGAAAGAATATATTGGCTTTTGCATTCAAAATGTGAATTATGAATGTGTAAGTGGTAGGAATCTGGACCAGAAAAGAACCAGATTGGAGTTCGTTATTTCCTCTATTTAAAAAGATTGCTGCAGTTAACATCTCGGGATTGTAGTATAGATTTCACAAAACCTAGCTTTGATGTGCTAGCTTATTATGTACAAAGTTTCTTTACATGGAAGGGAAAGAAGATTCAGTTTATCCCAAAGGTATTTTTCCAAAAGGCAACTGAATTTTCTTGTTTTTTTTTTTTCTTGAAAGCATTTCACTTCTCATTTAAGAAGCTACTTCAATTCAGAACGAAGAAGCAAAACTTTTTCCAAGGGGGAAAAAAAAATCAAGAAAGTCCAGTTGCTTTTTACAAAAGCACCTTTGAGACAACCATGACCTAGAGAATTAAGAATCTCCATAAGACATCAAACTTCAGTTTATTTTTCACAATGCTCAGCATATATTTTCAAGGCTACTGGACAAACTTCTCAACAGAAAATTGAAACCAAATGAAGGCAGTGCTCTGCTACAAATTTAATTTTGAATGTTTGTGCTGAAAACCATTAAGAATCTGGGCAAGGTGCAAGACACAGAATATTTGGGAAATGGGAATATCATGACATTGCTTGGGTGTTTCCTTTGGGACGGATATTGTGTAAAAGAAGCCTCTCAAGAAGGGTGGGTCAAAGGCAGAAGCAATGCTGTTTCTGAAAATAGCAACTTTTAAACAATCGTGTATATTTAACAGGGAATCTCCAGCTCTTGACTGTTTGACCCAAGAGCAAAGAGTGAAGCTTAGTTCCTTCGTGCAAAGCCAAGAGGTGATGTTTCCACATAGGGTTTGCCTTTAAGTAAAGGACCTGACCCTTGACCAACTGTTGTTTTAAAAAATATATTATTTATTGTTTTATCATAAACAGTAAAATACAAAACGGAGAAACAAACACAGAAGCACACATTCAACCCTAACACAACAAAAAAGAAAAAAAGAGCATGCAAAAAAAAGAGAGAAAAGTGATCAAATTAATTTAACATTTAATATATATGCAGTGTTCGGGTCTTTTCCCTTGTAAGATTGAGAGTATCTTGGTGATGTTTCAACGAGGTCCCACTTGCCATCTTACGGCTGGTGCTTTAGGCTTCGTGCTTGTGCGAGCAAAGTGTGATCGGAGCTGCCTTCCCTCTATAAATACTGGTGAGGAGGTGTGGTGTGCTAGCTCTGTTGTAAGCAAGCTGGTTGGCTGTGTTGTCATTTCTTGATTGGTTGATGGAGTTGATGTTTGCAGATTGGCTAGCTTTTTCATAAGAACATGTGTGGCTGAGGTATTGGCTGCGTGTCTATCAGCCTCACACACACACACACACACACACATACACACACATACACATACACATATATACACACACACATATTGAAGAAAGAAGAAAAAGCAGCCAACAGGTTAACCTAAACATTACACTAATCTTCAAATCCTTCGGTTAACCATCTGTTATTATATTTAGCATGTAGAAAAGGGCTTCCAGTCTCTAATAAAGCTGTCCAGTCCATTAGGTTTGTTTTATGTGGTGGTCTTGCAAATATATACGGTTGCTATGATTATCTTTCTTCCCTCTGTTTGTAACTACCATCTTTTGGAATATGTCTGACACTTTGCCCAGACAGTTCCTGAAGACTGTCTCAGAAACATTAGCTTATTGTCATAAACCTGTGCTACATTAGGTGTAGAAGTAAACAACTTCTCAAGTTTCAGTGCTGCTAATGTGACCTGTTTTTAGGGTTTTTTTTTCCCCTTTTACATGAAAATACAGTATATACTAGTCAGTGAGCTGCTGCTTTTCAAACACGATGTAGTTCATTCTTCTGCCTACAGAACTGTTTTAGCTATTCAGTTAAAAGAAAAAATGTATACAAATCTGTAAAATAAAAGCATGCTGTGGTGGATCCCAACTGGTAAGCCGCTGTGATCTTCCTGCAGAATATATGGGTCACTGTGAATCATACACTCAAGACTAGAGGAATAGCTCTTTTGATTTCCTAAGTAGTTATTTCTCGAAGACTCCAACATTGAAGAAATGACAGTGCGTTATAAATGATGTTGCAAACTCTCGAGATCATTTCCCTCCTCCCAACATCTAGAAATCCCTGGTGCATCCCTAAAGAATTGTCATATGCTACAAAGAACTATTTGTTGTGTTCATTCTCAGGTCACCTGTCATCTGTTGGGATGACCCATCCCAAAGTAATTGTTCAGAATGTACCCAATACTGTCCTCTTGTGGTTGTGTATTGCAATGGAAAGAAAACAACTGTAGCCATTTGCAATCTCTCTGCAATGGATTTTTTGAATTCACTTGTTTTCATTTGTTAAAGAAAGAGCAGTTAAAAGAGAACTTATCAGTAGTAACAGCACTTCACAGAACCCAATCTTTTCGTGACTAAAGCCTTGATAACCAAACTACCAATTTCTATATTGCAAAAATCAACCTGGAATATTAGAAAGATCTTTAGCAAGCCTAAATAATATTGGATTCTGGCTAACACTGCATGTACAGTCTAAAAATAGTGATTCTACACATATTTATTATTCACCTAAAGGATAGCAACTAGAGCATTTCAGTTAAATTCTTGGTTTAAAAAAATCAAGAAGTACATGCCTGCATGAATCAATGCCATTTTAAGAACACAACTAAGGAATTATATCACGCAATGATTAGATTCATGCATCACACTAACGTGGTGTTCATGATTGGGATGGTACACAAATACTGTGAAATATGTAAAGTTATTTGCTTTTGAATTAGTATGTTGTGAGAAACCCAGCTGCCTGTATCTTATTGCACAAACCATGATTTAATAAATCATGGTTTAGAATAAGATATACACTAGTTCAACATGTATTTTGGTATTGGCCTCCAAATAAAGGCAAATGTTGCTGTGTTGATCCAATACATAAGCCAAACCCAAAAGAGGAATCTAATCCAAACATGAGCAAATCAATAGAGGATGTGCTGAGTTTTAGAATTTGGAAATCTAGTCCTTGTAACATTAAGTCTCAGAACTCCCAGGAGAAGAAAAAAATAAATATTTGAGTTGAAGCAAAATCAGAATCTCTTTGGATGAAACATCTGGGATTTTAAGCTTGGATGTGATGACTGTACCAATTTGTTAGGTTTTTCACATGCCCTGCTTTCAATAAAACAATCACATCTAGACTGAAAACCCCCAGTGAACCGTAAAAGATGCAGAAAACTCTTCTACTTAGTCTCCATAATATTGCAGTGCAAGATTGAATGACCTATTCTAAAACCAAGTTGTATCTTTCCACAATTCAAATTCTGTACTGACTGCCATCATCCTTCCTGCCTGGCTCTGTATCATACTTACCTTAGCTGCATTTTAAAAATACTTGTCTGACTTAGCTATTCTTTTCAAAAAGATATGTAGCATTTATGGTAATGTATGTAAAATAAGTTACATGTTAAGATTGAAATGTATATAGTTTCCCTTCAGTGAAGGATTGTAGCAGTGTACTGAGCCTCTTTTGAAATATATTTATTTGTGTATAGTAACTGTTTGGGTGAGAGTGAAAGGATGGTTATTACAAAAGGATTGCCAACTCTGTTTGAGGGGAAAAGAAGACGACAACTCTCACTCCTTTCTCCTAATGGTGTAGTTGTATAATTAATGTATCAGCACAATTTGATGTGCAAAACTAAAAATCTCGTACAAGTCAAGACAACAAAAATTAGGTTTCTAATTGTATTTAATTTTCTTTTATAAATAACAAAAATCCACCTTACTTCCTCTTTCTGTCCTTTCCTTTAATTTTTAGAAACAGATAGCTGGATTGTAATATTAGCCTTTAGCTGTAAATAAAATACTTCCTCAGTTAAAACCTTCATTTTTTTTTTTGCAGTTGAAATGGGTTTCAAATATCTGTAGCTATAGAAAAAAATAAACATACATATACAACTTTTTTGATTAAGGTAGAACTAGATGATCCGTGCGTGGTAGGGTGGCAGCTGGTGCATCAAGTTGCAATTAATGTCTCATCTCAAGTAGGACAATCAAGCTATCATACTTGGTTCCTTGAGGCTTCATTTGGGAAGGCAATAACAAAAGGGACATATGACTGAAACTGACATATTCTACATCTTTGGTAGGCCTGGAATTTTTCTATTTTTTAAAAAAAACGTTAGCTTAAGACTATTCCTGGGCTTATGTAGCAATGTTTAGGTATTCTCTCAAAAAACAGGAAAATGCACTTCAAACTTTAGAAAAACAAGCTATTGAAAGGATTTCAAGATCTCCAAAGAAATATTTAAGAGCCACTTGCAACCCTGGGATGGGAGAACATGGCTCAATCCTGTCCAATATCAACATATGTGCCACACTCCAATTAGAAGTGGGAAAAGTTTATTTCCTTCCTTTCCATATTACAGCTGACCATAGCAAGTCCTACCAAGACACAGAATTTAGGAGGATAACATTTATTTTCAGATTCCCTGAACTATGTCTTATTTTATCAATATGAACATTTCAGTTTATTTAATATGTCTCTATTAATGGCCTTTGAAGCAAATTAAATTTTTAAGATATGATATAATTGCTGATGTATTCTTCTGTTTATATATAAATCCTAAGCCAAAGTACATTGAATGCTAGATACCACACACTGAAGTATCTAGCATTCAATGTGAAGATGGTAAACATATAAGTCATATATGTACAATAACACCCCCCCCCCAAAAAAAAAAAATCACACATGCTCTTGAAAATTGGCTGTGTGTCTTCTCCACAGAACTATTAAATAGCCAAGGAACTGCAACAATTTAAAGAAAAAAGTCTGAGCAGACATTATTCCAAACCAGAATAAGGCCATCCGAGTAGAGGAGGTTGATGTGCTGAGCTGACTTTAATCAATCAGAATAGAGCTGGAAGGAACTTTGGAGGTTTTCTAGCCCAGCCCTCTGTTCAAGCAGGAGACCTTATATCATTTCCAACAAGTGACTGCCCAATCTCTTCTTAAAAACCTCCAGGGATGAAGCACCCATAATTTCTGAAGGCAAACTGTTCCACTGGTTAATTGTGCTCACGGTTAGGAACTTTCTCCTTAATTCCAGATTGCTTCTCTCCTTGATTAGTTTCCATCCATTGTTTCTTGTCTTGCCTTCTGGTACTTTCAAAAATAAATTGACTCCCTCTTCTTTGTGGCAGTCACTCAAATACTGTAATATTGCTATCATGACCTTCCTAGTCCTTCTTTTCTCTAGACTAGCCAAACCCAAATCCTGCAACCGTTCTTCAAATGTTTTAGTCTCCAGGTCTTTAATCCTCTTAGTTGCTCTTCTTTACACTTTTTCCAAAGTTTCAATATCCTTTTTTCAGGGGTGAAATTCAAAGTTTTTAACAACTGGTTCTGTGGGCGTGGCTTAAGTGGTAGGCGTGGCTAGGTGGTCATGTTATTGGCTGGGTGTGGCCAACTCACATTGACACACGTATCTCCTCGCCTGGCCTCTCATGACTGTGGGGAAGCTGTAACAGTCGTAAGTGTGAAAAATGGTCATAAGTCACTTTTTTCAGTGCCATTGTAACTTTGAATGATCACTCCACAAAAGCAAAGTACCAGCAAAGGAGGGGAAAAAAACTCCAGAGAAGTTCCAGAGACAGGAAGTCTAGTCCTGCCAAGAATGTAATAAGGGTTAACGGAGAGGCAGTTTCTGTAAGCAACACCAGAATGCATCCTTCCTGCCTTCCTTACAGGATTAGGCCAGTAATTTCTTCTAACAACTGGTTCTCTGAACTGCTTAGAATGTTATCAACTGATTCTAACGAATAGATGCGAACTGGTAGAATCCCACCACTGCCTTTTTTGTAATGTGGTGACCAAACCTGAATCCAGGTATTGTTTTACTAAGGCTTTATAAAGTGGTACTAATACTTCATGTGATTTTGATTTTATGCTTGCTCATACGTTTTGGACTTTATCTTCCATTCTTTTGCAGACTTTATTTACCATCCTCAGCTGAGTATTCTAACAAAGGATTTGGAATGTATAATCTAAAACAAAAAAGGACATCAGATTAATCGTTCATTCTAATTTCTGCTAATAATGAAGTGGTTGATTGCAAACTCTACTTCCTATTTCTATAGAGCTACAAAACAATTGGAATAGTTGCTCAATTTAACCTGTCTCACTCTATTGGTCTGAGGGTAACAATAAAAGTAGCATGGTGAGGAGCAGATCCTATTCCTAGAACCTCTTCCTGAAGTATCACTGTAATATGTAAAATAATTATTTAAAAAAAACTATAGCACAATTTATGCACACATATTCCATTAAAAACACTGCAAATGGCTAGAATCTCTGTATACTGCAAGTTTCTTTTCCCCTCACATCTACAAGGGATTTACTTGCATCTTCAAAATAACCCTGCTGGCAACTCGAGAGCAAGCCAGGAACTTGGCTCAAGGCTCATGAATGAAATAGGGCATCCATCGGAACCCTGACACCTGCAACATTACAATGTGACAGAACATTGATCTATAATGGCGTATCGCCTATGAGAAACGAATAATTCATTTCTGTATTCATCACAATAGAAATCCATAAATCAAGCAGGCACAAAATTCTGGTCCAAGATGAATCCTCTGAAGAATGAAGGCAGAGTCTTTTAAGCTTAAATTACAGAATAATGAAGAGATATATTTCAGTAGAGATCATACAAAGATGCATGTAGTAAACCTCGAGAGTCCTCTTGACCTAAGGCCGTAAGAATGACCTTCTCAAGTTAGGAATTGCATGATAAACTCAGCTTGGCACGACACGTAGGCAAATAGTTACAGGAACTAGCTGACCACAAAATATCTTGTTAATAGATAATCACGTTATCTTAGCACACAACAGTGGTCGCATCCTGCCATGGCGCCATTAGAATTATACTTCCTTGCTCCTCTTCACATATGTCTCGCTCCCCCCGCCCTGATAAAACTGCAAAATAAAAGAGGGTGGTGCGTTGCAATCGGGGGACTTCTTCATCTACCCCGGGCACAACGTGCTCTCTCACCTTGAGAAACTATGGTGTCTGTGTCAATTATTGATTCTAGTACTTAAGTACTCACCCTCGCAGGGTCCCTCTAAATTTCACCCCTACGGGGGCTCTACGGGCTGATCAGAGAACCTAAGGACAACGAGCAAACCACGACAACGCGACAACTGGGGGCTCGTCCGGGATCTCTCACTTCTTCAGCTCCACGGCGTGACTTCTGTCTAGAGGTGCGCTGCCTTCACTCCCGTTGCTACGCACCTGGAAAAGGCTCTGTACAATCGTAAGTAATGGGCTCCTCACTCTCCAAAGTTTCGTCAGTTCATAGGGACGAACTTTACCAATTAGTGAAGAAGGCTAATTGTTTGCAGAAAATTAACGGCACCACTGTATATACCTTGTCTAGAAAATCTATCACCTCCTTCTTGCTTTATGTGGACCAGCACTGTCCTGCTTATCCGGCTGAGGGCACGCTGCGTCGCACTTCGTGGGAACGCTTGGGAAAATATCTGTATGATGTCCCCAGAGCTCCACCGGACATTCTTATGTCCTGGCGTGCGATAATGGCTGCGCTCAATACTATCTACCCCTCCACCACTCTCCCCGAGTCTTTATCTCTTGCCTCTAAAACTGCTAAGCCTCCTGCTGTTCACTTTGATTCTTCTCCCCCACCTTACCAATCTGTCGCCTCTTCGGATGATATTCCTCAGCTTGCCTCTGCCCCTCCTTTTCACTCTGACACTCCGCACAATCGTCTGCAGCCCTCCTCTCCTTCTGTCTCTCCTATTCCTACTGATTCTCCATCCCCACATCCCTCGGAGGGAAATATTACTGCTATCCTGGCTTCTCCTTCCTTCACCTTAGAATCTTGTGATATACCTTCTGCTTACCCTATGACTCTTGTTCCGGGAGCCCCTGGCGCTCCTGTTCATACCAACATAGAGTTAAGAGTGTTGAAAAATTTAAAAGAGGCTGTAAATATGTATGGACTGCAATCCACTTACACTTGTGGCATGCTTGATTCTCTCGTGTCTGCTAACACTGTAATGCTGTTATATGATTGGAAGATGTTGTTTTCTATGCTTATGACTCCTGCCCAGTATGTTGTTTGGCAGTCTGAATATGAAAAATTAGTAGATGCTGAAATAAGACGAGGCCTCCCTAATCTGGTCATTGCTGATCACTTAAAGGGAACCGGATTATACTCCACCCTGATTCAGCAACAAACTTGCCCTCGCCGTGCCTTTGCAATCATTCATCTTTGTGCGATGAATGCCCTGAAACGTGTGGATGACTCAGACTCTAAATCCACACACACCTTTTTGAAGGTAGTGTAGGAGGTTGACGAGTCTTACTCTTCATTCGTTAACCGTTTGCAAACCGCTCTGGAACGCCTCGTGGCCAGTCTCGGGGTACTGCACCCTATGCTGCCAAGCCAAAAACTGTTTGCCCTCGTTGCAGAAAAGGTTTTCATTGGGCTTCCCAATGTCGCTCTAACCCTCCTCCTGCTCAGCAATCGGAAAACTAGGCATGGGGTCTTCAGCTAACCCCGCTACAAAGGCTGAAACTTCTCTTTCCTCTTCTCTTTCCTTTTTACAACCTACTTCTTTCCCTGTACAGCTGACAGAGGACATCATTTATGATGATCCTGGTTCGGTCTTCACTCTCCCTCTTTCTATCACTGTTCTGAAGCCACTTCCGCCTTCCTTGCCTGTTTTGCTGATACCTAACTCCTCCCTTACCATTGAAGGCGTAGTCGCTGCACCCTTTTTGTACGACTCCTCTTCTCTGAAAAATCTCTCTCTCGCTGCCATTGGCGACCGGTGCTTTTCCCTGAAAGCGGGAACGATTGTGGCTACTCTCATTCTTCTTCCCTCTCCTGAACCTCCTTCTTTGTTTGCTCTACAGCAATCTGTTCAAGCCTCCAAACCTATGTTAACCATATTGCTGAATGGCCAATCTTTTGCTGGCCTGATTGACACCGGAGCTGACGTCTCTGTCATTCGATCCTCTGAGTGGCCATCCTCTTGGCCCCTTGCTGAAACAACTTCAGTACAAGGCGTCGGTGGAGCGCAGGCAGCAAAGGTTAGCTCACTTTGGCTTACTGCCTCTACGCCTCATTCCTCTGTGACTGCTTATCTTAAACCCTTTGTCCTTCCATTACATTGCAATTTGTGGGGCCGTGACCTGCTATCTCAACTCCACACTTCTCTCTACATACCTTGAATTATGGCTATTTCTCCTCTTTCTCTCACTCTTAAATCAAATATTCCTCTTTGGATTGATCAATGGCCTCTTACAAAAGAAAAATTAAACGCACTTCACACTCTCGTTCAACAACAATTGGCAGAAGGTCATATTGAACCATCTACCAGCCCATATAACACACCAGTGTTTGTAATTAAAAAGAAAAGTGGCAAATGGCGCCTCCTACAGGATCTCCGTGTTCTGAACGCTATATTGCAACTATGGGCCCATTGCAATGCGGCCTTCCTAATCCAAATTTAATTCCTGTAACATTTGATCTCATAATCATTGACCTCAAAGATTGTTTTTTCTCCATCCCGTTGATACCAGAGGACAGGATACTATTTGCCTTCACCGTTCCTGAGTTTAATAATTCTAAACCTACAGCTAGATATCAATGGAAAGTTCTTCCCCAAGGAATGCTCAATTCTCCTACGATGTGTCAATATTTTGTAAATAAAGCTTTACAACCCTATCGGGACAAATTTCCTGAATTTTTAGTGTATCATTACATGGATGACATCCTGATTGCAGCTGATGGTCCTAAAGGTACAGTATGTAAAACTTTTCCATGTCTTCTCTCTCTCCTTGCTCTTGCAGGACTGCATGTAGCACCAGAAAAGGTGCAGTCTCATTATCCGTTACAATATTTAGGACACAAGGTTTTAGCCTCCACAGCTTCACCTCACCTTCCTGTTCTCACACTCCCTCAACCTGCAACCTTGGTTCAGTTACAGCAATGCCTGGGCACGCTCAATTGGGCACGCCCATATCTTTCCATTTCAACTCATACTCTCTCGCCATTATTTCAAGCATTGGTCGGCCTTAAGCATCCAGCAGATCTCATTTGGCTGAATGAGCAATAGCTTAATGCTCTTAAAGAAATCAACAGCGCCTTGCATACCCATTGGGTGGACCGCTCATTACACAATCATGCACTCTCATTGGCGCTTCTTCCCACACCCACACTCCTTACAGCAATCATCGTTCAAATCTCGACTTCAAAGAGACTACACATTTTAGAGTGGATTCACCTTCCTCATACCCCAAAAGCATCAATCACCACAAGAGCTGCACAAATGGCTCTTCTTATAGAACGGGGGAGGAAAAGAGCTAGAGCCTTGATGGGTGTGGACATCTGCATGCTTTACACTCCCTGCAGACTAACACAATGGGAACCACTCTTCCAAAATTCTGATGCGTTACAAGATGCGTTGGAAGGGTGGCAAGGGAATGTCTCCTGCCATCTATTTATTTATTTTATTTAATCATACTTTTATACCGCTCCCTCTCCCAAAAAGGGACTCGGGGCGGTGTACAGCCTACTAAAAAACATACACTAAATACAGAATAAATACTATTAAAAATAAATTAAATAATTTAATCCGGCTGTCAATTTTAAGTTAAAAATTAAAAATTAAAACTAATAAAACCCCAATTAAGAATTAATGTTAAAACTAGAAAACATAGTTACTGGGCCAGGCCGGCCTGTTCGAAAAGCAGGGTTTTCACTGCACGCCGGAAGGTCAGAATATCCGTCATAGCCACAATATCATCTACCACCGGACCCACGCATACAAGTGCTGAAAACAATTCCGTTCACTCTAGAGACTCCTTTAGTACAACAACCAGTGAAAGATTGTCTTACTGTATTCACTGATGGTTCTAAAACCATCGGGGCTTGTGTGTGGCAAACTGACAATCAATGGCATAAAAAACTTACCACACCACAACCTTCTGCTCAACAGGCTGAACTGTCTGCCTTCAATATGGCACTCACACTTTTTCCCAACCAGCCAATTAATGTATATCTGATAGTCTGTATGTGGCACAATTGGCCTTGAATATATTTGATGCCTACATTTCTCCTGCAACCCCTTCTCCTTTAATGACGCTTTTTTTACAGTTACAAGATCTATTGAAGGAAAGGAAGGAATCTCTGTTTGTGGCCCACATCAGAAGCCATCAGCATCTGCCCGGATTTCTTTCAGAAGGCAATCACATGGCAGATGAGGCCTGCAAGTTGCATTTGTTACCAATCCTGCAGAATAACACCTTAACAGCAGGAGAAAGTCATGATTATTTTCATCAAAATAGAAAGGCTCTGGTGAGACAATTTGGAATTACTCATCAAGAAGCCGCGGCAATTGTTCAACAATGTCCTACATGTAGTCTGCAGGCACGAAGTGTCCCAGAAGGAGTAAATCCTAGAGGCACCGAGGCCTGTGACACATGGCAAATGGACGTTACTCAGTATCCATCCTTTGCGCCCTGGAAGTATATTCACGTGTCTGTAGACACTTACTCTGGGTTCATCATGGCCACACTGCAAAGGGGGGAGACTACTAAAAACACTATCAATCATTGCATTCGGACCTTTGTAACACTGGGATGTCCAAAAATTTTAAAAACAGACAATGGTCCTGCATACACGAGCTCCTCCTTCTCGGAGTTCTGTCATCATTGGTCCATTGTACACAAATTTGGAATTCCATTTAATAGCCAAGGCCAAGCTATTGTGGAAAGAGCAAATTTAACACTCAAAACGGCCCTTGATCGATACATGGGAAAAAAAGGCGTACGCCCCCCGAACCTCCCAGCGTTACAGAATGTGTTAAATGTATGTTTATATACCTTGAACTTTCTGAATCTTACTGGCTCTCCTTCTTCTACGGCTGCTTCTCGTCACTTTACCACACCTCCTGTCCCTACCTCCAGACCTCTTGTTTATTTCAGGCAACTTCCAGATCCGAAGTGGAAGGGACCTGTGCAACTGATCACTTGGGGCAAAGGATACACTGCTGTTCAACTTCCTGATCATGTTCTTTGGGTGCCTGCGCGCTGTGTTCGACCTTATCATGGGGAGGCTAAGGACAAGTGTTCCTCTCCTAGCCCTTCTGATTCTGATATCTCCTGTCTTTTCTCAGTTTCGGGCTGATCCTGCTGTTATCTTCGCCCCTCCGTTCACACGCGTTACCTTTGCCTTTGAAGACATCTCTCTTTCCGCCTGTAATTATGCCTTTCAACATCAAGGCCGTGCCTTGCGTCCCTCACCTCACGTTTCTCTTCTGTATGGCTACCAACCCTGTCGGGTCTACCTACATGTCTATGTCACCGCGAATACGGTGGGACCTTATTCCTGCTTAGGCTTTCTTGCTTCCCGTCAATCCTTCAATCATACAGTTTATCTCTTTTCCATTTTCTCTGTAACTCGCCCCCCACTACCCTCTATGTTTCTTTCTTGGCTCCTTTTGTCTCAATCTTCTCCTCAATCTTTTTCCCATACCCTGGTGCGCCACTTCTCCTGCTGCCAACCTCCCTGTGATACCATCAGCTGCCTATGGGATACACCTGGCTCCCATCTCCCTGACCGCTATCCTGGTTCCTGGTCACCGCTCCACGGACAATGAATTCGTAGACAGCTTCTCGAGTCCTCTCCACATCCTAAATTCAACTCCTTGATTCACACGCACCGTTACAACAATGAGGGAGCACTGCATCTTCGCTCTCAGGCCCTCTCCTGTTACCAGAGGTCTCCAATCAAGAAAAAGGGAATCATCTGGCGCTGGTTTTTCAACAATACCATATATCTACAAGACTCACCCAAATATACCATCAATTATCATTTTAGAGCAACTCATCTTTCAGTAACAGATCTGACCCTCTCAGACTTTGGTCTATACCAATGTGAAATTACAAAAATGGTACGAGGCTTTGCCACTTCTTCTCGGTTGACATTATCCCTACAACAAAAGTTTATCCCCCCCCCAACGGAGGACACGAAATGCACTCACCTCCCAAGATGCCAAACATTGCACCCCCTGCTTGCAAAAAACTCAACAGGGGCTGACCATCAGAACTACATTAATATATCACACTCATTTTATTTGCACCAAACCATCCACGCACACCTGTGTGTGGAATAGCACGACGTATAGTATTTGTGAAGATAACAACAAACAAACCTGTTATGACCCCACAGGCCCCACTCATCGCTACAACATCCTCATCACTGTCGGAGCCAGCTCATCGAAAAAGACACTGGTCAATCATGACTTTTATAATCCGAAGGTATCCCAATCGGTCACTTTTGATGCCTGCGAAGCCATGGACTATGGCACAAACGAATGTGGCTCACTTGTCTGGCGACGGACATATTCCAGCAACGAAAAGTACATCTGTGCCAGAACTTCAAATCAACACGACCCCTGTGGCAAAGGCACCTACTGCAATGAATGGCAATGTGTGGACTTTCAATCCAGAGGGCTCACGGTGCGACCCGACACCATACCCGAGAGGGATAACCTTAAAAAACTCTATATCACCCGTCTTAGAGTTCCCGATCCCAACTGTATGCAACATCAGTGCAATCCCATCAATCTCACGTTTCCAGTACCGGAAAATTGGCTTTCCTTCCAAACATGGAAAGGTACTGACAATGACTATGGCTTGGGTATTGATGGGACAGGAACCAACCCTTCAGTAGCCATCAAAATAATAGTAAGCAAAATTTCCATCGACTCAACCAGACACTCCTTATTTCATTCTGTTTATTCGGAATTGGCAAAATTGACTCACCTGACCGTACCACATGAGGTGCGCAACACCTTTGTACACCTTGCAGAGACTATTGCTAAATCATTGCAAGTTAAAAATTGCTTTGTGTGTGGGGGAACTACGATGGGGGAACAATGGCCGTGGCAGGCCCAGGAAATTAACATCACCCATGTCATAACTAATTGGTCCAACTTTGCTACCCTGTTTATTACCTATCTTTATTTCAATGATCAAACGTAGTTTAAATGCTATTGCCGAAGCTAAAGCTGCTGCGCAACTTAATCTCTTAATGCAAAATCATGTATATATGGCAATCCCAACTGAGGAGTGCAAGGCTCCGCTTTTGCACTTATGTTCCGATGATGACTCTGATAACCTGCCCTTGAAAGAGGTTGTGCAATCGGATCGGGATGTCCCGGAGGGTATGTCCTTATCCAAGCACTATGATACTCCAAAGGAGAAAGGCTTATATTTTGAATCGGATATCGCGGCACCTTAAAAACAAAGAAAAGAGGACTTGTAGTAAACCTCGAGAGTCCTCTTGACCTAAGGCCGTAAGAATGACCTTCTCAAGTTAGGAATTGCATGATAAACTCAGCTTGGCACGACACGCAGGCAAATAGTTACAGGAACTAGCTGACCACAAAATATCTTGTTAATAGATAATCACGTTATCTTAGCACACAACAGTGGTCGCATCCTGCCATGGCGCCATTAGAATTATACTTCCTTGCTCCTCTTCACATATGTCTCGCTCCCCCCGCCCTGATAAAACTGCAAAATAAAAGAGAGTGGTGCGTTGCAATCGGGGGACTTCTTCATCTACCCCGGGCACAACGTGCTCTCTCACCTTGAGAAACTATGGTGTCTGTGTCAATTATTGATTCTAATACTTAAGTACTCACCCTCGCGAGGGTCCCTCTAAATTTCACCCCTGCGGGGGCTCTACGAGCTGATCAGAGAACCTAAGGACAACGAGCAAACCGCGACAACGCGACACATGCAGTCTTTGCTTAGTAGTCCTGTTAAGGCAGGTTGTTCATTATAGTAGAGAGGGCATTAGAAGAAGCTGAATCCACACATGTAATTATTTTTTTGGCCAAGGATGATTCACAGTTGAACAAGACGCTGAAGCTCCAACCTAGGACTAGAGTTTCATCACTCACATGAACAGATTTTTTAAGACTGTTGGATTGCAGAACGAATGCCAAAGTTTGAAAGATAATTAAGAAGCATTATCAGAGCAGGGGCGGTGCGTTCTGATATGACAACATTAGCAATTGTGCCAGAAAAAAGCTACGAATTCCAGGCTCACAGCAGGGAGAGCAGCCAGCATATCGCTCTCCCAGCCATGAAGATACATGTGGAAACATTTTCCAAAAGTCATGTGTGAATCTATCTTGCAGAGGAACAAGGATCCTGTGTATGGCTTTTGTTATATAAAAGATCAAAAACATTTATATTGATGTTTTTGAGCTACTCTACAGTGCAGTCGTTTTATTAGATGTCATGTAAAATAAACAAATCATAATTTTCTTCACTTGTTGAACACATCAGAGGAAAGTTAGGGAAGAAGATCTGAATTCCAAGAAACATATAAAGTACAACTTTAAAATAAAAGCACAACTGTCATGCCTCTGTTAGGATCTGACTCAGAGGGAGAGGAGGAACAGCCAACAGGGAATGGGATTGTGGCTCCGGAGGTTGTGGAGGAAACTGGGGAAGGACACAGACTGGCTGGGCATTCAAAGGGAGACCCAGGCCCATCCCCTCTCCATCCTAGGGCATGCAGGGAGAAGCAGATAAGGGAGCAATGTGAATGGCGTAGTCTACAGGGGAGGAAAAGCAGAGGTGGCATATTCAGCAGGTTCTGACCAGTTCTGAAGAACCGGTAGCGGAAATTTTGAGTAGTTCAGAGAACCGGCAAATATGACCTCTGACTGGAGATTTTGCAGTATCCTTCCCCTGCCACGCCCACCAAGCCACGCCCACAGAACCGGTAGTTTAAAAAAAATTGAATCCCACCACTGGAGGAAAGGGCCTTGATCCCCTTCAATGGGCTGCAGCTGTGAGGACTGTTTAAAAGGACAGTGTGCATGGGCCAGTACTGGAAACAAAGCGTGAAAATATTTCTAGTTTGTCAGTTCTGAGTTTTGGCATCCTTGCCAGTGTGTATTTCAACATCTGTGAACATCTTCAAGCCCTTATCTTGCCTTGTCTCATTAATCGCTTCAGTGTGGTTTGTGTTATTTTTTTCCTATTTATAATTTATATGTATTTTGAGTTTGAATGGAAGTTCTTCCTTTTCGCAACAGTTTGTGGGGGAGTTTTTTTTTTCCAGTCAATGATAATTGGACCTTTGAAGCCAAGCTGAAGGAATTAAAGGGCCTTCACCTGTTTTTTGTGACTTTGTATCCCACCCTGGGCATCATCAACAACTTTAAAATAAAAGAGACCATATAAATGAAAAAGATCCCTAAATACATAAAAATGTAGAGGTGATTTTGTCCCTTCCCAAAGAGTTGGCATTTATATTAACCATGCACAACAGAATGGGGAAGTTGGAGGAAACAGAACAGATGCCATAATATTAACTTCCCTGTTCCAGGGAAACTGTGGCATTCTAGGGATTTTTGGTCTAGAGTACTCAAAGCACTTCACATCTGCTATCACAGGCCATGACTACAAGTATACCAAATGAAGTTGTTAAGAACAGTAGGGAAAATAAATCCAGCTGCTTCAAACTCTAACTGGAGATACACAACTTTTCATGCCTCCTCTACTTAAGAGCCTCTTACAAAATGAGAACTGGCAAAAGGTTAGATGGTCTATGCATTTTCTTTCTGAAATATTCATGGAGAGATGTCGCCTAAGGTGTTTAGGTAAAGGTATTCAGTAGAGAAGGATCAAAAGTGATATATATTCATAACATAAAGTGGCATAGTCCTCACCACCTCAAATTCTTCTGTTTCATCCTTTTGCAGATATTCACACAAGTTATCTATTTTCATTCTTTCTTGAATCCCATGAATGCTTCTGTTGCTGGTATTGTCCTTAACTGAATAGCCTGCAGTGTGTGTGTGTGTGTGTGTGTGTGTGTGTGTGCACGCGCACACGCGCGCAATCAGAAGGTGCTTCCTTAATGATATTTAATTTCGTTGTGCGAGGTACAATGACAATAAACTAAACTAAACTACGGCATTTTTCAGAAACTTTTGAAACAATAATTTGATACGTGACCTGAAGGTCCCTCTGGGCAGACATGCTGGTGTGAAAAGAGTTGTTTTAAGCTGGACTTTTAAGGGAAAAAGAGACTTTATGGTTTGGAAGATTGCAAGGGCCAGCAAAAAGTAAACAGTGAGAGAGGGGGGAAAAATACTTTTAGACAAAAGGGATGATTCCTGCTATTGTCCTCCGGAAACCTGCTTTGAAGAAATGAAAGCTCCACACGCCCAAAATCAAAAATACATCCCAGGCTTAGAAACCTTGATATCAGGAAGGGCAAAACATGCCATGAACGGAAACCATGTGGGTGGGGTAGAGAGTGAGGAGGATACACAGACCCATCCATCACTGATGTAACTCCATCGTGAAAAAATTAGTCATCTCTTTCAGACTATGATATCAAAAGGCAGACTCATCATGACAATTACAGTGGAGCCAAGAGATAGAAATGGGCGCCCACCATGCATAGACAGGAAGCGTTAGATTTGGCAGCTAAGAATTCCTCAGGCTGGGGCGGGTGAGTTACTTGGACAGGAATTGTTGGCCGAATACTCTCTCCCAACACCACTTTTTTAAAAAAAAAAATTCAAGAGGATATTTCTGGGAGATGTGCTACAAATTTTTTCTTTTGCAAATTGAAGCCCGGAGTGCTTTCAGGAAGCCATTGTGAAGTGCTACAAGCTGTGAAAAGTGATATAAAAACATTCTGATAAGCCATGGTGGCCTCCAGGCAGTGGTTGTGAAGTGGTTGCCAACAAATGTTCTCCCGATCCCTTTGAGAGCAACAACTTCTGATAAAGGTTCAGAGAAAGAGAGAGAGAGAGAGATAAGAAACCATCGGCACAGATTCTCATTAAATCAAGTGAAAGTACAAAGCTGAAAACTGTCTGATGCAGTCACATGGCCGAAGGCAACACTGATATAGCTCTTCAAATTGAATTAATATATAATGATGCCACAAACATCTGCATATATGAGCATTCACTATGGCCAAGAGCAGCTCAGCATTATATAGGCAGAGGCATTTGACTCAGGCTGTATCTGCTGGGGAAAGAGGTTGTAGTTCCCTCAGCTATCTTGACCAAGGATGTCTTGACGCAATCTCAGATGCCTGCTTGTCTTTCCCAATGTCCTTCCTCAAGTATTTCAGAAACACCAAGTCTGAAAGAACACACACACAAAACAACAATAGCACACTCAGCAGGCCACTGAATATGTTGCTGATTATTCAACAACTGGTCCCTGCCTTAGCATTAGAGAGGCAGCAAGAAGGCACCAAGGGGAACCTTAAGCAAGAAATAGCAAGGGATGGGAGAACAGAACTTTAGGAGCGCTGAAGATCATTGTCCCATTGCTGGTACAGAAATAAGGTTTAATTCAAGAAAAGACCACCTGAGGACCTCAGTTTTGGAATCGTAAAGCAGAAAACAATTAAACCTAGGCCTTGCCTACCTTCACAACAGGTATAAATATCAATAAAGTAGAATATTTGTAGCTCAGGATTGACATGAGGGGTCCTTGGTGCTCTCTGAGCTTGCAAGAAAACAAGCAATCTCAGAGAGCAACAAGGTTTATACCCTCAGGTATAAATATACTTATAAATATACCTTGACAAATCCTTGCAATAACTAACCTTTTATCTTCTAGCTATCTATATAAGTGAAATACCACTCATGGTTCATCACAACCCCATCCAGAACCGTAAAGCCTACAAACTTGAAATTTGGCACGTATGTTCCTCTTGGCTTCTAGGTGCTCACTAAGAAAGGGTTTTTCGAAATGACCATCAGAGCATTAGTATTGAGTATTATTATGTTGTTGTTGTTGTTATTGTTATGATGATGCTGATGATGCTGATGATGCTCTGATGCTAAGAAGTTCTACTCCCCCTCCCCACCTGAAAAGAAATCTGGTTCCAAATATAAAACACAAGCAGAGGAGAGGAGTTTCAGTTTCAGTTTTAGTTTCACAGCAGCAAGCAACTTTAGTTCAGAACAGTACAATTAAGCCATGCCCAGCTCCTTGTTGTCTCCTTCTTGCTCACACAATACTGTTTCAGTTTTCAAACGGCCCTCAACTTTCTCACACACTGACAGGATGCTAGGCAGATGAATACGGATGGATGCTGGTAGGCAGAATTTTTTTCCCTTATTTTCCTCCCCAAAAACTAAGCCCAATCACATAGTTTCGTAGTGAAGCACGGGTATCCAGCTAGTCCTTTATATACAAAAATAATTTTTAAAAAAATTTTTTTTGTAACTCTGCACAATGTTCAAGAATCCTCTTTCACTGCTGCATAGTAACCACAGTTGATAAAATGGGTCTTTGATGAAATGATAAAAAAGATGGCACTATATCTAAAGAAGCAAGGAATCAAAAACCCAGCTGGCACGGATAGCCAGAGCTCTAGTGATATCAATGGTTGTATCTGATCAGGGCAGCTGCTAGGAAATCTTCATTTGAAGAGTTCAAGCAATGTTAATTCAAAATGCCACCTTCTGCTGCTGTGGGGGGAAAAGACTATGCTGTTATTTTATAACAGCAAATAAGCAAAGGCTTCCATTGAGAGGCTTTCATAATTAAAAAGATCTTGGAGGCAAAGATGACAAGCTTAGCTAAAACATATGTAACACAGCTGCAGCGTTTACTTGCAATGAATAGGCAAGGGTTGCACAACTATTAGTTTCAACAACCATAGGGTGATATATAACTCTCTGGGAAAGGAGTGCCACAGGAAATGTGACTCTTTAAGCATCTATTGTGGGGAAGGGACAGTGATGCAGTGAAAATGCTGGGATTACATACAAAAAAGATAAAATAGATGATTACAGTTTCACTAAGTATTATTTTATAAGTTATGACTACAGAGAGATAGGTTAAATTAAAATTCAGAATGGGCATAAGGATGAATAAACATATTTATTCTGCTCTTCAAAAAGTGAACTGCTAGTTTGACAAATAAGGAAGTGGAGAAAATTAACCAATCCAGAGAGCTTTGGCTAGTGACAAGCTCTGTTCAAAATAGCAAAGGTACAAGAACTGGCAATCAACCCAAATGGCTCCAATGCTGCAGGTATATGGTAAAAAATAAACAATATGGAGAACCAATACAGATAACCAACAACTAGAAAAAAGGCAAGAACTAAATCTGAAGAGTAAGCTATTAGAATTAGATCAAGATGTTATTAGACTTAATGGACAGCAATAATTTTGGGTTTAGCCGACAAAATACTTAGAAAGAAACTGTAAGAGTGGACACACATTCCTTATAAGGGATACATCCAGGAAAATCCCAGTATGGCTGTATAAAGTCAGCCACTGCAAGAAAGGATACGTTAGATTATAGTTATAGTAGTAGTTGTAAAGTCTACCCTGTTTTTTTCACAGTACCCAAGAATTCTTTCACAACAAAGCAGTAAACTTCCTCAAATTTTGACTTGCAACGTGTTCTCAGACACCATTCTTTTAAATTAGCTCCCACTAAAAGATCATTCAGTCATCTGTTTAAGAGGAAATGGGGCATGTAAATAATTACATAGAACATTCGTTGCAGCTACAACTGTATCTTTCTCCTAGATCTATATAAAATGGAATCCACACATACTCATTTATTGACTTCACCCTTAAGCAACTGCCAAACTCTGAGCAAATGAAATAGTACTGGATGAGAATACAGAACTAGGAATTCAAGTCCAGAAACGTAGCAGAGATGAGGGGGATAGTTCACAGAACTGGCTGATCCTTCTCAACTCAATGAGCCAATGAAATTGACTTGGAAGCATTCAAGCTGTCACAATGGGCTGAGTTAATCCAGCTGCAGGCCTAATACACGTCCATAGGCAAACAGAACCAGCTTGTTAATATTTTTAGTGGAGTGTTTGAAACTTCTTTGACGTTAATGCATTCATCTACAAAGTGGTTTCAAATGAGAAAATGCTAGATTCGACATAAAATCCAGGCTTTTGAGATGTGAAAGTTGCATAATTTAGACTTCACCTTGCAGTTCTGCTGTCCTGTTTGAATTTTTGGGATGGAGATAAAGGAGGCTAGAATAATTGCAGCAAAAAACAGAGCCGTTACTGCTGCAGCTCCAATATAACAGAGATGAGCAAATTAACTACCCTTAGATAAGAGGGGTCCTTGGCACTCTCTGAGCTTGCTTATTTTCTTGCAGTCATTTCATTACCCAAATAGGTAACATGATCAGTGCTAGTTACTGTCACTGATGTTATCTAGTTGGGTAATGAAACATCTGCAAGAAAACGAGCAAGCTCAGAGAGCACCAAGGGCCCCTCATGTCAACCCTGAGCTACAAATATTCTACTCTATTAGCACAGAATATTTCTGAAAGAAGTAACTTCAAACAGCCTTGCAAATCATGAATGCTTTGAAATATAGATCAACATCTAGAAAGCAAAATATTCCCTGTTCTCACTATAAAATACCATTAAGCAGAAAGTTGACAAACACACATCTTTCTTACCCAGAAAACAAGTGCAGGACATAGTAGCTACAGGAAAGTTTTACAGATTTTGGGATTGCTATTTTGAGGGGTCCTTGGTGCTATCTGAGCTTGTTTGTTTTTTTATTACCCAAACTAGGTAACATCATCAGTGCTACTCTTATCAATTGCTAACTTGCCTTTTGATTATTTCACTTGTAGTCTAAAGATGTATTCCATGATCCTAACCATAACAAAATGGAGAGGTGCTGTAAATTACGCATGTATTGAACACATTTTTATGCAGTTGAATAGAACTTATTTTTCCTTAAGTATTATTAGAACTGCATTTGAACACTCTGCACTCTTATTGATAAATTGCTTTTACTCCACTTGACTGAGATAGTTTTGGAGCTGACATTTTGAAGAGTTGGCTCTTTAATCATCTGCTCTCCATCTTAACAAAAGAACAATTAAAAAGCAACATACAATATAAGCAAAAAAAAAATTTCTTTCTGTACAAAAGAACATACACTATTTATATTTGCTGTGAAGTCCAGTTATTTTGTTCAAACTTTTCTTTGGATGACAGTCTCCATCTCCCATCAAAGAACAGCTATATTTGGAATAAATACATCTGGGACAGAAGACAGAATTGATGTATCAGTATATTAGGGACTGCAATGATCATAGGACCTAATTTTAGATTTGCATGTTATGATGATGGGAGAAAAGACTGCTTAGGACAAATAATTAAAATAATCATTCTAATTTTTTTTCAGGCAGTTATACTGGAAAAGGCAATTGTGACTGATTTTAAAAAACAAAACATCCTAAAACATAGTAAAAAGAAGCTTAACAACATTGCCGAGAAAAGACCATCATGGATATCAGCGCATGAATTCTAATTAAAGAAGATTTTACTTTTAAGTATAGAATGAAGGGATACAATAATTCTGAGACTACTGTCATAATACGGCCGCATTCTGAAGGAATTTAACTAAAGAAGGACAGTTGGGAAGAGTTAAAAGGCAATAACTGAAAAGGTAGCTGCCTCTTCTGAATGTCTTAGTATGTTACAAACTCTAGCAAAATAATTTTGTATGGATTAGGAATTATAGAGAGAAAACATAGCAGTAAAAGACCAGGAACTACCTTGAATCACAAGGGGGAAAAACTCTCAAACCAAAATTTTGGTAAGTCATATACTGATTATCTTTCCACGGTGACTATTGTACAATTTTCAAATATTTTCATATTTTTCTGCTGGGAAAAAATGTAATTACTAGGTTAGATGATTGCCAGCAAAATCATGGAAATCTTTCAATAGGGAAGTGAAATGTTCCTATTCAGCAGTAATAGAAGGCTGGGATTCATTCATAAACCTTAGAATTATGAGCATGTGATGGAATTTATAAATGCATGGTTGTAAATAAAAGGAGTATGACTACTTTTTAAAGCCCAGTATGTCACAAGAAATACTAGTAGAAAGGCTTAGAAAATCTCTCTTTCAAACTGTCTCACTTTCTTTGAGTTGAAAATTACCTTGAACACATTAGTATAAAAACTGAATCTATGACAGTATTCTTTAAATCAATTAATGAACTCTATTAATAACCAGATTTGAGGTGGAGTATCCACAATTGCAAAAATCCTGAAGGCTTCAAAATGGTACTAAATACCGACTCTTTGCTTCATCTCTTTATTGCTCATGGCCATTATTCAGGTTAATCTGATCACCCTCATTCTGCCAGCAACACAGTGGATTAAATGAGGTCAAATAAAACAGCAATTATTTCCGTTGTATTTCAGAGGTCTTCTGTGGCTCAAATACTGTCTCCCAAGACTTCATAAAGGGTACCAAAATAACTGGTGGGTCCCCAGTTAAGGACTCACTTTTCTTGTTTATTATTCAAAATGTAATCTTGTTGCTGGATTAGCTGGTAATCTGGGTGTGTTCATTTCATGGTAGCTGCAGTTTCAGTTTTCAGATTTGGAGGAAGAAGTGTTCCAGCCAAACCCAGCGGAATTGAAGGGGATTTTGGAAGTCATTAAGCAGAAAGCATCCCCAGGACTGGATTCATCAAGCACCCAATGCAAACTATAGAATCTGGATGCTTTTCCTCTCTCTTTTCTTGAGACACCTAGAAACAATCATACTAGCATAAAACACAGCTTTATAATCTATGTAATGTGCCTATGAAATGTACAGGTAGTACTCAATGTACCATGGTTCATTTAGTGACCCTTCAAAGTTACACCGGCACTGAAAAAGTGACTTATGACCATTTTTCACATTTACAACCATTGCAGCATCTTTGTGGTCATCGTAATTCGGATGCTCGGCAACTGGATCACTAACTGATCACACTGCAGTGATTAAGTTGACAACTGATGCACGGAAGGATGTAAAATGGGGCAAAACTGGCTCACTTAACAACAAATGTTTAGGGCTCAATAGTGGTCGTAAGACAAGGATTACCTGTACATACTTTTATTAATATGTAGGTATGTATCTATTTATGCACACAGGTATATGTGTGTGTATGCATACACACACACACATATATATCTGGGTGCAAATAGGTATTTTTCATATACATATTTTAGGGAACCCCAGGAAGGTTTTCCTTTGCATGAATACACAACACACATATGCATGCATGGGAAAACCTTCCTGGGGTTCCCTAAAATATGTATATGAAATATACATGTGCACATTTATGTATTATGTATTGACGTATTTGAATTTATTATCTTAGCCCAAAGACTCTGGGCACCAAACCGAACTAGAAAATAATGTGGGTGGGTGTTTGTGTGAAGCACTTCCTGGCCTCTGTCCCAGGCCTACATTAATATATTGGGGAATTTTTTGGGGGGTGTGAGTGTGTATGTGTTATCCCGTTTTGTTTGTTTTTTTTCTTTTTAACCATGTTTTGGGTTTTAACAGCCACCCCCAAAGTCTGTGGCGAGGGCGGTCCTGGCAAATTTGAAGAAATACACACATAAATGTGCAGTCTGCGTTCTGCCCTATACCTAATGTATTAAAATACACCCTTAAAAGGAAGGAAAAACTCATTTATTTCTTTTTTTTCTCTCCCTCTCTCTTCATCACCTGCTTCATTTTAGGGATTTAAAACTCCCCAAGGGGAAAAAAACAAGCCCCGCCCCCAGTCCGTGAGGCGCGCCCTCGCTTCCACGGGGCAGCCGAGAGCGCGCGCCGCTCCTCGGGGCACAAGCTCCGCCCCCACTCGGGCGAACGTTGACGGCCTCTCCTCTTCCCCCCCCCCTTCCTTTTTTTTTTCCCCTCGCGCCGACGATTCCCTCCCTTTTTCTGTTCAGCCCGCCGCTGCCGCCCGCGTTGCATTATGGGACACAAACAAAGTGCTCGGCTCGTCGGCTCCGCGTAAAAAGGCGAGGGCGGGGGGAGGAGGAGGAGGAGGGAGCGCCCGAACGCCTGGGCCCCGCGCGCGAAGCCCTCCAGCGGGCCCCGCGCCGCCACCGTCCTTCTCCTTTCCCCGCCCTCCCCCCCCTTTCTGCCTTCGCCCAGGCCGCGAGAGCGCCTGCGTGGCGGCGCGCGGGACTCGTTCTCCTCCTTCGCGGGGGGGCCCCCTCCTTTCCTCACCTTCCCCCCCCCTCCCCTCAGCCAGAAGAAGCCGCGGCGGCGGCGGCCCTGCGGGGGCCGACCTGAAAAGCCGGGACGGGGCCCCGGAAAGGGAGAAGCTGGGCCTTGCGCTTGTTGACCGATCGGCCGACCTACCACCCCTCGCCTCTCCTGCTCTCGGCCCGCTGGGCGCGGGGAAAGGAGGGCCTCGCCAAGAGCAGGTAATGGAGGCTGAGGGGAAGGAGGGAGGGAGGGAGGAGAGGGGATCCTTGGCCCCGCCCCTTGGCCCCGCCCCTTCCCGGAGCATCCCGGCCTCCCCCGTGGCGCTCCGTCCGCGCTGATACCCGAGATCCTCCCAGGGCTCGCAAGGGGGGGGGGGCTTCTCTTAACACCCACCCACCCACCCGCGACCTGGGATTGCTCAGGGGCGGGTTTTGCAACCTTGTTGCCATTAATGCTTCATTAAATGGGGGAGGGGATCCTATAGGACGCCCCCCCCCCAAGCGAGAGTGGAGGGGGAATGTGCAGGAAGTTTCAGTGTTGGAAAGAAAGGCCTGGATGGCCTCTATGGGCCCCCCCAAGGCGGAGGTTAAGCTGCCAAAGTAGGTCTCCCCAGCCTGGGAGGCTTTCCAATGATGCCTTTCCAGTGTATGGTGTGATAGGGATGTTGTCCTTGATTCCAAGTCAGAAAAGCTGCTCCTTTAGGGTTACATCCCTGGCAGGTTTTTATTTATTGAATTTATATTTATGTTTATTGATTTGGCACTCGGAATTTGTAAAGCGAAGTCATAAACAGGATTGTTTTCGTGTTCTTGGGAATCTCAGATGTGTCCCTTTTTTTTCAGGTCCATCATTCATTTTTGCAAGGAAAGTATGGTCTGTACAGGTAGAAGAAGTCATTGGTGCCATTAAAAAAGAGTCTGTCCTTACATGTTTGGGCTTTAATTGGATTTCTTCCTTAGCCCAACGTGTGGTTTCTTTGGTCAGAAATGTGTCTTGCTCAGCCCTTCATTTTTGGTCATCTGTTTACTGGTCAAGAATGTACATTAATTTGCTTGGTTTTCTGTCCCAGCCCTGTTTCCTTTGATGCCATATTGTGTACGTGGGGTTGTTATGGTCCCCTTGGTTGATTTTTGTTATGCTGACTTGTTGGTCCAGAATGCAAGTCTTGTTCATTTTCAGTGATGATGGATCTGTAACCTGCTTAAATTTATGGGGAATATTTGAAGTTTAAAGCAAAACAAAGCTGCCATCTTTCTCTTTCCAAGAATGCTTTGTGGTTCAGAAGAGTCTCTGTGTTATTGGGAAATAAAAAACAGTAGGTATGATCTCACGCTATGTTTGAAAATGCACTAACCAGTTCAAATAAAAAAATCAAAAATAATTACTTGTCCCTACCAAAAGGCAGCAGTTCTGATGAAATTTACCATGGCCAGAAATCACCTTGATGGGCATTTTATCAATAGAAAATCCACTTTGACTCATGTGGAAAACCTAAGCAAAATCAGACCTGATTAGTCCTTCAGTGAGAGACTTTCAGGTTCAAGCATTTTCAGCTGGACTGGAAAGTTGAGAAAACATTGCTGAAGAAGAGAACCACTTCTTCATCGTTTCCAAGGAAACTACTTGGACGTATCCATGCAGAATCATGCTTGGCTGTCCTTTTAATTCTCGTATGGAAGTTAATTTGTGAGGGCACTCAACAGTCTGAATATACCCATCAGCCAAAAAAGATATTTCCCCATGTGTTAAGCTAAAGCAAACAAACTACGTCACAACTTATTGCATAAAAATCAGGCTCATACCCATCATCAGAGCATATCATTCTTTGCTTAAAATCTGACTACAAATATTTATTATTGTCTCAGAATAATGATTTCTTCCTATGAAAAGGCAACAAGTTAATAGTGCACTTCATTTTAGCAAAAGGGTTTGTCCGATAGATCTGTTCTAATAGACAAGATATAAATGTATACACTTATTTGCTTGCATGCTGAACAAAAAAAAAAAATTGTCTACTGTACTACTAGTGTTTTGTTTTGTTTTGTAGGCATTGGTTCAGTATTCACAGCCGGAAATATAGAGTGTTTTACATTATTGTTGACTGAGACTTATTAGATGTGTGTATTCTGCTGAATCTGTTGGACTCATAATGGCTACTACATTCACAGAAAAAAGATTTAAAAAAAAAACTTGTTTATGCCGATAGTCATGGATTTGTTAATCACAGCATATTGATCTCCCGTTTGTGGTACTCCTGGATCATTTGTTGCTTAACATAATATTGTCAAAAGGAATACCCACATTAAAACTGTTTAACTACTTTGTCTTTTTTCAAAGATGCATCAGACATGGCCTAAAATATGTCATTTTTTAAGCAGGAGACAAAGCAAACTGAGTATCATATTATTTGGCTAAAAGGTAGAGAAATCGTTTTCTCTTTAAAAGTACAATCCTATGTAAGTAAAGACACATTTTAAGACACATAAAATTAGCTGAGAATTCAGTGGGTGGTTGATTCTAACTTCTAACTGAAAGACCAAGGGCTATATGGTTTAGAACAGGGGTCACCAACCTTTTGGACCTCAGGGACCACCGAACTCATAATTTTAAATCCCACTAATATGAACTTTGACTGATGGTGGCTTGCTGATATTGGTGGGAGAGAGAGAGATCTGATCTAACCTCTCTTTCTCCCGCTCTCTCTCATACACACACATACACACACACACACACAAATAGAGGCAGGGGTGGGATTCAAATTTCTTAACAACCAGTTCTTGGGCGTGGCCTAATTTATGGGTGTGGCTTGTTGGTCATGTGACTGGCTGGACCAGGCTTGTATGTAAATATTATAAATATTTATGTAAATATTTATTTTTTTGTATAAAAAAGAGCAACTTTTACCCAAAATCAGGCAAAGCAGGCAGGCAGATTGAGTTGCTCACAGAATCACAGATTCACTTAGAGATCTATGTTTCTGCCATCGGCTACCTGAGTCGGCACTGAATAAGAGAACCTTCAGTCCTAAGGGAGGTTCGGCTCTGCTTAAAAGCAGAGCCGAAGATCTAAAGACTAGCTGTGTTCTCACACAGCCTGGATTGTTTTGGGGGGTGTTCTGGGGGTGACATTTCTCTGCGGACCACCCAAATTTTCTTGCGGACCACCAGTTGGTGACCATTGGTTTAGAACAGGAGTGTCAAACTCGCAACCCATTGGCCATATGTGTCACGTACTGGACATGCCCATGTCTGGTTTAGTGAAGGGGGGGAAGTTGCGATACCTCACTTATCTGCTGTGACAGTGCGAGTTTGACACCCTTGGTTTAGAAGATGGAATATGTTAGGCAGGTGAAAATGTAATTGACTTTCAGTAGATTCAGAGTTTGTATCCCTGTTTTCTTGTTCCTGCCCTATGGTTTTTAACTTTACTTTTGAGCTTGCAAAATTTACTCAATGTTGTATTTGATAAAAGTAGTAACTGTCAAAATTGGCAGTATTTGATTTAGTCTCTTATCACTCTGTAGATTAGAATAATCCAATGAGTAAATATAGCATGAAATACTTTTGAAATAATTTTCTCTTTATAAGTGATTTAATTTATGTATGGTAATGCATCTTATGACAAAAATATTTGAAAGAGTCTCAATTCATGTTTGGTTTACTCTGCAAGCTAAATACTTTTCTTCTTTACAAGAGAAGAATGTTAATCTTATTCCAAGAAAGAAAAGAGCTATATTTTTGGCCTCACCACCACTTCATAAAGTAGATTTGACTAAAATATAGTTACTACACAAAATTATGTCTAATAATCATAATTATTTTAAGGATTTCAATAGTGTCTGTCTTCAAGACAAAATCCTACTGGTTTAAAATATGTTAAGTACACAGAAGAAGAATAAGCTAAGAAATAAATATGCTAGACAGCATACTGGCTAAACAGAGAAAGCTATAAACCAAGAAATCCTTACTTTAAATCTCACTTTTCCTATATTCTCCCTAGGTGGCCATAAGCAAGCCACACACTCAACCTCAAAATTCTTTCTGTAATAGAAGGACTATATTGACTGCCTTTAGAGCAGCCTTAGCCTTAAAGGCCTGTTGTGAGGATCTGCCATTTCTGTGCATAACTTACCCCCATCTGAGACATTAAAATGCAGTTGTTAACAGGACCTTCTTGAGAAGTGTGACCAGATTTTCTGGCAGCTGCTATGAACGTACTCTATGGCAGATCATAGAGTTCTTTGAGAATGGCTGCTGAAACAGAATGTACTGTTAGCCTATGTTGAGATGGATTTATCATGGAATCTTAAGGTTTGGAGCATCTTTTTAGCATCAACAGCAGTAAAGAGGCAAGAATAGCCTGGGACAAATTAAGCTTCTTTCTCTCCGTTTACTTGCCTTCACACAAACAAATATAATCCTTTACATGTGATTGTACAAACTTTATAGTGCATGTGGGCAACTCTAACACAGTTGTCCACATTAACTTCAAAGGATTGTTATATAAGGGATACAATTAGATCATACATATGAAGTTGTTGAATACTTGAATGCATGATACAGAAATATTATTTAACCACTTATAGCATAGTACAGATGGAAGTTTGAACAGCAGTTAAATAGTTGGGTTGTTCTGAGAGCTACCTTATTCATAGTATATATTTAAAGTTATTCTACATGTCCTTAGCAAGAATTCAAGAGATTAATTGCACTCTTTGTTCATGATGATTTAATTAAATAGATGGGTAGTTAGATCTGTATTTAGTACTTGATTTAATTGGTGTACTGGCTATTAATTAAAATCTGATTTCTAGTGAAATCCAGGAGTAGGTATTTAGTGCTCCAAAGTTTTGCATAGTGACAATAAAACTATTTTAATTTTCAGAAAGAGAAAATAAATGACACAAGAACACATTGCTATCCATTTCTACAGAAAGGTTTTATTTATATATGAACAGTACAGAAGGTAGAAAGCACTGAAATAAACTGAAATAAAGAATTACCTCTATCAGGTAAGTTTCTTGCCTAGGCCAGTTAATTATGACAGCAAATAGTTATTTAATAGTGCAGCTACTGATCTCTGTTAGAAACAACGAACATTTTTACTTATAATTATTTAATGTACTGAAGTTGTAGCAAATTGTTTGTTACCAATCTTGATATAAATATGCAGACTTTCTTGGTACTGTATAGTAAATTTCAGTTGTTTCTATTTAGATTACCTATTGTTACCTTCAAGTAAAACTATCCCCAATTGACTTTTAAAACACCTTGAATATGTCACATTTAAAGTTTAATTTCTAGTGGTTATCATTTGTGCGGCATTCCAATTAACTATGCCACAAACCGGGTGGGTCACTCATGAATCTTGACCGGCAAGTGAAGACAACACACAGGTTTTCCTCAGGACGAGTGGACCCAGGGCGTGTTCTGAGCCTCTCTTTTATTTGGCAACATACATAGGGAAGGGAGCAAGTATCAGTACATTGGTTACATGCATAGGGAATTATACGTACTTTCTCATAAGTAGTTATATATCTGTTGCAGGGCAGAATAATAAGTAGGTCAATGCTTTCTACAGAGCATAGCTACTGGCATAGGATGTAATTTGCCATTGTCTCATGTCCGGAGTTATCCGGGCAGGCTCTTTGGTTTGCGTTTCTGCATAGACAGCAAGTGTACGAGCTCAGCAAAGGATATGGTTTATCATAGGATGTGCAAATTCATATATTCAATGCAACTATATTTTCTGTATGCTACAAGCAGTACTATTTAACCATTTGCTGTGAATCCCAACATCTCCTCCTTTCTTTTTTATTCAAATGGAAAGGCTGTGGCTGGTGGAGTCGGAGTGTGGCCCAGACTCCTCCGAGTCTGAGATACGCTGTCACTCGCCAACCACTGGACACAAGGTCAAGTCTTCCGACTCGGCCTGTGCCTGCTGACCTTATCCTGGTGTTGTCTGAGGGGATGTCTCGATGGTTGATAAAAACGAGCTAAAGGACATACTCATCCTCTTCGTTCGTGATGGAAAAATTTGACACATCCTCCTGCGACACGGGTTGGTAGGTCCCCCTGCTTTCAAGGTCCCAGGGGGTATTCTGGGGTTGCAACAGCATGGTCTGTAATGAATCTATTTTACTTGTGATAAATGAAGAAAAGCGATTAAACAAACATGGACCAAGTGTGCATATTAGTATAAGCAAAATTATTGGTCCTATAGAAGCATTTAACAGGGTGGTAAGCCAAGGGGAAAGATTGTGCCATGTTCCAGACCATCCTTGATCTTCCCTTTCCTTTTTACGTTTGTTCAAACCCTCCTTTAGTTTGGTCATGGAGTCCTGTACTATGCCAGAGTGATCTGCATAAAAACAACATTCTTCTCTTAAAGCCACACATAACCCCCCTTCTTTCAAAAAAAGTAAATCTAGTCCTCGTCTATTTTGCAAGACTACTTCTGAGAGGGAGGTGAGAGATGTTTGCAAGTGAGAAATGGAAGTTTCTATGCGTTCAAGATTTTATCATAGGATGTGCAAATTCATATATTCAATGCAACTATATTTTCTGTATGCTACAAGCAGTACTATTTAACCATTTGCTGTGAATCCCAACACATTTGTATCTTTTTTCTTTTAATTTCTTCTCCTTCCTAGAGGCCACACACTTAAAGGTAACTAGCTTTTTTAAAAATCTGATTAAACAGCAAAAGGGAATTAAGAGAATTTCTGCTTTTTATAAAATACCAGATTTCCAGGCATTCTGGCCATTATGAACAATACCTAGCAAAATTGACATGAAGTAGCTATGTTTGTTTTATCCTCATACCAGTGACTCATAAAGAGTATTCAGAAATTTACTTGTTCACAAATACTTCTAAAATGGAGAAATGGGTTAGGGTTATGATATGGGTATTTTGAGGGCTAGAAAGTCTATGAAAGATTGAGGGCAATAGAAGAAGGGGGTGACAGAGAAGTCTAATTTTTATTATGGTCATAGATCTGCTAAAGAGATAGTTACTGTATAGAATCTGTTTATTTTTTTAATGGCAAACAATAGTTTCTCGATTGTAATTTCTTGCATAGGTAATAATAAATTGGCTCAAATATAAGCTAACAAACTGAAAAAAAAATATTATCCAAATATCTGAAGCAGTAAGTAGCTTCACAATTATCTTACCATCCCGTTAATTTGGGCTGGAATTTGTTAAGATTCTAGTGCAGGCAGAATACATATTTTTAATGCTTGTTTCTAGATGTATGTGAAGTAAAATGAGATCTCTCAGGATTAATGAAGTAACCTTTTAAAATTCAGAAATGGCTGTAAGTTGGTTTGCATAGCTTTGAGATAAACTTCTTACAAAAACATTTTCCAAGTAACTTCAATAAATAGAAACAGTTGATTAGCATCATGTACTTTCTGTAGGGTAGAGCAAAGAAGATTGGCTCTTGTTATAGGGAACATATCAGCACAGAACCTAGATAAATCTGCTTAAGTAATAATTGTCTTCATGTATTGATCTTATCTCTTCCCTTCCTCAGCAGCATTGACATATGGCTTTTAAACTTACAGGATTTTCAAAAGAGTTGAATTTGTGCTGGCCTAAAAGTGTTAATCCTGAACGGCAAGCAATTTTTTTGTTTGAGATGAGCTATCTAAAAACATTTAATACATGATTTCATTCAGACAATTAATTCATTGTAAAGTTAAATCAGTGTAGAAAGGGCGAGAGCAAGTACCAAATGCTTGTCTTGTTTAAACTTGAACAAGATTCCTGAAAGTCAGTTCCTTGTATAGAAGTAACTGATGTCAGTAGAGCATACACACCTTGAATGTTTCAGTAGAACAATGTGATAACAATTAAGTTTAGTGGGCATGAGAGATGGATTGGTATGGGAGAAATATTGATTGGGTCAAAATTTTTAAAAAGGCAACATGAATGGTTAGAAAGTTATTTCATGTAATTGCTAAAGAAATAACTTGATGTGTGTTTTTCCTAGCAATTCAGTATATGTACAAATAAGTGCAGTCATTATTGTTTGAAGTAAGTTTTGGATGATAGTTGTACAATATTTGGCAAAGGTTATTGTATTTATTGCAGTACAGACTTTTTAAATGAAAATACAGTAACTTAATTGGAACTCTAGCACAGCGCTCCTACAAGTTTGCAACATAGTATTATATGATCAAATGTGATACTTTTAAATCAAAATGTAGCTTTGATTATAATTTAATGTTATTTTTCCACTAAAATACTAATTATTTCTTATACTATAATGTGTGAATTCAAATATTGTGACTTAGCATAACAGGACAAGAGATTTATTCTTATGCTTATCCCTTCTTGGTAAAACACGTTCCCTACAGTATTGGTTAAGAATTATTATTCTTTTGACCCAGATTAAAATGTTTATCTGGCCTTTTTATGTTTAGTTTTTCTTTATTTTTGCCTTTTAATTTGTTTTAAGGTTGTAATGTACTACAGGATTATTTTACTACTTTTAACATTGTTTCTATTCTGCAATTCTTTAAAATATATGTATATACACAGACTTTAGCATAGCTCTATAACTTCATTAAAATAATAGCTATTCAAAACTCAACCCAATAATTTATTTTGTAGTTTTTATTAGGAAATGGTGCATTAAAAATACAGTGTTATGCATTAGAATGGATCAGTAGAGCCACATTGAATCTGTATTTAATCTACAAGAACCAGCATAGATAAATAATGTAATAGTTAAATTGTTGAGTCTAAGAAGACTCAGATTCTAGTTCATCCTCATCTAAGGAAGGTCACTGGATGACTTTGGGCAACCATTCTCTCATGATTTTTGTTTGGAGGGTGGGGGAAATAAGATGAAAATGCACTGTGTACACAACCTTAAGCAAAGGCAAGATATAGCAAAAATTTGCCTACTTTTGCTTTTAATTCAAATAATCTCACTGGCTGTCTTGGGCTAGTCATGCATTCTCAGTGGAATCTGTTTCACTAGAAAGTTGTGAGGAAAAACAGGAGGAGGTACAGTTGTGTTATATATGTCACCTTGAGTTCCTAAATGAAAGGCAGGATTATGTAAATAAATATGTCTGCTAGACTTTCTGAGTTCAATGGGTATCATTTGGTATGTGCTGTGTATGTGATTATAGCCCGCCTTTTGTACTTTATTGTGTACTGTTTTGAGTATCCCAACCATATCTTACTATATTTGTATATACACAGACACATTAAATCGACCTGATTGTATACTACACAGACATGTAACATATATAATCAACCCCCACCCCAAGTCTTATCTACAATTGTACAGCTTTAAAAAACATGATCACTCATGCCTACGCATTATCTTTCAGATAAGATCATCTGTAAGAAGGTGACCTTAAATGCCCACTTTAGTATAAGAGAAAGTTCTACTATATTTAGAAATCCATGAGTATTACTGAAAGCAGCCGTGGTATCAGATGGAGCAATTACATTCTTGACAACACTTGAAAATATTATTGACTCACCTCATGTGATTTTATTATGTCAAAAAGATTATGCAAATACTTTTGATATAGTATCTTAATTTTCTGAAATTACTGAAGAGTGTTTTTTTCATATTTGCAATCAAGTTTGACCACTTATTTAATAGGCAAGTGAACTCTGACAGGATTAATTATTCTTGAGTCTATGTTAGCTTGAAATCTAATCTTCATGATTAATTAAGGATTTGAAGCAGTGGACTTACAAAGTCTGAGCTTCTTACAATGTGTGTTATAGGGGAATCCAAGCTTTAGCATAAAAGTCTTTGTTTACTAAACTGTCCAGAGTGTTATGTTTCAGCATTTAACTATTACAATTCAAGTTTCAAATAATTATATATTGTATTTTTCTAAACTTTCCTGCAAGCGCAGTTGTACACTATTAATGATAATTGGATCATAATTTTGTCAAAATTCCTATTGAAGCAGAGTAATCAGTAATTTACCAAGAATAATTTGACTACAGAAAATGTAAATTTTTATTTCATGTTCCTGTAAAAATCATAAAAGAGGCAAACCATATTTATAGCTAGCAATGCTGGATGAGATTTGATTACAATATTTGCACTACTTGCAATCTCCTGAAAATTTACTTAGATACATCTTACCATTGTTTAAAATAACTCCAGTTTGGCCTTATTCAGAGAATATATCAAGCAAAGATTCTGACATAGCATCAAACAAAGACAGGAAAGGAGCATTCACATCTGTGATTAAGCAGATTTTTGTTAATAAGAACAGTTCATGTAACCTTTATTTTCCATTGACACAAATACAACATTTCAGTCTTGTATGTCTTGTTTGAAATAATTGACAAACAAGTAATATATTTTCACCCTTAGCAAACACAGAAGCATTATTTAACCAGCATTCCTAAGCACATATTCATGATATGTTTTATGATAAATTCCCAGAGTTTTAGCTTTTTTATATAATTATGTAACTGAAAAAACTTTCCCCTTTTTTTTTCTTTTCTAGGTCCATTTTGAGTATTTGTCGCAGCAAGTATACAAGTAAAATGGGCGTCAAAACATTTACCCACAGTTCCCCAGCTCACAGCCAGGAGATGCTTGGAAAGCTGAACATGCTACGTAATGATGGACATTTCTGTGACATCACCATTCGTGTCCAAGATAAAATCTTCAGAGCACACAAGGTAGTCCTGGCAGCTTGCAGTGACTTCTTCCGTTCCAAATTGGTTGGCCAAGCAGAAGATGATAGCCAGAGTGTACTTGACTTGCATCACGTGACTGTGACTGGCTTTCTGCCCCTTCTGGAATACGCCTACACGGCAACATTGTCTATTAACACTGAAAACATTATTGATGTCTTGGCTGCTGCTAGCTATATGCAAATGTTCAGTGTTGCTAGCACCTGTTCTGAGTTTATGAAGTCAAGTATTTTATGGAACACCCCCAGTAGTCAGCAAGAAAAGGTGCTAGATACAGGCCAGGAAAACAGTGCAAACTGCAATTTTACATCACGGGATGGCAGTCTTTCTCCAGTTTCCTCGGAATGCAGCGTGGTAGAAAGAACCATTCCTGTCTGCAGAGAATCACGGCGGAAGCGTAAAAGCTATATTGTAATGTCCCCAGAAAGTCCACTTAAGTGTAACACCCAGACAAACTCCCCACAAGTTTTGACTACTTCAGCTTCCTATGCAGAGAGTAGAAGTCATCCTGTAGACTCTTCCTTATCTTTTCCTTGGACTTTCCCTTTTGGAATTGACCGAAGGCTCCAGTCAGAAAAAGTGAAACAAGTAGAAAATTCTCGGACTCTAGAAGTGCCTGGTCCATCTGAAGCATCTAGAAGAATTTCCGATTATATGACATGTGAGAGCACAAAAACCAGTTCACCCCTGGTGATTGAAGAAGATGTGCGTGTAAAAGTGGAAAGGTTGAGTGATGAAGAAGTACATGAGGAAGTATCTCAGCCTGTTAGTGCATCCCAAAGTTCCTTGAGTGACCAGCAGACAGTCCCTGGGAGTGAACAAGTTCAGGAGGACCTTTTGATCAGTCCGCAGTCATCTTCTATAGGTAGAATCACTTAAATCTATGTGTGTTTCATTGTTTCTTTATGTTCATTCTGAGTTTACAAGTGGTTCGCAAGAAATACCAGTACCGTATCTTGTAAAAGTTGACTGTTTTCACTGTATTTCAGACAAAATGATTTGTCAAATTCATGTAGTCCAGAAGTGTTGAATCTCTTTTCTTGCAATTTTAAACTTTATTTGACGTGCACATAAATAATTGCTTTGATTTGTGATATGTTAAACATTTTCCAGAAGCCATTTTAGATACTTTCTGTAGAAAACAAGTTAAAAGTAATAAACCAGTCTACAATCTACACTAGAAGTTCTATTGAGTCAGTGGGCCTTATTTCCAGGCGAGTTATTACACTTTGCACAGCAAGGCAAGAGGGGGAAGAGTTGTGCCTTCTGTTTTGAAACTTCCAAAAAGAAAACACCTAAATCAAAAAAATTCAATTTTGTTGCTGCTTTGAGGAAGCAGGAAATAGTTGTAGTGGCATTGCCTCAGTAAAATTATATTGCCGTTTCTTGCATCGTATTTTGAATAGCTGTTATGTTAACAATAGATATTAGCTACATTTCAGTTCAAGTTAAATTGTTTTGCCTTTTTTTTTTAGCAGTTGTGAATTTTTGAATAGAAGAAAAACAAAGGTGAATGGTTTTTACAGTATTATTAGATACCCATATATCTAAACTGCCAGAAATATGATGGTGTGGTTTGTCAATAAGAAAGGCAAAATTTATTTTCCTGAAGCCCTTGGAAGAAAACTAGTTTACCAGACTAATGTAATCCAATTTATACCATGGAAATGGGAGTTCAGGAAATAAATTTCCAGTGACATGTGGTTAGTCATACAGATTCATTATTGGTGCAGAGTAACGTCTTAATTGTGTGAAATAAGGACACTACCTTTTTAATGACTTTTCAAGAAAAGAAATGGCTAAAATCAATTGCTAAGAGGGAAAGTATAGTCCTTAAGTTTAAGAAAACCTCTTCCCACAGAAGCCCCTGGAAAACTATACAAGTGCCCTAGACATACATCAAGGATATAGACATCTTGTGGCAATGAAACTTGCCCTGCACACATTCCCCACTCCACCCCGCAAAAATTGTTTATGTGCATGTGTTTCAATTGTGCTTCTTTTTAATTGTTTATCTTCTTCGGTTGTGGGATTTTTCTTACTATTATAGCTGAATGAGAAGGAGTTGAATTAAATTATCATATGAGGAAGATACCTTCCAATTCTGATTCAGGTTTTTTTTTCTATGAATGTTCCAAAGAAATCGCAGTGATCTGGAGCATAGTTTAGTATTCAATTCTTTGCTATATTTTTCATACTCATTCAATTTCTTGTTGGTTTTCTTAGGAGCTACACATGTCATCATCTAGTCTATTTTGGAGGTTTTGGACATGAATTTCTAGATTCTTTAAATTGCCCTGCCCGAGACAATTTCCCTAGGGCACTGATTATGCCCATGGAATTCTTGCCCTGCCTGACGTTTTGTTTTAAAGGAGTATTTTGATTAAAAAATGGAATAGTAAGTTTCTAAGCAAAAAGGCCTGTCTCAGTTTCATTCTTAATTTCTATAGGTATCCATAGTTTTGGAATGGACCTTTTAAGCAATTTTAGAAAACAAAATGATAGGTATTGGCTGCCCAGTTTTGTGGGTATGCCTGTCTGGAAAGATGACAAATATAAAATGGAGTTATATGGGGTATCCTTTCATGGAATGAGACTAGAAGGGGATGAAGGTAGCATCCTTGGTATGTAAATCAGAGCTTGGTGTGTCTCCCAGGGCAGCTATTGTAGCCATTCTTAACTGGGTAGATTAGAGCATCCACAGCATTTCTCAAATTATCAGATGAATCTATTGGGCCAGAAATATTGAGCACCATGTCTTATATAATGATTACTTACTTCATTGCATCTTCATTTGGAGGTATATTACAGTAATTTTTAAAGTATGGTAGTTATTTCTAGAGTAGAAAAGGTGAGAAGATGCCAGTAGAAATTCATTAAAGAGCAAATTTATTTTGTTTCTGATTAAAATAACACCAATTTCCGTCATTGCTTTGTGATTTACAATAAATCAGAAAGTGTTTGCCAAATAATTAGAACAATTTAGATAGAATATAATGCCCAATATTTTAATGCAGGAGATTTATAAACCAAAACAAGTTTTGATTATTTCCATTTTGTTTTATTTATATATAATACTTATAAATAATAAATATTTGATTTGATTTATTAAATCATTTAAGTGTTGTCAGTAAGTAATTCTTCAAAATCAGCATACTTTAAAAAAAATTAAGTAGAATTTCTTGTTGGGTGATTAAAAACACAATAGCCAGCTTTTTAAACTTACTTTCTCTTAAACCCCAGTGCATTAATAAACTATACAAAGGAGAAAAATGACTACAGAAATCCATCTATGGAGCTCAATCATAGCTTTTTAAATGAAGTTAATTTGTTAAGCAAAAGCTTGGAACAATGTTCTCACAGTAAACAAAAACCTTCCAAAATGCTTTTTATCAGCAGAAACATTTTGATTTGTAAAACAATCAAAGATTATTTAATACACTGATATTATTGAATATATAGTTTACAAACACTTTATATTGTAAAACTAATATGGTATCGCAAAGTAAGGAAATCAGGCATGCATTTCAAATGTATTTACCCAAACATCATTCCTTATCAAAACAGACCGTCTCATTAAACATCTCAGACCCGCCATATTTGTTACTATTTTTTTTTTAAAAAAAATCCATATAATTGAGTGGACCATCAGTGTTGATTAAAGGCATTTTGCATTTTTATGTTATATAGGTAGTGTGGTGAACAAAATGTCACTCTACATCTTTCCTTGATCAGTTTGGCTGAATGTGTGCAAAAAAGAATGCAGGCTTTGACCATGCCAACTGAATTTTCTCATTTGCATGAAGATCAAAGGGAGCAGTGGGGTTCCAGCTGCAAAGCTATCAATATAGAGCTGGGACAAACAACATGTTTGGTTTGCATGCTTCTTTGTTCATAATAACGCTTTGTATTATTCTGTCTGAAGATGCAAGAACTTAAAAGTGGTATGAGTGTTGACAGTTTCTTGGGATATCAAATAGTTTTAGACAAGTTGCTGGTTACATCCTCCCAAAAAAGTTCATTGATGAAAAGGACTCCTTTGTCAGCAGTAGTTTAGATATAGTCCAAAAAGTAGCTGCAGTAAAAATTTAGAATCCCCAGTTTGCTTTTCCCCACTTCTGATCCTTTTAGGGATATTCTTCCATGGGGATTGGTTTACTTCAAATTTTTGCAGGTCATTTGAGCCTTTTTTTTAAAGTGATGCATAAAAAATGTTTCAAATGCTACGTTTATTAGAGAGGAAAAGAGGGATTGGACTTGTTTTGCTCTTCTGCATGGATACATGAACAGAAAAAAAAATCACCCATCAGCTTGTCACTCAATACATTGGGAATTTTAGCCATCACTAGGATGCACTTTATCTTCATTATATTAACATGAATTGGAATGCCTTTACCAGTATAACTTCTAGATTGTTATTTGTTTGGTTGTTTTCATTTTTCCACCAGCATTTAGCAGAAGGTTAGATATAGTCCCTTCCAACTCAGGCTTTATGATTTTGAAAGTATATCTCCAACCCCATTCTCTTGGACCATATTATGCTGGCATCTCATTTACCCATAATTAAATTTAAAAGTCATATGATAAGACCAGTGGTGGGATTTAGCCAGTTCGCAGCAATTCGGGAGAACCGGTTGTTAACTTTCTGAGCAGTTTGGTGAACTGGTGGTTGGAAGAAATCTTTAGGGCAGAGAACCGGTTGTTAAATTATTTGAAGACCTTATAAATGGATAAGACCTTATAAATACCATTTTGAGTGCAATTGGAGATATATGCATACTGTCTAGTCATTTTCAATTAGCATTGACAGTATGCATAATATTTAAAATATAATGTGTCAACATATGCCTTATGCTCTAAGGCTTTTGATTCATGTAGCAACATCTAGATGAACTTCAGAAAAGCTAAGCAAAATCAAACCTGATAATCCATGAATTGAACCACCAGAAAATTCAAGATTCAAGGCTATATTGAGAGGTTAAAAAAAATCCTGGAAGAGAGTATTCTTGGTAACAGAAATTAAATGGTCTTGATTGTGAAGTGATCAAGATTCAAGTTTGGCTCAAGGAAGCCTTTTCTTCTTTTTTAAATCTAAGATAATCTGCTGTAACCAGCAGTAGCTTCCCAGGGTCTGGCACAAGGATCCTTCCAATTGTGTGCCTTTGACAATCCTTTAAATGAAGGCGCCTGTAACTGGAACCCATAATCATGTTTAGCAGACATTATTACTGAACAATGATCCTTTCTTTTCCTCATTGTTTTCTAAACCAGTTAGATATTGATGGAAAACAATAGCATATTACAGTTAAACAGAAGTCAGTGCCTTAAATTGATGGCTAGTTTCTTTTTCATAGATGTCGAACACTAAAAACAATCTTACCAGCCCTAATGGTTTTTCAGGGTCACACTGGAATCCTATAGCCACAGAATTCTGTAAATATCCAGGTCACCACAGCTTTCAGTTTTTAAACACATTGAAACCCAAGTTATTTTAGCAATTCCAAACAATATAAGTAGCCTAATATTGATTGTGATTGTACTGACTCAGGAATAAATTCCAATGAATTAAAGGGGACTTCTAGTTCTGTTGGTAGCCATGAGTTAATAACAAATCAGGCAAGTCCTGATTCCTTAGAAATAGCGGCAGAGTTCTCTCTCCTGGAAAACTGGATGTATGTGGTTTAAGATATCATACACTCAGAATCCAAAATAGTAATCTGCTTTGGAATGTGGTTTCCAAATGACATGCACAGTAAAAGACCTCCCAGGCTGTACAGGTAATCCTGGACATACAAAGTTCATTTAGTGACCGTTCAAAGTTAACGACACTGAAAAATGTCACCTTTGCAGCATCCCCATGGTCACATGATCAGAATTCAGCTGCTTGGCAACTGGTTCATATTTATGACTGTTGCTGTGTTCCAAGAGCATGTGGTCCCCTTTTGCAACAAGGGAGATTGCCAGATTCACTTAACAACTGAAACTCACTTAACAAATGTCTCACAACAGAAATTTTGGGCTCAAGTGTGGTCGTAAGTCCAGGACAGTGGTGGGTTTCCAAATTTTTTCCTACCGGTTCTGAGAGTGCGCTTCGCTCAAAATTCCACTACCGGTACACCAGAACCAGTTTGAATCGGCTGAATACCACCTCTGGTCCAGGACTACTGTACTATAGTGAGGGAGTAATAATCTCACCACATTTAACAAATCTTCCTCTTGCACCTTTTCACCATTCACAGTTTTGAAATGGCTTCAGTAAAGATGAGTAGAAACACAATACTAATGAATGCTGCACATTTAACTGACAGCAAATCCTCGTGTTTTCCATTAATTTTGCTTTAGACACACTACTTCAGTTAGGACTCTTTGGGATGTACGGAGCTATAAGCAAAACAAACCTGGAGAAAAATTATCAAGAAGATCATATTACGGCCGTCTCCAGGGGGGCGTTTTATCAGGTTCGCCTGATCCGCCAGATGCGGTCCTTTCTGAATCGGGATGCCTTACGCACGGTCACTCATGCCCTGGTCACCTCCCGACTGGACTATTGTAACGCCCTTTACATGGGGCTCCCAAGTGGGAGCATCTGGAGGCTTCAACTGGTACAGAATGCGGCCGCGCGGGTGGTGATGGGGGCGTCAAGGTTTTCTCATGTGATGCCCCTCCTGCGTGAGCTGCATTGGTTGCCGGTGGCCTCCTGGGTGCGCTTTAAGATCTTAGTGCTAACTTTTAAAGCGCTCCATGGCATTGGACCAGGATATTTACAAGACCGCATTCTGCCAGTTTCCTCTCACCGATCGGTGCGCTCTCACAGGGAGGGTCTCTTGCGGGTCCCGTTGGCATCTATATGCCGGCTGGTGACCCCGAGAAATAGGGCCTTCTCTGTGGGGGCGTCCGCCCTCTGGAATGGGTTGCCTCCGGAGTTGCGTACAGCCACGAACCTGGGGACCTTCAGGCGTGCCTTGAAAACCTGGCTCTTTGACCAGGCTGGCTTGAGCTGATTTTAGATTTGGGTTTTAATTGGGGGTCCCTAGTGGCGATCAGAGGATTGGGGTATTTTAATTTTAGGGTTTATAGTGGGGGTTTTAACCTGTTTATTACAGCCAAGTTATTTAATTCAGTTTTAATTTTTGTATATTTTAATGTTACTTTAATTGGATGGCTGTACACCGCTCCGAATCCTTCGGGAGAGGAGCGGTATATAAATTATCTATCTATCTATCTATCTATCTATCTATCTATCTATCTATCTATCTATCTATCTATCTATCTAAGAAGAATGTGTGCTTTGTAATTATTTGTTTCTGCCTCTGCATTATACTGTTTAGCCTTCCTTGGGCATTGTTTAAACAAACTGGCTTTGTAATTACAGTCTCCTGACTCCATTTAATATGTATCTAAGCCTTCTTCCAACTGAAAAATCTCCTGAATTCATATAGGCCAAATTTATTAAAGTTTGCCCTTTATAAATTATGCAGATTGCTTTACAACATTATCCTATTGTGTTATAACGAAATTCTTAAATATGGCAGCATATTTTACTAACTAGCATAACTAACTGTTGTTAGTGAAAAAGTTATGAGGAGGATGAAAAAAAACCCATTGCTATGGTTCCATTAAATTGTAACTGAATATGTATGATTTATTTAACTGCCCCTAGGTTCAATAGATGAAGGTGTCACTGAAGGATTACCAACACTCCAGAGTACTTCTGGTGGAAATATCCATGTGGAAGACGATGACCGGTATGTATAAATATAACATACAAAGCATTCTGCAGAACAACCTTCTTCATTTTGTCTCTATTATGGTTCCTAGAATTCCCAGCCAGTAGAGTAGTTGGCCATGCTATCAAGAGTTGTAACCTCATGACACATGGACAGTGTCGGGCTGGAGGAAAGTGATGTATAACACCTGAACTAGATTCTTGTAGATAGATTGCTGTGTTGAGTCATCTCTAAGATGGTGACAAACATGACATATCTCCTTTGAATTCAACCATCCCTGGAAAAATGCAGGATTTTCTAAACAAATGGAATTCAGAGCCAGTAGCCAGTGATGAGATTCAAGATATGAGGTTCATGAACGCAAGCTCCAATGTTCACCATCCATGCTACCTGTCACCAGGATGTTTTTTTACATTTTACATTCCTAAGCAGAAAAAGGAAATTTTCAAGCTGGGATACTACTTAGACATAGAGTTTCCTAGATGACCTTGAGGCAGTCACGGTTTCCTAGCTTCCAAGAGAAGAGTCTATTTGTAGCTCAGCGTTGAACTGTGGGGTCCTTCATGGTCTCTGAGTTTGGTTCTTTTCTTACAGGCATTGAAGAAAACAACCAAGTCCAGAGAGCATCAAGCACCCCATCTAACTTCCTTTTCATGTACATGTTTGGTTTTTGTGCATATACCATGATGGATAACTTGGCTTGCAATACAACAAATACAGTTTTAGAGTGATTAAAATCAGGATTAGCAGAACAGAGTAAAACTGAGCCTTTATGTAGTCCACATTAGGGACATACTTTCAATCAAGTAGATACCCACTTTTTAAAAATACGAGTGAATATCTATCAGAAAGATTTAGAGGTAGAAGAAGAAGAACACATTAAAAGATTTAATGTGGCCACTAAGTGGTATTTTTAAAAAGCAAAATTAAAAGCATAACACACTTTACGCAACACTTGGATTGTTTAAACAACATTATCTGGAATAGATATGACTGTATAACATTATGTGCCCACAAAATATTTCTGACCTTTCCAAATTTACACCAGTTTAATCATTCAAGTATCAGCTGTTGAAATGATAACCAGAATTTTATACCAGGTTCACTGATGGTATTTTAATTGCCACTCTTCATTTTCATACAATAGCCCATCTCTTTCCTCAAGACTTCCACTTTGTTTAAAATTACCTTTTTCAACCATTCAGAATTCAGTCATTTAATATGGTTTGATAGACTTTTTTGTTATTGTTGTATTATTATCTGTTCGCAACAAGAAGTCACAACAGCCAGTTCTTTAACTGATATTGGTCTTTGTACACATTAAGTTCTTCTCAAGAACCTAGGATGTCATAGGTATTGGTGTAATGTGCGGGTCCAAGCAGTGTGGCCTTTTGCAACTAACAGATGGAAAAATTATCCATGCATAGATTTTCTAAGTACCATCCAAGATTTTTTGGTACGGCTTCCAGTGTGCCAGTAACTATTGGAACCACCACGGCTACCATAATCTTTCAACTTCATTTTTCAGATCTTGATACTTTATGATCTCCAATTCTTTGTCTTTGATCCTAATGTCATCATTATTGTCTTTCTGAAATACGTTCGTGTTGTGTTTTGTACCCTTAACCTTTTTCCTCTTGATCTGCTACTAAAAGAGTTCTTTATTTGCTTCTTCAGACTGGAGAATGTCCAATACCCTTATCAGCTCTATATTGCTCCTACAACCAGCAGCACAGAAAGACCTAGCCCAAATGGTCCTGACAGACCTTTTCAATGTCCAACTTGTGGTGTTCGATTTACCCGTATTCAGAACTTAAAACAGCACATGCTCATCCACTCAGGTAAGGATATCTGTTGGTCCACTTCCCAAAGGTATCATTTGAACAAGAACCTATAGAGGTAGTCCTCATTTAGCAACTGCCTTGTTCAGTGTCAGTACACAGATTTAGCATCACAGCTCTGTCAAGTCAAACTGTAAGCACAGTTGTAACCATGGTCCCAGTTGTGGTTGCTAAATGAGGACTACTTGAATGTTTTGAAGCAATGTATGGCCCCTACTGCAAGAATGCAATAAAATGGAAGAAGAAATCGGCTTTGATTTCTGGAAAGCTGAGAATTTAGCCTGGAAAGCAGAATGCTTCGCATGAGGGTTTTTTTGTTTTTTTCTAGAAATAAGAACATGGTAACAAATGCATCAGACCTGGTTTTAACCTTTATGTATTTCTCTTATTCTGTCAAATCCTTGAATCCTGGCTTCATGCAATATAGGACGTTGTTTTACATAAATATAAGATTTTCTCCCCTTTAAAAATTTTAAAGGAGGTTATGTTTTTAACACAGATGAGTTAATAATTGTTCCAGATAAATATGACATATCTCCCCTAGTAGGCCTCTGTATGTGCCTCCGATTTATGCTTCATTCTTTTATTTTTAATCATTAACAAACTTTTAAAGTATATTTTGACATTGATTGATACATCACTCCAATTATGACAACTCTGAGTGGCTTACAGCCCCCTGACCCAAGTCAGAATAAAATTAACAAAACCCATTAAACCAGAAATTACGACCAATAGGATGCACCATTGTTGGGCTTAACATATTTTTGTCCATTCTTGCAGGTAAATATGACATATCTCCCCTAGTAGGCCTCTGTATGTGCCTCCGATTTATGCTTCATTCTTTTATTTTTAATCATTAACAAACTTTTAATGTATTTTTTGACTTTGATTGATACATCACTTAATGTAATCTTATTACATTCGAGATGTGTTTTCTCGAATGTAATAAGAGAACGGTGGTCTGAATGGTCTTTATCTAACTTGATACTCAGTTCACATATTTAAATACTTAGTTTTGGGGAAATGGCATCCAGTGCTTGGAAGTTTGGACCGAATTATCCTCTTGTTTTTAGAAGTTTACACAGCCTCAGTGTAAATAGGCCAACTCGTTGCCATTAGAAGCAGCTGGATTTTTATTCCTGATGCTTTTCAGTTGTGAAGATTTTCTGCTTATTCTTCCCGCAGGCATTAAACCATTTCAGTGCGACCGCTGTGGGAAAAAGTTCACCCGGGCTTACTCGCTAAAGATGCATCGCCTGAAGCACGAAGGTAAACGCTGTTTCCGGTGCCAGATATGTAGTGCCACTTTCACTTCCTTCGGGGAATATAAACACCACATGCGGGTTTCCCGGCACATTATCCGCAAGCCTCGGATTTACGAGTGCAAAACATGTGGCGCCATGTTCACCAACTCTGGAAATTTAATCGTTCATCTGAGGAGTCTGAACCATGAAGCGTCAGAGCTAGCAAACTACTTCCAGAGCAGGTGAGGTGCACAAAAAGAAAAAAGAAACTGTTAGGGCAACGTACCTTTATTTTCATCCCCCAAACCCTCTTTTGTATAGGTAGTCCTCGACTTCACAACCATTCACTTAATGACCAAAGTTACAATGGCATTGAAAAAAGTGACTTACCATTGGTCCTCGTACTTAGGGACCCTGCAGCATCTCCAGGGTCATGTGGTCAATTTGGGCGCTTGACATTCAGCATGCGTTTACAGTGGTCATACCATCCTGGGGGCCATTTGCAACCTTCCCAGTTGACTTCCAACAAGCAAAGGCAACGGGGAGAAGCCAGATTTGATTCACTTAACACCTGCAGTGATTTGCGTATCAAACATGGAGGAAAGGTCATAAAATCCAGCGTGACTCAAATAAAGAGCCGCCTTGCTCTTAACAAAGGAAATTCTGGTCCCAATTGTGATTGTAAGTCAAGGACTACCTGTATTATTTCACCGCAACCTGTAGTGTCCTTTTCTGTCAGGTTGCCAGGTTTATTGCGGTCCCGGGCAGAACTCAAGTCTTGTCCATCACGGCACCCTCAAGATGTGCTGGATTCCATTTTATGTAATCTGCAGCCAGCTTGGTTAAGGCCGGAAATGGTCAGAAACTAAAATGAGCCCAGCACATTTATAGAATATCATGTTGCAGTTGTGGCCGTGCCTTGTGTCAGGTGTTTTGAAATATGACATTTATCTGTCAGTGTAGATCCGGATTTCAAGTAATCAAAAAAAAAAAAAGTTGCTTTTAGATTGCTTTGCATTAATACCTTATTTTCCTTGCTTTATTTTACCTGGACTATGGTCAATAGAACTGAAAAGCCCTCCGATCATAGAAAAGTTTCTTTTGCCCTTTTTAAATTTATCAGCTTTGTGTTAAATTGCCACCCAACCTTAAATTTATTCTTTTGTGAAGGAAGGCTTTTGGTGCAGAAGCTTTAAAGTTGTTTATATATACCACATAAATCTAACAGGCATCACAATGCTAGGTTGTGCTTTTGTTTAAATCGAGCCATTTCTCATTTCTTGGCAAAAGTAGATATCCTTCACTTAGCTCTAATGCTGCAGTTAGCGTCAACCTGTGTCTTGCTGACCAGTAACCTGTTCCTAACTTTTTGCCCCCTTTTCAGTGACTTCCTAGTACCAGACTACTTAAACCAAGAACATGAAGAGACTCTAGGCCAGTATGAGCTAGGAGAGCATGGATTTGAAAGCAGCTCTTCTGTCCAAATGCCGGTTATTTCGCAGGTCTCATCGACGCAGAATTGCGAAAGCACTTTCCCATTGGGGCCTCTGGGTGGGCTGTTAGAAAAGGAAGAAGACCTGCCGGAGCAGCCAAAAACCATCTCAAGCGCCGAGGTCGGCCGAGAGGAGCTCCCGAAGGCCGGGCTCTCGTCTATCACTATCGAATAAGTCAAAAGTTTGGTTTCGTTTTTGGTTTTTTTTTTCGTCTTTTTGGAAAGTGCCTGTGTTTTGGTCTTGTACATTTTAATTTAATTTTCAGGAGGGGGCGGAGTGAATGTACCCCTTTCCATTTGATAAGCTATGCTGTTTAAAAGCTCTAAACTGCAACCAATGTTACACTATTCTTCACACCTTAAAAACGGTCCCTTGTACGGAAGCATTTGAAAATGCAGAGGAAAGAGTTGGTCAGAATAAGATGGTTCAATTCGAAGAGCAGCCAAGCACGCACCAAGTGCAAAATTAGGCCTAATAACTTTTGGCATTGGTTTGCCACCCTAATTTCGCAGTACCTCTCGTTAAGGAAAAAGATATTGATGGCTGTTGAAGATTTGTTTTGACTACAGTATCCAGTTCAAGCAGTTAAATAACTAGTGTCGTAGATGTTTGATCATTTTGTGTGTGTGTGTGTGTTTTTTTTTTTTTTAGTTAGAAGGAATCACTTTTAGTCTTTCAGTTCTGTGGCATGCACATCGTTAAAACCAGATGATTCATTGGCTTTGGCAAAGCAGGTGGGGTGGAGTTATGCTCACCTGTGCTGGCCATACCTTTTTAGAATCTTCTCATGCAAATGGCCTTATCCAAAAACTTCATTTTCAGAAGTCGAGCTGTCAAGAAATCCTGATTAACATTTAGCAAATTGGGATGCTAGGAAAGTATAATGAGAAGTGAGTTTACAAAAGTCAAAAGCGCCTTGGCGCGTTAATGTGCTCTTTTCAAGTTAGCCTGAATGTGTGTGCTATTTACTGCAATTTTATTAGCCTGTGGTTTTTTTTAAGTAAAAAGAGCCATTTATTTTCCTTTAGAGGCCGAGTTTCAAATCAGTGAGAGTTGTTTACAAAAGACCTGTTTGCAATGATAAAATGTTCCTATTCTAAATTGTTTATATACCCTTGCCAAGCTGGTTTCATAAAAGCCATTACTCTGACTTCAAGCACAGGTCCAGCAAACAATCACCAAATTATTATTTCCCCTAAAAGGATTCTAAAGGCAACAAAGGGCATTTACAGGCCAGCAATTTTGGTTTTGTTGCCAACATCTTATTGGTAAGTCTAAAAACGATATGTAATATTCCCCTCTATTTGGGTTTGTTTAAACCATCTTTATTTTTTTTAAGAATGAGATTTATGAGGGGACATAAATAATTTGAATTTCATGTTATCAGATTAAGAATATAATAGAACACAATAAATGGGGAAAATGTTTAAATAATTGTAAAAGCACTGATATTTACGCAGTGGTGAATGACGTTTATGGAAAGCTTTGGAAGTAATAGTTTCAAAGAATTCTTTTTTAATTAGCAAATCCACCAAATCCAAGGAGACTATTACTTGTACTTTTCTGCAACTTCTTAAAGGGCTTGATATAATTATTAACAAAGATTAAATTTAAAGTATTTTATGAGGTAGACATAGATTTTTCTTCCATTGAATTTTAATAAAAAATTAAGTCACTCTTCCAGATTGGTAAAGAAAATGTTTTTAGTAAGGGATATTTTCAGGTTGGAATGTTTCAGAATATTTATTAAGTGAAATAAATCTCAAATCAGGAAAGAGGACATTGGCTACACTATACATACAGTGATTTTACTCATCTAGTAATTATTAAGCTATATATATCTAACCTTGATCCACAGAGACCTTTTTTGACCTACACAGTGCATTTTGCTACCTATGAGATCAGTAATGGGGAGCAATTTGCTACTGCCAGTTGTATATTTTGTATACGCTCAGGCACACAAGATGTATATGTAAAATACATTTCAAAAATGGAGTGCTTTTTAAAAATAACACCAGAATAAGGTTGGCTTCCTGAAATGTAAAAGGTACATTTTACCTTACAGAAAGGTAAACATTTGTGTAATTCCTATCCTATCATGTTATATTATAGCACACACAAAAATTTCCATACCCTGCTACATTTTCAGGATTTTATAAAGCTCCGATAGTCCATTTTTCTCTCATCCTCAAAAGAGAAACATTTCCTTACATAAGTATTTCCAATCGGCAGAGCTATTTGTCAGTGAACAAACTCATTTTTTTTTCAAGTTTCCCCCCTTTGGCTCGACATGTGAAGAAGGTAGACAGGATGACAGACATACTTTAGTGAGCAGCAGTCAAAGTGAAGCACGCAACAAGGAAAGTATTCAGAGTCTAAAAGCAGAGCGGGTATCAAGTCTTCAGCAACGCACACGTTTAACTTGAAAGTATAAACCCTGCTCTATGCACGGCCTATTTTAAGTAAGCAGTGTGGCAAAGTGTTCCCAACTCAAGGAGCACCCATGGGAGTCTTGTTTAGACCCTGAACATTTGGATCCTGGCCAGCAAGGGCAGCAAATCACGCTCCTCTCCTTATCAACAGGCCCTTGGGTCAATTTATTATGGGTGATTTTCCCCCTTCCATCCCAATTTGAATTTTCAAGGAGACCCTTGGCATCCCGTCAGGATACTGCTACTGTCTTCCTTGTAGAGAACAATTCAGGTAACAGCTTCCAAATGGCCCAGTAGTGAACTTAAAAAGCTTTAAAAGCTCTCTACATTTTCATGGGATAGAACTTGTCTCAATTTAAGCTTCTTTTTTTCAAGATTAACTAAAGAGTTGTTTTTTTCTCTTTGTGGACTGTGCCTCTCAGTAACAGGTGATTATTAGTAAAACAGGTTAGTATCCGTAATTTAGGCAACATGGTCTTTAAAGTTGCTAGGACAGTGGTGTCAAACACGGGCCAGATGCGTCACGCCCCCGTCTGGTTTAGCGAAGGGAGAGAAACTCCCGATATGTCATGTGACACCACGAGTTTGACATCCCTGTGCTAGGTTATATGCTTGACTATTTAGGTTATCCATCTGTAATGTGCTCCCAGAGTCCAATGTATGCAATTCACGTTTTTGTACTAATGAATTGGGAGAAAGGCTTATATTCCCATGGAAAGCATCTATTTCCAAATTCAGTATGGAAAGAGATATATTATTTAGTCCTATTTTCTGACTTCTCCCATGGGACAAAAGGAGTGAAAAGCAGACAATTCCATTTTTTCTTCAAGCTGTTATAAAATACCCATTTTGGGATTGCAAATATTCTATCACCAGCTTCTTAAACTTTTTTTTTTTTAATCAGTTAATCTCTTTCCTCAGACTGACCAATTTCATGCTCCCAGTTCTAATGCAAATACAACAGTTAATGTCTTTAAGAATAGTTCTAGTTTTGGCACTTACCATTTGTCTGGAAAGTGTAAATGTTAATCTTTTTTTTTTAAGTAACCAGTGCCGGTGTAGCAAAATATATAAATATATATATTATATTTTATAAAAACTATAGTCCCTAGGCCCCAGGTCCCCAAAGAGATTAAAATTGTATTTTTTTAATAATGCAAAATTTTGGATAATGGCATTGGCCTGTTTGTTTGCTTTTCTTTTGTGGGGAGAGGGTTACTAATTTTTTTCTCACCAGCCTAAAGATGGCAGAGGGCTAAATCTGAATCCTGGCATCTTAAAAGTCTACAGAACATGGCAACCAGGAGTATTTGGATAGCATTAAATGCAAACAAACTTTTTCCTTTCTTGCTTGCTGCTTTTCTGCAGACGACAAAGCTTTTCAGATCTTTTTTTAATAAAGGCAAAACGAAATATTGCTCAGTCACTGATCTCAGACCATGTTAGAAAAAAAAATCTCGCCTAGGTCCTACCGTACTTTGCAAGTTATCATTGGGTGGCAAGTAGGCAGGCTGATCAATAGAATCCAATTGGTATTGTTAAAAGATGCGATTGTTTTTTAAAATGCAAAATGTGCCGTTTTTAAAGTTGGCTCTTTTTCTTTAAATTCTCCATATTGTATCAACCTATTCCAGCTGCTTTTTCTGGAGTATTTGGGGATCCCTGAAATGGTTGGCACCATTGTTCAATTTAATATATAATGCTGCATGTTGCTGGTTTATTCTAACTGCAGCCCTAGAGAGTGTATTTCCTGGCCCAACATCTGCACATCTGTCTTGTCTCTGGGCTGTTACAAAAACCATACAGGGAAGGAGATAAAGTTGTGGTTAGAAGACTGAATCAATTCCTAAAGGGCCATTCTAGCATGTGACTTTACCTACCTTCCCCTTTAACTGTGCCAGTCCCTGGTCACCAGCCACATCTCATTCAAACAACACACACACCCCTCGGCTGTCTATCTGTGCTGACCATAGCTAAGCTTTTTAGCATGTTGATTGACTTAATGGGAAGACAAACGTTTTGGGTTTTTTTTAAATGTTGAAATACACTTTACATTTTATATACTATATCTGGCTATTAGTATTTTTAAGGAACCCATAGTTCTTGGTGGCTATATATATATATATATATATTTTTGTGACTTTTTGTAAACTAAAGTGCCGTTTCACTGTTACAATCATTTTTAGAGTTCTTGTAATCAATGTGAATATCATGGTTTTTTCAAGATTTGTTCTGAGCCGGTAGTGTTTGCTTTTGTGATTCTCTGTGTAATGTATATATTATGTATAGTTACCTTGTACTGAAATATTAGCTTGTTTGATATAAGATGAATATGTATTGGGTACCTTTTTTTGCTAGCCTGGTTGTTTAAACTTTAAAAAAAAGGCCTTCAAAATTTTGAAAAAGCGATTGATCCCATTATAAGACAAAAATTGAGCAGAAAGAAAAACTAGTTTTGAGTGTCTTTGGATAGAAACACACTGCTAAGATTTTTCATTAAAAATTAATGTTTTACGGAGTAAGAATTTCTGTCCTGCAGCATTATTTCTTCGTCATGTCACAGCTGATTTTCAGTAATAAAAAGGAGTACCTAGGCTTCCTATAAGACTGGAAAATTCTTGTATATGCAAAGAGGTTTATGGCGTTAAAGCCAGCTTGCCATTGCCCTAAGTATTATTTCTCAACCTTGGCAACTTTAAGATGTGCAAACTTCAACTCCCAGAATTCCCCAGGCAGCATGTTGTTTGGAATCAACATGCTGCCTCTCTTTGGATTGTCAAATTATCCAAATTAGCATCCCTTTAGGATGCCAGTCTTTTATACCTATGGCCTAGAGTCACTTTGATGTAGTGGCTGAAGCATCAAAAGCTAGAGACCATGAGATTTAGTCCCAATTTCGGCATGAAGCCAACTGAGTGACTTTGGGCCTGTCATTTTTTCTTAGCCCTGGGAAGGAAGCAATGGCAACCATTTCTGAAAAAAATTGCTCAGAAATCTACAGGATCTGTTCTAGGCAGTGGCCAGGACTCAACATTGATTCAAAGGAACTGGGGGGTGGGATCAGTTACCCAAACTTGCTTGCTTCTGAATAAATATACATGGAATTGGACTAAGCAGCAGTAGTTTTGTTCAGTCTCCTGTTTACTCTTTTTGAGTAGGCATATCTCAGAATTTATCCTAAATGTGAAACTGAAATTATCAGTTGAAAGCAAGAATCAATTGGGTTTAGCAGTTAAAGCATCGTTAGAAAACAGAAAATTGGAAAGTCTCCAACTTTAGGCAGAAAGCTGACTGGGTGACTTTGGGCCAATCACCAGGAGATGGTAAGTTCTAGTCTCACATGAAAGCCAACTGGGTGACTTTGGGCCAATCCCTCTCCGCCCAACCAATCTAACAGGTTTATTGTGGGGAAAATAGGAGAAAGGCATATTAGATATGTTTGTCACCTTGAGTTATTGATAAACAATAATAAAGGTGGGATGAAAAATCAAACAAATATTTAGCCTTTCTAAGTGACCTCATGGCAATACTGTCAAAATGGCAGCTTTCACCCAGTCCCAAGGGCCAGCATTTAAGCGTGTTCGCTCCAAACTAACGACCCTTGGTTTCATTTAATTAGTCCAGATTTTAAAACAGCCAGAAACCCGAATTTGGAAAGGCACTTCTGCAAACTGGTTGCTTCCCAGCCAGACCCTTTTGCTGCTGCTGCTCCTGCTGCTGCTGCTTTCGTGAACTGCTCTGGACAGAGATGAGCTTGTTCTGTTCTGAGATTCCAGAGCCGTGTGTAAATCATCCCGGGGATACCTTTCTCCCCTTGGGCCTCTCTCTTCCCCACAACCCCAAGATTTAATAACAGCCCAGTATTCTGCAAGCCCCATCGAAAGCACATGTCCTCCACGTGCAGCCAAGATGCTTGAAAGCTTGTCAACAAGAACAACCGTCAAACTTAAGCAGCTGATTTAGACAAGCACAAAAGCACATGCCAAGCCTGGCCACAAAGTGCTTTTAATTACACACACACACACACACACACACACCTTCCAATAACTTGGCAAACCTTCCCCAGCATCACCTTCATCTAAACGTTTGCCTTTTATAGTCTTGGTGGAGACTCTTCATGTCTGTCTCTCTCTCTCTCCTTGCTTTCTCCTCCTATCCCAGAATGCAGGATTTGGTCACCTTCCAACTGATTCCTTCTCCTTATCTCAGCTATTTGCAGTTGAGAAGAGTCGACCTGGAAAACATGCTTGTCTCCTGAGCTTAATTTGCCTGCATCCATAGAACGGCATGATGCAGCACACACACACACACAAACACACATTCCTGGTTCATGATTAGACATGGAAAGAGAAACCTATGTGGCAGGTTCAGGAAGTTAAATGCTGCCACCTGCGTATTTATAAATATTTTACAGGCCTACAGACCTTAAGCAAAGATGTAAAAGAATCGGTTGAGCTAGAAATCTTCCTGAAAGTCAAGGATCTTATCAAGAAGTCTTCTGCTATCACAGCTGTGTCAGGCCTTGCCTTCTCTTTCCATTCCCTTTCCCTATAGTGTAGCCAAGAGTTGGCTAGCATGGCCTTTTCCTTTTTGAGATATTGGGAAACTTATTTTTAATTATGAGGCGTTCAGGAGTGGGATTCAAAACTCCAAGCAATAGGTTCGCTGCCCGGTTGTTGGGTGGGCATGAACTTCCGAAAGGACTGTTTTTCACCTTCCCAAGGATCTGGAGGCCTCCCCTGGGCCTCTGGGAGGGTGAAAACAGCCTCCCCTGGATTCCAAGGCCCACTGGAAACAGGCCTGTTTCCGGACTTCCGGAAGTCCCGTTTTTTCCGCCTCCCAAAGCTTCCACACGGAGCCTTCACTTACCTGCATTGTGTGGAGACTCCCAGGAGAGGAGGGGCAGGTGGGGCCAGCTAGTCGGTTGAAATACTAGTTCAGTGAACCAAATGAAAACTTAACATCCAGTTTGACTGAACTGGTCCGAATTGGTAGAATCCCACCCCTGGAGAAGTTGCAATTCTGCTTCAGTTGTTGAGATCCTAAAATCAACCAGTTTGGAGCCTTGGCCTAAGCATTAAGGAACATGGATCTTGCTCCTGCTTATCTCCAAGACCAAACACCAATGGAGAAACATACCAGGGAGGGGTGGGGAGGAACTGGGATAAGATGTTTACTTCATCTGGGAAATTTGCACTAGACCCCAGGAGCTAATTTAAAGACCGTTTGCTCACTGAAGGATCACTGGCAATGGCAAGTATCCTACATTTCCGATAAGTGCCAAGTGGAGAGCTGATCTCTCTTTGCAAGGCCACTTCGCCTTATGCCAAAGGTTTGAGCTGGATGAATAACTGCAATTGTTTATAAAGCCAGCAATCATGCTAATGGGCAATGCCAAAATGAGTGCAGAATTGCAAGCAGTTGCAAAGATAGGCTCATGGCTGAACATCCCCACAGCGGCACACGCACGCACAGCTTTCCGACTTGCATACATTCTCAGACCTGTTCTCTCTCTCTCTCTCTCTCTCACACACACACACACACATGCACACACGCACACAGAGGAGCTTCTCGATTTGTTATTGCTGTCCGTGGAAAAACAGCTGGCCTGGTTTATTCCTATAATAGCAGAAGATTTAAAGAGAAAACCTGGAAGACATTTTCTGGCTGCAACTAGGCAGGAGGGATAATCTCTTGAACACGATGGTCCTAAATCTCCCAGCCAGATCTGCTCTTGGCCATGATAAAGACGATAAACATCAGCACAAGAGATGCTGAGCAGAGTGTTCAACCCTTTATCCTGTTCTGGGTTAAATATATATATATATATGTCCAGAAGTGTTGACATGTCACAAACATACACACTGACCTCAGAGCTGTGGCCATGTCAGCCAAGGTCTATTAGTGTTTTTATTTCATTTAGCAACTAAATTATGGTGCTACTCAAATCCCCACTCCCATGTTACTGCTTCAGGCTGCTGTGCTATTCCTGGGTAGAGCCAGCTCTGCCATTAGGGAGAATGGGGCATTTCCCTCAAGGAGATAGCAATAGTACTTAGACTTATATATCTCTTCACAATGCTTTACAGCCCTCTCTAAGCAGCTTACAGAGTCAGCCTCTTGCCCTTGATAATTTGGCTCCTTATTTTACCCACCTTGGAAGGATGGAAGGATGAGTCAACCTTGAGCTGGTATGGATGGATGGATCGATCAATCGATGTATAGGGAAGGGAATGGGAGCAAGGGAGGGAGGGAGGGAGGGAGGGAGGGAGGGAGGGAGGGAGGAAGGAAGGAAGGAAGGAAGGAAGGAAGGAAGGAAGGAAGGAAGGAAGGAAGGAAGGAAGGAAGGAAGGAAGGAAGGAAGGAAGGAAAGTAGCTATAGCAATTAGACTTATATACCACTTCACAGTGCTTTCTAAGCGGTTTAGAGTCAGCCTATTGTCCCCAACAATCTGGCTCCTCATTTTACCCACCTCAGAAGGATGGAAGGCTGAGTCAACCTTGAGCTTAGTGAGGTTTGATCTGCCAAATTGCAGGTACTCTGTGATGGGGAAGGAACAGGAGAAGAAACTGTTCAGGTCCCTTCCCTGTTTTCCCTGAACTTTAAGTACTCTGCCTTGCATCTCTAAAAGATGCTGAAGATGCTGAGAAGGGTTCAAGTAAGATTCAAGTAACAAAGAGAAGGACCCAGGGTGACATGAAAGCAGTTTTCCAATATTTGAGATTCTGTCCCAAATATGCTTTTCCAAAAGGCAACTGGTTTTTTTTTAATTTTTCCTTGAAGGCATTTCGCTTCTCATCAAAGATGTTTCTTCCATTCTGAACTGTTTGAATTTCTTGGATGAGAAACATCTTTAAGGTAAAACAACATCCAGGTGTCTTTTGAAAAGGCACTTTTGGGACAACTGGATGACTGAGAATCTAAATAGACATTGGAGAATAGACTGAGGATCTAAATAGACATTCTGTCACAAAGAAGAGGGGACAATCTATTCTTCAAAGCACCTGAGGGCAAGACAAGAAGTAAAGGATGGAACATAATCAAAGAGAGATCCAACGTAGAACTAAGGAGAAATTTCCTGATGATGGGAATCATTCATCAATGGAACGGCTTGCTTCAGAAGTTGGGAGTGCTCCAACACTGGAAGTTTTTAAGAAGAGATTGGACAGTCTTTTGTCTGGAATGGTATTAGGTTTCCTGCTTGGAAAAGAGGGTTGACAATTTAAATCCAAATTACTGAAAACGTAAACAAGCACAAAGTACCTTTTCCCATGTCTGGTGGCTATGCTCGGAAATTAAAAAATACTGGATCAAAATACAAAAATGGTTAAATGAAATCACCTACTATCAAATAGAATTGAAGCCTGAATTGTTTTTCCTGGGGATCATTAAGGGAAAATACCCCCCAAAGATTAAATACTTGATTATACATATTATCATGGCAGCGAGAATTGCACTAGCACAAGCTTGGAAAATGGCCACTATACCGACAGATTGTTTAATAATCCGTAAAATTTTTGAGTGTGCAGAAATGGATAAACTCACTACAGAATTAAACAATAAGGAAGACTCGGAATATTATTCAATTTGGGATAACTGGTATCAATGGATAGATAGTAGGAATACGAAATGTATAAGTTAGAAATAAGATATAAAATTTGTATATGTAGTTGATTAATTAGAATGTTGAAATGTATGAATATCTAAAATGTATGAATATAGCTAGGATTGTGTACTGTCAAAGAACGATGGTGAATTGTACAAACTTATTTTCTTTATAGACATATTTGTATTTTAATATTTTAATCTCAATAAAGGTTTTTTAAAATAAAAAAAGGAAAAGAGGATTGAACTAGAAGATCTCCAAGGTGTATTCCACTTCTGTTATTCTGTATTCCCTTACCTCCAGCAGCAAAATCCAAATGACTCCATCTTTTGGATTGTCTCATTTGGCAACTCCCATATCTGTGCAGTCCTTGCTGCTCTCTGGGCTTGGTTGTTTCCTTGCAGACGTTTCCTTGTCCAACTAGGTCACATCATCAGTGTACAGTGTGCAGCACTGGTAGTATTACCCAGTTGGGAAATGAAATATCTGCAAGAAGATAGTAATGCCCAGAGAGAACCTAGGGAATCCACTGTTTAACCCTGAGCTACAAATCTTCTATTGGAACTTCTATATCAAAGAACCCCCATCTGGACTTCATGTCAGTGAATCCAAAGTTAAATCCCACAAATAAAATATATTTAAAAAGAAGACAGAAAAAGTGTGGTTTATGCAGCAATTTGCTAAGGCAAATGTCTTTAGGACCCGGAGCCTGCTGAGCCAATATTTCTCTTTGTTGCATACCATTTTGTGTTCCTTTTGGAGGCTCAGCCAAGGAATCGCGAGAAGTTTCCTTCCCCCATTCCAAATGGAGATTGGCTAAATAAGGGCTGAAAATTCTGAGATTTCAGGTTCTTAACAGAAGAGCAAAGTTAGAAGGGTACATTTGAGGTCTTCTGGTCCAAACTCCTGGTCAAGCAGGGCACCCTACACCCAGGGGTGGGCTTCAAAAATTTCAGCAATGGGCTCTCTGCCTGGTTGCTGTGTGGGCGTGGGCGTGGTGGGTGTGGGCGTGGTGGACGTGGGTGTGGTGGGCGTGGCCATGATGGGCATGGCTATGGTGGGTGTGGCCTAGTCAGCCTCTTGCATCAGGGTGGGCTTGACAGACGTTTTCACCGGGAGGGTGAAAACAGCCTCCCCTGGGTTCCGGAGGCCCATTTCTGGCCTTCTGGAACTTTCTGGAGGCCCATTTTTCACCCTCCCCAAGCCCCCCCGCAGCCTCTGCACTTACCTTGCATCCAAAACAGGCCATGTGGGGTCTCCTGGGAGGGGAGGTGTCAGCCAGGGGTGGCATTTGGCAGTTCTCTGAACCGGCCATTACATTAGCTATGGGTTCTTTTGAACCCAGGCGAACCCGTAGCAGCCCATCCCTACCTACATCAGGGATTCCCAGCCCCCGGTTTGTGGACCGGCATGGGCCATGGCATGCCAGAAAGCACGCAAACAAGCAAAGCCCCATCCACAGGATGCAGGCAGCACATTAAACTATGTCCCCCTCAGTCCACGGAAAACTTGTCTTCAGATTCCTGGTGCCCTATACCATCTTGGGTATTTATTTATTATTTATTTATTAATCAATTTTTATATACCGTTCTCCTCTCCCAACAGGACTTGGGGCGGATTACAGCCGAATAAAATACAATCATAAATACAATACTTAAAATGAAATTTAAAAAGATTACATAGGTGGCTAGATGATAAAACAGTCAGAGGAGTTAAAAAACTAAAACCATTCAAAATCAATTTAAAATCAATTAAAAACCCTGCCAGTAACTCTAGGCCAGACCAGCTTGATGGAATAGGTGGGTCTTCAGCACGCGCCAGAAGGTTAATAGGTCAGGGATGGTCCTCGTCTCCAGGGGTAATTTGTTTCAGAGGGAGGGTACTCCCACAGAGAAGGCCTTCACCCTTGGGGCCGCCAGCCGGTATCCCGAGGAGGCCCGCTCTATGGGAGCGCACTGGCTGACAGGAGGCCGATAATGGCAGTAGGTGGTCCCGTAGGTAAGACTGTTCCGAACTAAAACCAACTGTAAATTTCTGATTTAGGTCTAATGTTTGGCTCATTAGGACTCTTTTCCAATGCACTATCTCCACCTGCCTGCATCTTAAACCAAAAAAAAAATGTTGGCTATATTTTTGAAGGAACTTCTGTACGTTTTATGGGGGTGGAGGCACCGGGAGGGAGAGCAGGATGACGGTAATAGTAGGAGGAGAAATATCAATGCAAGATGAATGAATGAAACACCTACAGAAAAATGTCCTAGGTTTGTCACCTCCACCGAACACACAAACACAGTTTGGACACCCACCTGCCCCCTTGTTATTATGTTCTCTCCCCAGTTTTGGCCCCCACCACTCTCTTCTCTCAAATTACAGGGTGGGCTGCTTTGTCTGAGATTTTTTTTTGGTTCTGCTTCCTTGTCAGCAGATGCTCAGTGGCAGCTGTGTGCCAAAACACCCTCCCCGTGGCTATTAAAACCATCTGCTCATTCCAGATGTTCTATCATCTCACGGTTTGTTAAAATCTCCAGAAATCTTCTGGACGGGTTAGACACTTGCCTCTGCCCAAGAAAAAAAGAAAGGGAGGAAGAACAAGTCTGATCCACAATGCACAAAGTTGGAAAATAGCTCTAGCAAGAACTAGAGAAAAATGGAAAGTGTACCAGAGAGGCAGAGTTCTCTCTTCCTATTTTCCTCTGCAGCTTTGTTTCCAACAAGTATTTTGGCAGAAGCCTATCAGTTTTCCTGAATCTCTTGGCTGGAATGCAAGCTTGAACAGCTGAGGTGCCTAACAACTCAATCCTCATTGGATTAAGCCACCGGATGCTAACATAGAAGGACCTAAAGCAACCTTCCGATTAATCTAAGATCTATGGCCATGATGGCAAACCTATGGCATGAGTGCCACAGGTGGCACGCAGAGCTATTTGTGCAGGCACGCGAGCCCCAGCTAAACTTTCCTGCACTGCACATGTGTGCACCTCCCAGCTGATTTTCGGCCCGTTTGAGGCAGTTTTTGGCCTCCCGGAGGCTCGAGGGAAGCCTCTGCAGCCTCAGGAGGCCAAAAAAAAGGGCCTTCCGGGAATACCGGAAGTGTCCATTTTCAGCATCCGGAGGGCCTCTGGAGCCCGGGGCAGGCCATTTTCACCCTCCTGGGGGCTTGAGGGAAGCCTCTGCATGGGGGGGGGAGGGCGCATTGCATTGTGGGTGCCAGCAGGCTTATGCGCTATCATGTGTGTGTGTGCTTTCAGCACACCACAACAAAAAGGTTCACCATCACTGATCTATGGTATAGATCTATAGATAAGTTTCATGGAGTCCATGAATTTGAATGGAAACAAATACGATTTCCCTAATCTCCAACTGAAAATTAGCTTTTCCTTCACTAATGAAGGTATGCCACCAAATGATTTATGACCTCCAGATTCCAAAAATGTTAAGTACAGTAAATCCCGCTGATAACTTACCCCAAAACAGAAAAACCAGAATATATTTGGTTTTGCAAAGGGCTTTTTTTCCTCCAAATGTGTAATCAATAATGGTCAACCCAGTTTGCATTTTAGAGGTTCTTTTGTACCTAAATATCCATGCAAGCTGCTAACCTTAGCATTCTAAAAATGCTAATGGATAAAACATAACGGATATTATATTACATTTTGGTTATGTTTAATGTTTTAATAACTGTACTGGAATATAAATGATTTCCTTTGTAATACAATCTGCATTTGTGTGTTTTATTTTATGCATTTAAATACTTTTTTCTGTGACGGGGTCTGAGTGCCTCACCAAATTCCCAGAGGAGATGTTGATGTAAAAAGATTAAAAATCCCGCTGCAGAGCATGGAAGTCTAATTGCAATATTGCTCATAAGGCATACTTATTCCACTGTACAGATCCAAATCTATGGTCAGCTCTTGGATCATAGATTTGTCCTATTGTGCAATATAAGTCACGTTCACTGAAATTGCTAAATTTATATATATATATATATATATATAAAACCTCTTTTAATAATTACAGGTGGCACACAGAGCCATTTGTGCCGGCACGCGAGCTGCAGGCAAACTTACCTCACTGCATGCCTCACAGCTGATTTTCGGTGGTTTGAGACCTTTTTCGGCCTCCCAAAAGCTTGAGGAAGGCTTATGCAGGCTTTGCAGGCCGAAAATTAGCCCCATTTTGTCACTTCTGAAAATACCAGAAGTGACAAAACGGGACTAGTTTTCGGCCTGCAGAAGCCTGCAGAAGCCTTCCTTTTGGGAGGCCGAAAAAGGCCTCAAACCAGCCGAAAATCAACTGTGAGGCACAGTGCAGGTAAGGGAGCAGTGGGGGGTGGGTGGGGGGAGATTGCACGCGCATGTGTAGGGGGCGTAGAGGGGTGCAAATGGCTCCTCATTTTACCCACCTTGGAAGGATGGAAGAATGAGTCAGCCTTGAGCTGGTATGGATGGATGGATCGATCAATCGATGTATAGGGAAGGGAATGGGAGCAAGGGAGGGAGGGAGGGAGGGAGGAAGGAAGGAAGGAAGGAAGGAAGGAAGGAAGGAAGGAAGGAAGGAAGGAAGGAAGGAAGGAAGGAAGGAAAGTAGCTATAGCACTTAGACTTATATACCACTTCACAGTGCTTTTACAACCCTCTCTAAGCGGTTTACAGAGTCAGCATGTTGCCCCCAACAATCCAGGTCCTCAATTTACCCACCTTGGAAGGCTGGAAGGCTGAGTCACTATGTTGACAAATCATATGCAGTTTTCCTATTATTTTTGTACTGATAGTCCTGCACTCTAACCACTGCACTACCTGGGGAGAGAGGGGGGATAGAAAAGCAAACAGAAATTACTAAATTTGTAACAATTAAAAAATACAGAATATAGAGTGAGAGTGGAAAAGCTGAACAATTAAGAGATGGGTGACAGCAGAAAATGTAATCTTATCGAGGAAAGTTAACTGAGAAGACAGTTCTAAAAACCTCAAGAAGCAGAAGTCACATCTGCCTACAGTGAAGAATTCAGTTGTTTTAACTGAGATGAAATTGCCTTCAAGTGTCTCCACGTTCACTCCCCCAAATCACTCAAAGTAGAAAGTCTTGGCTAAAAATCTACGAATCAAGAATATGCTATTGGACACAGCGTAGTAACTCTTGTTTTCAGTGGTCTTTGACAGGAGGAAAGGGTAGTTAGCAAGAGAGAAATTTCCTGACAGTGAGAACAATTAACCAGTGGAACGAGTTGCCTCCAGAAGTTGTGAATTCTCCAACACTGGAAGTTTTTAAGAAGAGATTGGACAACCATTTGTCTGAAATGGAATAGGGTTTCCTGCCTGAGCTGGGGGTTGGACTAGAAGACCTCCAAGGTCCCTTCCATCTCTGTTATTCTATGCTATTATTGTCAGAGAGGAAAAGAATGAAGTTAGTTTGTTTCTTTGCTTTTGCAGAGGTTAGAACGATTGTGCTTGCAAACTGATTCCCTATTGGCTTTGCTGGCTAGGGATCACGTGTGGCAATCTCCCAGACATCTGGAGGTCACCGGGGGAAGGAAAGGTTGGAGTCCATCACCAAGCTGTCCACTGTCTCCCATCCAACTTCCAGCCCAGCAGCCGTTCCCACCATCCTTCAAATTGTGATTATGGGGATCATTTAAGGCTTTACACAGCTTGGGTTCGGATTTGCCAGCATTCCTGTGAACAAGTGTCCAGGGACAACATCTGACCATTGGCTGCCATTTGGTGGTTTATTCTTGCTGGAAGTCAGCTGCCCAACAGCAGGGCTGGCCGTGAGGTGACCTGTCCCAAGGAGCACACAAGGATCTCTCTTCTTTTCCACACCCCTTGCAGTGGACTAGTGTCCTCTGTCAAAGCCACCACTAGTCTGAGAAGAGGCTGAAGCTTTTTCGGTGTAAGCATTTAAATGTCGCTTTTTGTCATGAAAGTCTGTAAAGATTTTCAGTCAACCAGGTCATGGTTGTCCCCAAAGGTGCTTTTTCAGGAGGCAAGTGGATTTTCTTGGACATGGAGCCAACTGGACTTTTTGACATGAAGTTGTGGTTGCGTTTTGCACGTCCTTCCTCACAATAAACAACAGGTAGTAGAGTGTGATCCAGAGGGAAACATGACCTGAAATCTCCCATGCTGAATGAAACTTCTTTTTCTAAACAACAACAACGCAGAAACAACAAAAAAGGTTTGCGAGGGATCTGCAAGGCACCAGGCCAAGCAAGGAAAACTATGATCTGAAGTGAACCGCAGCAGTCTCTTAGTCTACATGCCCAGAAAATGACCCCTCACTCAAACAGTCCAATTACAATATTGTTGTGTCTCAAAACAAGCTAAGGGGATTAAAATATTACTTTCCCTCTTTTCTTTTCTCTTTACGCAAAGCGAGAGAAAGCTGTAATGCAAATCTCTCTCACCCGGCAATCCATCAGTTCCATCAGTTCCGTCTGTTTCCCACATTTTAAACCATTACATCACAACCACAGTAGGTTTTGGGTTTCAAGCTGAGAGGGCCGCGGGAGAGACCATCTGGCAAACCTCACCGTCAGTGACAACAATGGCTAGCTTCTAAGCAGGTCTCCCTGACCTTTTTGGATGTCTGGCCCCCTTAGGGATCTTGAGAACCTGCCCCAAAATGGAGGCTGAAGTAGGTTGCCCATCCAGCAAATGGCTGCCCTTAAGGAAGAAAGGCAGTTGGGATAATGCTGCTTTCTGAGCTTACTGGGTTTTGTTTTTCTTTTACAGGCTTTTCATTATCCAAATGAGATAACATCATCAATACTCATCAGGAATATTCAGCAGGTTCTGACCAATTCTGGAGAACCGGTAGTGGAAATTTTGAGTAGTTTGGAGAACCAACAAATGCCACCTCTGACTGGCCCTGCCCCATCTCTTCTTTATTTTTATTTATTTATTTATTTAGTCAAACAATTATAAGGTAAGTATAAACATAGTTATGGATACATGAAATGGATACATATAAGAAAAATAAAAAAGAAACAATAGGACAGGGACAGTAGGCACATTGGTGCGCTTATGCATGCCCCCTACAGACCTCTTAGGAAAGGGGTGAGGTCAATACTAGACAGTCTAAGGTTAAAGTTTTTGGGGTTTGGGGAAGAAACCACAGAGTCAGGTAGAGTATTCCAGACATTGACTACTCTGTTGCTGAAGTCGTATTTCCTGCAATCAAGTTTGGTGCGGTTTACCTTGAGTTTGTATCTATTGTTTGCTCTTGTGTTGTTATGGTTGAAGCTGAAGTATTCATCGACAGATAGGACATTGCAATGTATAATTTTATATACTATACTTAGATTGGACTGAAGGCGGCATAGTTCTAGGTTTTCTAAGGCTAGAATTCCAAGTCTGGTGGCATAAGGTATTCTACAATGAGTAGAGGAGTGGAGAACTCTTCTTGTGAAATATTTCTGGACTTTCTCAACTGTGTTAATATCAGATACGTAATGCGGATTCCAGACTGATGAGCTGTATTCAAGTATTGATCTAGCAAATGTTTTGTATGCTCTCATTAGTAGTGTGATATTACCAGAGAAAAAGCTACGTAGGATTAGGTTAACAACTCTTAATGTCTTTTTGGCTATGTAGTTACAGTGGGCTCTAGCACTTAGATTATTAGAGATGAGAACTCCAAGGTCCTTGACAGAGTTGGGATCATCAACAAGGTCTTGACTATTCAGCTTGTATTTTATTTTCTGATTTTTTTGCCAATATGTAAGCCGGAGCATTTATTTGTTGAGATTTGAAGTTGCCATTTGTTTGACCATTCTGATACATAGTCAAGGTCTTTTTGAAGAGTAGCAGTATTGTCTGTGGTGTGGAATAGCTTTACATCATCAGCGAAGAGAATGCAGTTACTCTTAATATGATCACAGAGGTCATTTATGTAGAGTATGAGAAGAGTTGGTCCTAGAACACTGCCTTGGGGAACACCACTGTTGACAAGTACAGAATTTGAAAGGACGCTCCCAATTTTGACCATTTCTTGTTGGTTTGACAGGAATGCTTCTATCCAGTTATGCGGGTGTCCAGAGATATCATAAGATTTTAGTTTCAGGAGTAGTTTGTTGTGTACCACTGAATCAAAGGCTTTACAGAAGTCTATGTAGATTGCATTTATTGCTTTGCCCTGATCGAATTGTGTAGTCCATATGTTTCTGCCGTGTAAGAGTTGCAGATTACAGGATAGCTTTTTTCGGAAACCAAATTGTTTATTAGAGAGTAGGTTGTTTGTCTCTAAGTGGAGGATAATGGATGGGTTAATAATTGATTCCATGACTTTACAGGTGACGCAGCATAAGGAGATTGGTCTGTAATTTTCAACTAGGCTGAAGTCTCCCTTTTTGAAGATGGGGATGACCCTGGCTTGTGACCATAGTTTTGGCAAGGAGCTGGTCCTGAAAGATTTTTCAAAGATTATGCTTAGAGGTTCGGCTATGGCAGTAGATAGCTTTTTTAAGAAGTAGGCACATATTCCATCCGATCCAATAGATAGAGATGGTTTTAGATTGAGTAGTGCTTTTTCAACATTGTTTTCTGTAAAATCAATATGTATTAGATCATTGTAATTGTCTGTAGTTCAACTAGGAAATATTGAGCATGATCCATTGCTGTTTACAAATACTGAGCCAAAGAATGTGTTAAAGAGGTTGGCTTGAATGATGTCGTCGTTGCAGTCTTTATCATTTGGTCCTTTCAGGGGTGGGATGGACCTTGAGTTTGTTGTTTACAAAACTGTAGAAAGTGCAGGTGGAATTGGTGTGTTGAAGATTTTCCTCTTGTTTAATGTGATAATTGGTGCATTCAGTCTATCTGGCGGCATAAATTTTTGTATTGACTTTTGAAGTTCTCTGCCTCCCGAGTCCCAGCTGATCAGCTGTGTCTTCTTTTGTTGTCCTGCACAGGAGAACAGAGCTGGAAAGCAGGTTAGTGGGATGGGGAGGGAATGGAGATTTTACAGTATCCTTCCCCTGCCATGCCCACCAAGCCATGCCCACCACACCATGCCATGCCTACCAAGCCACGCCCACAGAACCGGTAGTAAAAAAAATTTGAATCCCAGCAGTGGTCATTGTTAAATGAGCCTTGTGGGTTTTCAGCGAATTTGGCTTCTTCCCTTGAGTTTGCTTGCCAGAAACCAGCTGGGAAAGTTGCAAATGTCGATCATTTCACCGTGAGATATTGCAACTGTCCTAAATACATTAGGACAGGGATTGGGGATTTTGCAGTAACCTTCCACCAGGAGTGGGGAGGGAATGGAGATTTTACAGTATCCTTCCCCTGCCATGCCCACCAAGCCAAGCCCACCAAGCCACGCCCACAGAACCGGTAGTAAAAATGTTTGAATCCCACCACTGACTGGATGCGTCACATGCAGGCCACGCCCACAGCAGCTCTGCAAATGGGAAAGACGTCATGAAACATCATGTGACCACAACCTGATGTAGTGAGTTTGACACCCATGAATTGTTAGCACCTAGCACTAGAGCTGGGGATTCTGGGAGCTGAAGTCCACAGGTCTTTAAAGATGCCAAGATTGGATGTCTTAGATGCACACATTAGCACAATCTTAATTAACACAGTAGCTTTCCAGACATGATAATTTTAGGCCACCCTAGCTGGGGATGATGGGAAGTGTTAGCACAATTCTGGGGCGCTCCTTTCCTCAAAGCCAGCTATCCTTTCAGCACTCCTCTGACTCCCCTGTTGTCTACACACTCCCAAAACACCACACATCTTCCGCTTTTCTGTTACTGCGTGTTTGACCTTTCCCTAAGTGTGAGCAACCGATCGCCTGCTTCCAGCTTCAAGTTCATGAAAGGGAAGGGCTGGTTTTGTTCTCCCATCTCACCCCCATCATTTTTTAAGTGTTAAAAAAAAATCCTAGCAACTAAAATGGTTTCAAAATGTGAAAAATTAAACAGCCGCTATCAGCTTCCTCAGGCACAAAGCCAGAAGAACTTGCCAGAGTCCACATGGGTTTGAAAATTAATGAGAATTAATGTCTTCTGCATACTAAACCCCAAAACTATTTTCTTTCTTTATCTTTTTTCTCTTTTTTCCTTTCTTCCTTTCTTTCCTCTCTCTCTGTCTCTTTCTTTCTCTTTCTTTCTCTTTCTTTCTCTCTTTTCTCTCTTTTTCTTTCTTTCTCTCTCTCATTTCTTTCTCTCTTTCTTTCCTCTCTCTCTGTCTTTCTTTTTTCTTTTTTTCTTTCTCTTTCTTTCTCTCTTTCTCTCTCTCTTTCTTTCTTTTTCTTTCTTCTGGCAGGAGACATGCCAACTTGATGATTTCATCGCCAGGGCAGGCTGTGTCAAACTGGTGGGATTAAAACATACAGGAAATCAACCTTGGAATGCAGTCAAAAAAAAAAAAAAGTAAGAGAACGCAGCAGCACAAAACCAAGAATCAATTGCAATTAAGAAAGGCGGATCGTTAAGATCTTCAGGGGTTAGAAAATGGCCACCTTTCAAATCACCCCATTTCCCTGTGTCTCAAGTAACACCCTTTCAGTCCCCACTTCTTCAGTATCATGCATACATACATACATAATACATACACACATACATAATACATACATACATACATACACACACACATATGCCACCCCTTTCTACTGCATAAAGTCCTTTTGAAAATGTACAATTTTGTTAAATTCTTTCTACGTGAAAAAGAAAACACCCTTTCTTGTTTCTTTCACTACAGTAGAAGCAATAATGCCATTCTGGCCAAGATGTAAAGCATTTAATGCAGCTTTCTCTAAGTTGGTGCTTACCCCAATGTATCAAATACTACATTCCAGAATTCCCAACCAGAAAGGAAGTTAATTTCAGCACAGGTTGGGAAGGATTGATCTAAATGATCCACAGTGGCGCAGTGGTTAGAAGTGCAGTACCTGCAGGCCACTTCTGCTCACTGCCAGCTGACTGCAATTTGGCAGTTCGAGTCTCACCAGGCTCAAGGTTGACTAAGCCTTCCATCCTTCCGAGGTGGGTAAGATGAAGGCCCAGATTGTTGGAGGCAAGAGGCTGACTCTGTAAACCACTTAGAGAGGGCTGTAAAGCATTGTGAAGTGGTATATAAGTCTAAGTGCTATTGCTATTGCTAAATTCACCAGCAGTAGTCAGTTTATCTTCTGTAAAGCTATCAGCTTTGCTGAATATCTATGGAGATTCTCAGTCATCCAGGTCATGGTTGTCCTTAAAAGTGCTTTGTTAAGAGGCAACTAGATCAGAAAGTCCAGTTGTCTTTTGAAAAAGCACCTTTAGGACTATCAACTTTGCCGTCCAAATTTACCTAACATGAACCAATTCATGTATTGTTATGTTTAGTCATGTATTCATAACTATGTTATTACGTATACCTATTATTTTGTAATTTTTTAATTATTATTATCTTGTAAGCAATTGACAAACCAAATAAAATAAAAAAATAAATAAAATAAAAATGTAAATAAACGCTCAAAAGCAAGAAATTTTCATCAGATAAATAACCCTTCCGCATATCATCTGCTAGAATGAAAGCAATGAAGTATCTTGGGAAACCCTTTTAATCAAAGAGTTTGGAAGAAGATTTTCTCCTTTTTTGCTTCCTTTCTTGTAAATCACTCTCAGCTATTCTGGAAGGAAAAGTATAGCCATACAATAAAGAAACCAATATAAACTAAATTGATACAGACAGTATTTTGGAACTCTTCTAAGGTCTCTGATGATATTTCCTGCTAAAAGGATCACATATCTGATAGATTGGAAGGACCTTGAAAATGGGTGTTTTTAAAAACAAAATTCCCCAAAACCTGTCGTCAGTCACAATATGGACGATCCAGATAAATAAGGCAAATAGACTGAGAAGGATGTTTCCCCTAATTAAATTTGCTTCCTTAGAATTCCCTCACTTTAAGCCATTTTTATGTTGTAAGGCTCAAAATTTGACTTTGCCTGGTCTTATTAGCAATGTTTTATTGATAATTCCAAAAAAGAGGATTGTTTTCTTTTTCCTCCCAGACAAAATCAGTTGGCTAATTCATATACGTACAAACCAAACTCTTCCATGGTCTTTTATATATGGCATAAAAGTGTGGAATAACCATTCACATGAGGACATCACAAAAACTCAAATAGAAAGCCCAAGGGCAAGTAATTCTACCAGAAACAATTAAGTGAAGGAGACAAAATAAAGCTGAACCAGGTTGTGTAAAATTAGAAGCATATGAAGTGACGCACCTACTCCAACAAAAATTCAGAGCTCTTCCAAACTGCTAAAATATTGCTTTAAAGCCTTAAAAGAAATTATTTTAAACGATCATGGTACACAAGTTCAGTTCAGGCTCCATCAAAAGAAGATTGGTCTGGATGGAAATTAAAAATTAATCTCGCTACCCTCTTGATGGCCCATACTAAGGATCAGTGATCAAGTTTTGCTGCTCTAGATAGATTTACTCAGAATAACTTTATTATCACTTTGAATGTGCACTAATAGGCATACATTAAAATGAAATTTCTTTGCATACAGCTCTCAAAAGGTCACCGCCTCCAATATACATTGCATAAACATGACAAAATAAATAAATACAAAATTATGAATATACACAGAGAAACAACACAGTCTAGGCTGGATGTATACAGGTACATGAGGAGAAAAACTAAACTTGTGAGTTTACCAGACAGATGGCATAGGGAACAAAGCTGTTACAGAATCAGGTAGTCCTGCTATAGATACTTCGAAACCTCCTCCCAGAGGAGAGCAACAGAAACAGACCGTGGAGTGGGTGTGTGGGGTCTCTAACAATGCTTTGAGCTTTAAACACACAGCACCTATTAGCAGCATCCTGAATAATGGGAAGTGAGCTTCCTATAATCATCTCCATTGTCCTCACCACCTCTGTATGGACTTTCTATCTGCTGCCACCAAACCAACGGTGCAGTTTGTTAAAATGCTCTCAATCGTGCCTCTGTAAAAAGGGGCCAGGACGGAAGGAGATAAATAGATAGTGCCTGTGGTAGGTGTGTATTTACTTACCAGTTCCACAAACTCACATGTGAAATTTTAAGGGATGCATCCAGCGATAAACTTACGTAATTTTGGATTGGGAAAGTAACCTGGCATCCTATAGGATGATTTTGCCCCAGTCAACTCAGTCATTCCTCAAATCTACTGGGAGTTAGAACATATAAATCTTCATCCTTATAACTACTCAGAACTAAACTTTGCTTTGGGGAGATGGCATAGAACCGAAACAACTTAGGCCCTTCCAGAATTGCAAGTCCTTTCATTTTGATTCCTCTCCAACCACTGCTGGGTCTGGTTTTTTGACCATAATTGCTAAAGAGATGTCCGTTTGGAAGCGCCTTTGGAAAATGCAATTACTGTTTCAATGATGTTTTAGTAGTTTCCTCCTGTTCATCCCTAAAGGGTAATGCACTCAAGATGCTGAGAGTTTTTATTATTTATTTAGTTCACGTCATAGGGCTGTCTATCTCAAATTCATGACTCTGGGCAGCTAGCAGTAAAAATGCCATACAGCCACACAAACCATAAACAATCAGTGGAACCATGTGTCCTCAGAAGTTGTGGGGCACTGGAAGGACAATCATCTGTCTGAAATGATATAGGATTTCCTGCTTGAGCAGGGGGATGGACTAGGAGACCTCCAGGGTCCCTTTCAACTTTTTTTTCTGTTAAAATAATATATACATAATCTGTAACTAACCTAAAAATTTAAAAAAAAAAAAAACAACCAGCAAGCAAAACAGCACAATCATTGCATGGGCTCTGTCACACCTCTGAACTCACTGTTGTGGTTAGCCAGCAGCAGGTGAGGAGAGTGAGGACTCAGATGAGGGGCCAGGACCATTAGGGAGTGGACTGCTGCCTTCAGAGATCATGGGGACTGGCAGCAGCAATGAGGAGGTTCCCAAGGAGCCTGTGCCAAGTGCGTATGCATACAGAGCTGCTCACAGGAAAGAGCAGCTGCAGCAGCACGGGCAACTCGGGAGTAAGGCTGCAAGGTAATGGCACCTCCTTCAAAAAGATAAAAGCCAGCTGTGAAACAAAAATACTTTGCAGAAGGCAAAGACGTTTTGAATCTCCTGCCTCGTGGACATTCCAGTATCTTGAGTTTTGAAGTATTTGAAGATTCTTGTATAGCAAATTATTTCTTGTCTGTTATCTTTTGGCGAGTCTTGCACAGTTTGGCAAGGCTTGTGCTTATCACAGCTAATTATTTTGTAAAAGCATTACAAGGTTTCTGTTGTATTTGGATTGTGTTTGATTTGTTGGAAAAAGGCGTGGGTCAGAACACTCCCAGGTTTTGGTGGTAGAACCATGTCATTAAGACCTCATGGAAGGACAGCATTATTTGATTTAATCTAATCTGCACAGGGGAGGTTATATTCCAAAGGATGTGTGCCACAATAGAAGAGAACCACCCTGTTCTCAAAAGAAAAAAAATAGCAAATATTATAGTCATAGTAGACCCCTTTCTTTGCCTGCTATATTTCTAGAAGAGCTTGGGTGGTTGGCTACATGTTGATTTAGTCATGCTTAGACCTTGTGAAATCAATGGAATTCAAGATAGCCAAAATATGTCCAATTGAAGACGATAGGCTAACTCTAAACCTACAGAGATCTGACTCTGGTTTTAGGTAAGCAAGGGAGCAATAGTAGAAACAAAACAACAGAGTTGGAAGGGACCTTGAAGGTCTTCTAGAATTGAAGGTCTTCTCAAGTAGGAGATCTTATACCATTCCAGACAAAAAGCTGTTCAATCTTTTCTTAAAAATACCCACTATTGGAGCACCCATAACTTCTGAAGGCAAGTCATTCCACTGATTAATTATTCTCACTGTCAGGAAATTTCTCCTTAATTCTATGTTGCTTCTCCCCTTGATTGGTTTCCATCCATTGTTTCTTGTCCTGCTTTCGGATACTTTAGAGAATAGGTTGATGCCCTCTTCTTTGTAGCAGCCCCTCAGATATTGAAAGACTGCTATCAGATCGACTCTAGTCCTTCTTTTCATTAAACTAACATATCCGATTCCTGCAACCATTCTTCATATGTTTTAGCCTTCAGTCCTTTATATGTTCTTTGTATGTTTTCGCCTTTACATTTTCTTCTTTGAGAAAACCCTAACTGGAGGCATCTAAAAATGAATCAAGGGAACAGCACCAGAGGCAGAGTTGGCATGAGTTCTCAGCTTAACTAGTACAATGTGAATTTTGACATCCACATGTTTGCAGCAAATTCTTTAGTTACATCATTAAAAGCTCTGCAACATGCATCCAAAAATTTGGTGATAATAGCAGCTGCGAAGAACAGCCAAACAATAGGGAGAACCAGCTGTGTTTGCTTCCCAGACGTTGGGTCAGAAGTTACAGCCATGAATTAAGAAAATGTTGCCAATAGACAACAAAAACTCAGAAGTCCTCAGTAGTCTCAAGCTACTTCCAAGATTATGAAGAAGAGGGGGGGGGGACAGGATATAGGACACCAATCTGAAGGAAGCCAATGCATATTTCAGTGATTAGGAATCAGCGCTGTGAGGGAGCTTAGCCCAAAAGTTGGCCTTCAAGTTTGTGGAATTATATAAAAAGAGTTTGTCCAGATCAGATTCATTCACTGGTAAAGGTGAAAACTAAGTTCTCCATCAGAAGATGGTTATAGATGAAAAGCAAGCACACATGAAGATAAACAGAATGCAAACCAGATAATCAAGGTCTCAATGAAGTTTGACCTGACTTGACAGCATGAAACAGGGAAAGGAAATCAGTGGGCTAAGAGAAGTAAAGTTTTACAGAACTCTCTTGCCATATTTAGAACTCAGAATAACACAGTTGGAAACAATCTTGGGGGCTTCTAATCCAACCTTTAGGGGCTTCTAATCCAACCCTATTCCATTTCAAACAAAACATTGTCCAATCTCTTCTTAAAAACCTCCATTGATGGAGCATCCACAGCTTCTGAAGGCAAGCTGGTTAATTATTCTCACGGTCAGGAATTCTCCTAGGTTCCTTCTCTCCTGGTTTATTCCATCCGTTGCTTCTTGTCCTGCCTTCTGGTGCTTTGGTGAATAGGTCAAGTCCCGCTTTTTTGTGGCAGCCCCTCAAATATTAGAGGATCACTATCATGTAGAATAGAATACTTTATTGACCAAGTGTGATTGGACACACAAGGAATTTGTCTTGGTGTAAATGTCACCTCTAGTCCTTCTTTTCATTGAACCAGGCATACCCAATTCTTGCAACTCTTCTTCATATGTTTGAGCCTCCAGCCCCCTAATAATTTTTGTTGCTCTTCTCTGCACTCTTTCTAAAATCTGAACATCTTTTTTATATCCTGGTGACCAAAACCAGATGCAATATTCCAAGTGTGGTTTTGGAAAGGCCTTAAAAGTGGTACTAACATTTCTCGTGAACTTGTTTCTATCCCTCCATGAAATGAAGCCTAGGATTGCATTTATCTAGCATTCAGTGGTGGGATTCAAAAAAATGTACTACCGGTTCTGTAGGCGTGGTTTGGTGGGCATGGTTTGGTGGGCATGGCAGGGGAACGATATTGTAAAATCTCCATTCCACTTCACTCCAGGGGAAGGATGCTGCAAAATCCCCATTCCCTCCCCACTCCTGGGGGAAGGTTACTGCAAAATCCCCATTCCCTCCCCACCCCACTAACCTGCTTTCCAGCTCCATTCTCCTGTGCAGGGCAACCAAAGAAGACCCAGCTGATCAGCTGAGGCTTGGGAGGCAGAGAATAGATGGAGGCAGGGGCAGTTAGAGGTGGTATTTTCCGGTTCTCTGAACTACTCAAAATTTCCACTACTGGTTCTTCAGAACTGGTCAGAACCTGCTGAATATCACCTCTGCTAGCATTGTTGGTGCCAGCATGCAGACACACATAATTTTAACAATAGGTGAAGAATAACTCTAGGATGAAGGATGGAAACAGAGAGAAATGTGGGGTTAAATCTAAGAAAACTTTGAGAAAGCAAATCAAATGCATAATTTTGTCGCAAGAAAAATGACTCTAGAAGAACTTGTTTGGAGATTCTAGCAGGAGTGCACAACTATTGTGCACTCTTGACCAAAAAAAGTATATACATGTCTTATTGGGAGGGTTGTCCTCTTCTTCAAGAATCAAGCTTTCAGAATAACAAGAGTTGGAAAGAGGTCTTCTAGTTGAACCCACTGCTCTTCTAGATCATACCCCCGGAGATATGTCCAATTGGGAGATCCTATACCATTCCAGACAAGTGTCTATCCAGCCTCTTCTTCAAACGATCCTTCTTCGTAGAAGGATGTGCATGGAATGATGAAGGAGCAAGGAGAGATCATCTAACCAGCCACATCAGCCAAATCCACCTAGGCAGTGACAAATGCGACAACCAGATTGTGCTCCCAACTGGTCATACCCCACAATGAAGTACAATTTTCAGACTAGTGTTGACTGCAGCCATGCCAGATGATCCTTAAGAAATCACTTATTGTTTATTAATGAAAGATGGTGGGAGAAAGGCAAAGGCATGCAAAGAATTTAACAAGCTCTGGCTAAGCACATTTGTTCAAAGCCAAAAGTGATGTTATTTCACAAGTATCCATGCACTTTATAAAAGGACAGTCTCCCAGGGAGGACTGCAAATGTTTGGTCAAGGTTTTAAGCCAACAATTCATCTACTTGTTTCCCCTATTTTATCACTACAGTGAAGCAGATACATATCTATTCCAAAAAGAGGCACATGCTTGTATAAATAAATATTAATGTATGAAAGCATTAATTATTCACTCTGAGGTTCAATCAGTTGTCTTTGGAGGCGTACTAGAAACCAGCAAAGGTGGAATAAATCCATAATATTGTTTTTTTTATTTATTATATGATGCCAGTGATGGCCTGAAGGGGAATTGAACAGGTGGAAAGTTGCAACTTTCCAATGTCAATTCCAGAAATGGCTTTAATTAAACCATTCTCTAGTCCAGAGGTTGGCAACCAGTGGGCCAGGGACCACTGGTGGTCTGCGAGAAAATTTTGGTGGTCTGCAGAGAAATGTTCCCCCCAAAGGAATTAATCCAGGCTGCGCGGGAACACAAGGCTGCGCTGCCCACATGGCCTGTAGGAACACAAGGCTTATGGTGCTTGCATTGCGCACAACACGAGGTAGTGAGGGGAGGGGGGGAAGGGCAGAGGGGGGAAACTTGCCCCACTCACCCCATGCCTGGGCACCGAGCTGCTTCTTTCCGTTTCTTTCTTCTTCTGCTTTTGGCTGCATGCAAGGAAAGCAGCAAAAGTCTTTCTTTCTCTACCCCAAACTCCGCCAGAAATGAATCTTTGGGACCCTGCAAGGCCTCCTGCTCCAAGAGGCTGCGCCAGCGCAACAAGTCTCACAAAGATTCATTTCTGGCAGAGTTTGGGGAAGAGAAAGAAAGACTTCTGCTGCTGCTGCTTTCCTTGCCTGAAGCCAAAAGTCTCTCTCTCTCTCTCCCTCTCTCTCCCCCTGAGAACGGAGCTGGAGACGGTATCCTGCGATCCCAAATAAAGAACGATCAATCGGTAGGAAAATGAGAATTTTCCTGCAGACTTTTTTGGGGATTTTCCCAGGGTCTCTGGTCCCTGGGATTTAAAATTATGAGTTTGGTGGTCCCTGAGGTCCAAAAGGTTGGCGATCCCTGCTCTAGGTTGTCCCAGAGGTGCTTTTCCAAAAAGTAATTTGGCTTTGTTTTTTTTCCTTGAAGAGGCTCCTATTATTATTGGTAGAACATTGATTTCTTCCTCCACAATCGATCAACTTCTATTTCTCAATCGTGATGTTTTGTTATTTTTTTTCTAGCTGTTTCTATTCAATTACTGCATCACCTGTATTGCAATATCAATGAACCAGCCTTTTCTTTTCTTTTCCACATATCAGGCATGTTTGTCTGTTTGGATCTGAAAATCCCACAAAATCCCGACCTGTTTATTTTCAAGAACTTTGTCAAGATGGTGTTCCAAGTAATTTTTGCTGCATTCGAGCCCAAATTTCTGGCAGAGCTTCCAATGTATGATTTTTGCAACTCAATCAGGATGTTGTAGATAATCAGTTCTGAGATTTTTTAATTGTTGTTGTTGTTGTTATTATTATTATTATTTTACAGGATGTGTGAATTCATTAGTTGGGTCTGTTCTGTCCTTTATAATTACTGACTGAATGTATAAAGGCAGACAGATAACTCTACAAAGGTGTCCATACAAAGTTTCTTCATTGGTTCATCAGGTATCCTCATATATAACTCACGGTTACATCGAGATTCATCTCAATGCCCAAATTGTTGCATAGCTGAATTCATAGTGTACAAGGATAGTGATCTTTTCATCCCCATAATGAAGGAGCAAGGGGGTGAGGCACCATCACGCTGCTGAGGTCCAGGCAAGAGTGAAGGAACCTCCCCCAACCCACCAAGGATCAATTCAGTGAACAATCGGGATTACAGATGTGACCACATGACATGGACTACATTTCTCAGGATGCCTTAACTACATTTACCATGATGCATTCCCTTAAGGGGACAGCTCTCAATTCCTAACTCACTGTCTCAATTCCCATTACTTATAAACTGTCTGGACAGCGCAGGGTCCCTCCCTAAATTTCACTTCCCACCTCATCCCTCAATCAACCTTGCACAGCATTGGGTTCAATCCTTATCCTGCTGTATTGATCAGGATTATGAAATTGCATTTTTTAAAAAAAATTCTTTATATTCCTGATTTTTGCAGCTGCCTTTTATCCGTCCCAAAGCATCTGCTGTTTATCATTTTATAAGCCCTGTTATTGATCTTCTGGCTTGTGTGGAGCAAATCCTAATGTCATGGAAATTCAAGCTGGAAAAGGCCATGGAGATGGGAAAGGGCCAAGGTTGTGTGTTGTTAAAATGTGCACCCTCCTCCCACGCCACAGATTTCTTCCTTCCTTTTGGATTTTCCTGTACCTCATCCAAGATTAATTTAATTATACCCCAAAGCTTTTACCTTTTCCTTCGAAAGGCAGTTTCCACACACAGTCAAAATTTCCCTGTGGAACAGCCAACTCACAGCAACTCTCACACTTCTAGAATGTTCTGTTTTTAAAGTATCTCTACAGCGCGAAGATATATGGGTGGGGTACAATGATAGCTTATACCTCCCATTTTTGTTTAAAAGTGATCCAGAAAAGCAACATAACATCTCAAGTACAACCCCCTCCCCAAAAAAGCAATTAAGCTTCAACCTATCTCACCCTGCCAACTTAACCTATTCAGATAAGCAAATAGTTGATTCTTCAGAGTTGAAGTACTTACGGGACCGCCTACTGCCACCATCGGCCTCCCGTCGGCCAGTGTGCTCCCATAGGGCGGGCCTCCTCGGGGTGCCGCCGGCTGGACGGCTAGCAACCCCGAGTGTCCGGGCCTTCTCTCTGAGAGCACCCTCTCTCTGGAATGAATTATCCCCGGAGATGAGGACCATCCCAGACCATTTGACCTTCCGGCGCGCGCTAAAGACCTACTTATTCCATCAAGCCAGTCTGGCCTAGAGTTACATGTAGGGTTTTTAATCCGACCTTAATGGTTTTTAGTTTTTTAATCCTTTGATAAACTTTTTAATTTTTTCAGCCAATTATTTAATTCTTTTTAAATTCATTTTAAACATTGTATTTGTATTTATATTTGTATTTTATTCGGCTGTACACTGCCCCGAGTCCCGCTGGGAGAGGGGGCGGTATATAAGATTAAATAGAGATAAAGATAAAGAAGTTAATGAAGCTTCTTAACTCTCCAAAGGTGCTATTTTAGGAGGCAACTGGACTTTCTTGTTTTATTTCTTTTGAAGACGTTTCGCTTCTCATCCAAGAAACTTCTTCAGCTCTGACTGGATGGTGGGGAATGGAAGGATTTATATTCCTTTCAGACAGCTGGTCATTTGCATCCTTTTAGAAAGTTGTTGAAGCACTTGGAGGTTTATCAGTGTCTTCAGGATCACCTGAGTGGTGTTCCTGGTTCTTGTAATCTGCAGTTTTATCTCTGGAAATCCATTTCTACTCCCATACCCCAACACCATTCCAAGGGTATTCATCCCAAATTGTATAGCAAAAAGTCTGTAGAGGTTCTCAATCATCCAGGTTGTGGTTGTCCCAAAGGTGCTTTTTCAGGAGGCAACTGGATTTTCTTGTTTTTTCTTTGAAGACTTTTCACTTCTTTAGTTCAATATTCTTCAACTCAATTCTTCAAGAGCTGAAAAAACTTATTGAATGAGAAGTGAAACCAGAGGTGGTATTCAGCAGGTTCTGACCAGTTCTGGAGAATCAGTAGTGGAATTTTTGAGTAGTTCGGAGAACCAGCAAACACCACCTCAGATTGGCCCTGCCCCCATCTATTCTCTGCCTCCCATTGAGTCCCAGCTGATTGGCTGGGTCTTCTTTTGTTGCCCTGCACAGGAGAATGGAGCTGGAAAGCAGGTTGGTGGAGTGGGGAGAGAATGGGGATTTTGCAGTATCCTTCCTCTGCCACGCCCATCAAGGCATGGAAAGAGATATATGGGCAAATCAGTTGAGATCTTTTAATATACCAGGTTGTTCCACTGAGATTAAAAGAAGAAGAAGAACGGAGCAGCTAATATACAGGAACAAAGAGTCTCTTCCCATCCGTTATCAGGAATGTAGAAAGAGAATTAAACTTTTCCTTCTGGCCTACGTTCTTTCCTTTAGAAAGCCGGACCTAATGCAACTGTTCCTTAAAATAAGTGTCTCCATTTCCACAAAACCAAAATGAGTCAAGCTCTCAAACTCCCCTTCAGGGATGTTTGATAGCATAATTTTCCCAGTTGTAATCACAAAGTTGGCAGAAGTCCTTCCATTTGGGGACTATGTCATCTGCCAGTGCTTTACACACTGAGGACTTTTGAGCCTATCTTGATGCGCTTGATAGCTTTTCCTTCTCCAGAGGGAGAAATTGTATGCTTATGATGAAGTATTCCTCTTCCTTGCTAACGGCACATATGTTAGTCTCTCTTCCCCCACCATCTTGTGTGTAAACAATAACCTTCTGGCCAACTTTGGTCTAGTACAAACTACTCACTGGTTCCTGAGAAGACGTCTGTACAAATAATTGCAACTTTCTCTGGAAATTCTCTGTTGAAATTTTGACTATGCCCCATGTCTAAAGTTATCTTTAGGAGTGAGGCTTATCAGGAACTATCTAGTCAAGGTCAAACAGAAGGAGAGAAATTAGACTGGTAAAGTCTGTCCCAAAGGTGCTTTTCAAGAGGCAACTGGACCTTCAGAAATCATGACTATGGAAAGATTTTTGTGGAAAAAAACATTTAGACAATGGCCTTTACTTGTCCAACACATCCTTTAATCTGTCTTTCATTCCCAAGCAACTGTAGGAGATGATCAGGCTGATGACCAGAGAGAGGGATCAAATACATCATCAGTCTCGAGTCCACAAAAGATCTAAGTCCCGCCCACCTTGAATTCCATTGACTGTTATCTACCGCCAATTTGTTTTGAGTTCAGATTCTTGTAGAGACCTTAAATTTGCAATAAAGCTTTAAATTCATTTTGAACTGCCTGGATTTCCTGATTTCCCCAGCACTTGAAAGCAACATGATGGGCACCAAAGTTCTAGTCTAACACAATCACACTGGCTCCACAATATCAAAAAAGGTACCTAAATAACAAATCCTTGCTGAGAATTCAGAATTGAAATTTTTCTTGGGTTATTCTCAAACTATGAAATGTTCTCTGCAGAATTGCATCCCACACAGACACTTTTGATCTGTACCAAGGGGTAAAACCCAAGTTTTTGAACTTTGTTTTTTAAAATTTATCCAGAGAGTCTATTGTTGTTGATGCTTAAGGAAGTCATGTGGCGGTTTCTTTTTTTTTTTTTTAATGATATGACCATTTGATCTTTGATTTGATAAATGTTACCTTACCCCAAACCCAACCCAAAATAAAGGATGCCTTTTGTGCAGTGCAGCTGCTCAGATTTATTTTGGACAGTTGATATATTATAAGACCCATTGTATGGGAGTGTATTTTTAACTCAGCGTGGACAACCTATTTTCAGGGCACTTTAGTTGTACATGTTTATTATTACTCTAGAATTTGGGAGTTAGCCTTTAACTTGATGCCTCTGTCCCCGACACCATGAACAAAGTTGTTGGGGGAGACAATATTTCAGAATCCAGGCATATCATGAAGTTCAGAGGAACATGTTCACCTTCTTAAAGTTTCTTAAACTAAACCAATACAAGTTGTAGTGCCACCTTACAATGCCTTAGTAAGACCACACTTGGAATACTGCATCCTGTTCTGGACACCAAATACAAAAAAAAGATGCTGAGACTCTAGAAAGAGTGCAGAGAAGAGCAACCAAGATGGTTAGGTGGCTGAAGGCTGAAACATATGAAGAACGGTTACAGGAACTGGGCATGGCTAGTCTAATGAAAAGAAAGATTAGTGGGGACATGATAGCAATGTTCCAATATTTGAGGGGTTCCTACAAAGATGAGGAGGTCAGATTATTTTCCAAAGCACCAAAAGGCAAAACAAGAAACAATGGTTGGAAACCAACCAAGAAGAAAAGCAACCTAGAACTTAAGAAGAAACTTCTTAATGGTGAGAGCAATTAACCAATGGAACGACTTGCCTTCAGAAGTTGTGGGAGCTTCATCCCTGGAGGTTTTCAAAAAGAGACTGGATAACGATTTGTCTAAAATGGTATAGGGTCTCCTGCTTGAGAAGGGAGTTGGACAAAGACCTCTGAAGTCCCTTCCAACTATTATTCTATGTTCTTGAGAAAAAAATATCATCCCACACACAGTCACAGAGAGGGGTGGGGGAGAGAAAGATTTCTGCAGCTCTAGCATGCAGCAAACCAAGCAGAAATGAACTACCACATTTCTATCTGAACATTTGGAAACGATTTTCACAGAATTCAGAGGTGGACTTGGCGCTAAGCTAAAATAGACAGGAACTTGGAATCTTGGATTTTCTGTTTCCTATCAGAATCCAGTTGCCTAGAATTCCACTCCCTGCTTTGGAAAATGTAGAGATGAACTTTTGATAAAACAGGCTAATCATGCCCATAAATTTTCCGTCATAATAAATGTGCTGATCATTGCTGCCAAATAATAAATGCCACAAAAACCTTTGCTTTCGAAAGCCTCTTAATTTCTTCAGCTCCACTTGGGGTTGTGTTTGTTTGTTTGTTTTTCATTTTTTTCGCTTTGGTCTCAAAGACCACAAATCAGAAACAAAAGGTTGCAGTTTTTAGCTGTCTACTCCCCTCATTTCAGTAGATGTTTAACATCTACTGAGTCCCAAGGGCCTAGAAAGCAGATGTAATTCCATATCAGCTTAATAATAAGTTATTGGAAACGATGTTTGATTTCTTCTATGGAATGATTCCTAACCAAGTTGTGGGAATATAGTCCAATGTCTAGAATAACCTTGTATCTCTTAGAGGAAACAGAAAGTTAATTGATTAATTTTTAGATTACAATTTAAGACATGGATTCATATTGCATGCAAAAGTTAGTTTACACAGAGTCTTAAGATTTCTTAAATTGTAAGTCTTTGAAGAAGTACTATGTCTTCTTAAGAACCTGAAAATAATTGTGGAACTCTGAGGACTTGAAGCATAAAATGAGATACTATATAGTAAACCATAATAAATTCTACCTGTATCACTACAAGTATGGGTAGAATTTATAGCCGTTTACTATCTCATTTTAGGATTCAGTTCCTCAGATTCCCATAATGATTTTTCAGGTTCTTAGGAAGACATAATATATTCAGTTGTGTATAATCAATGAATTATATACAGGAAGATTTATCATTCCTACAGTACTTGTAAATCCCTTTTTTTCCACTTCTTCAGCATCTTCCTATCTTCTACGGCAATGGCCCCAACCTTTTCGTACTAGGGACTAGTTCAATGGAGAGAGATTTTTCCATGGACCGGAGGGAATGTGGTTTTGCATGCTGTCTGTATCCCATGAATGGAGCTTCACTTGTTTGCCTGGACCAGTTTCTGGCATGCTGCGGCCTAATACCGGTCCATAGACCAAGAGTTGGGAACCCCTGTTCTATGGAGTATTTTTACACTTCATCCTCAGATTCTACTTTAGATCTTCCATTCCATAGTCTATGTAAGACCCCACAGGATAAGGAATTAACTTCTAAATAGACCTTTTATTGTGGTATTTTCCACTGAACACAAGTATTCCTTTAGCTTTGGGTATGTCATACAGTTTAGGAGAGCTTGGTAGAACTTCAGGATGTCTTACCAACTTGGTATCAGGAGGTACTAAAGATGGTCTTAGCACTGCCTCTTTTCTCTGATTCCAAAGATTTTGATAGCAGTGAAGTGTCCTCCAATCACAATCTTTCCAGAACAATGGATCTGAAAAGGTCAACCAATCAATCTGAAAAGGCTAACCAATTGATCTGAAAAAATCAACCAATTTGAAAAGGTCAACCAATTGATCTGAAAAGGTCAACCAATGCATTGAAACCATTCTCAGCATGAGTTCCTTGACATATAGAGTGGCTTTGAAGCTTGTTCCAGATTTATCCTTCCCTTAGCTGAATGACTTTTCATTTCAGTTCCACTTCTAGAGAATGAAGAATCTTCTCCAGCCAATTCCTTATTGCTCAGGGCTGCCATGCAGCATCAGAAGCTAAGACAACCAATTAAATCCATCCAAGCCAACACTTTTTACAGGACTGTTCTTTCTTTGTCTGGAATGCTATTTAATGTTAATATTTAAATGACAGCTACATGGAACGAAGCTGGACTGTTTCAGCCAACAAATCTTCCTACCTACTTGGCCTCTCTCTATTCAGTTGTGTGTTTCTCAGAGTTCAAGACCTCCTTCAAAATTTTGAACGCCAAAGGGACTGTAGGATCTGTTCTGATTTTCCTCTTCATGAGGGGTGCTTGTTTGGTGCACCAAGATGAAGATGAGGATGCCCATGCTGCTTGGAACTGACGGGAGCTGGAGTCCAGGATAACTTAAACGGCGCCCAACATGAGCCAACTCCACATGTTTAGCATCTGGCAGGCAGAAGGCCAAAACTTGTGTGATAACCTATAAAAGAGCGACACCTAGTGGGTGGAAAGAACTGTCATTAGATTCTTTTTTTTAAAAAAAAAGATTTTTATTTTTTAACAGCAAACAAATACAAACGCAAAACATAAGACCATCTTTCCACTGTACAATGTGTCATTTGGTACATAACTTCTTGTGCACAATATCAACAGAGAACTGTCGTTAGATTCTGTTGAAGCCTAGTGAAGAACAAAAAAAAAACCCACAAAAACCCGAATGTGGGGATTTAATGACTGTATTGCTAACACTGAAAACATTCAGTAAGGTGATAGGAAGCGGGAGTAGATTTCACATAGCCAATGATTAGATTTATATAAAAAGCAAAAGTTTGGTAATCCACTGCAGGGTTGCGTAGATTTCCTAACTTTTACTGGAACTCCTCAGAGAAGAAAGAATTGGTTTGAACTTGTTCAAAAGAAGTGTTTATTTATCTAGAGTCTTTCTTCATCTTTGTTCCTCTAAACCAAGAGAAAGGGCAACATTGTTATGATGGTATGTTTAAAGGAAGAAAGCCCTAGATAGAACTTCTTCAAGCCCATAAAAGGAAATTGAGTCACATTTAACCTGACCCAAAGCGACATCTTAATTCACGCCCCGTGTGAAATGGTGGATTACATAAACGATGACTTGAATAAACCATCATTGTCTGGATTGCATAACAGGCTAAGGCAAAAACCAAGCAAGCTCTGTCAAAAATGAAAAACACAATATCTCTCTTTTATATTCTTAGTGTCCCAAATCCATCTTCAGACATTGCTTGTTTTGGTTGCTTGGTTATAAATCTTAGCCGTATTCAGCAATCAATTGTCCCTTGGGATAAGGAATAAAAATAGTTTTGGGCTGGGTTTGCAATGGGTGAACGAGGAGAAAAAAAATCCGAAGCTCAGCTAAGTATTAACCCAAGAAAGGGAAAAGCAAAAAGAAAGAAAACAGGCGGGCAGTTGGATATCAGGCACTTAGAATACAGAATAACAGAGCTGAAAGGAACTTTAGAGGTCTTCTAGTCCAACCCCCTGCTGAAGGAGACCTTATACCAGGGGTGTCAAACTGAAGGCCTGGGGACCAGATCCGGCTTGTGGAGTGCTTAGAGCTGGCCTGCAAAACTGCCCTGGAAACATCAAAGGACCGGCCAGCGGTGCCTCTGCCAGTGAAAACAAAGCTTGGGGAGGCTCAGAGGGCTCCGTTTTATTTATTTTATTTAATTTATTTTGTCAATTATTAGATAACAGGTATAAGTATAAACATGGTTATAAATACATGAAATGGATAGAAACAATAGGACAGGGACGGTAGGCACGTTTTGGTGCGCTTATGCACGCCCCCTACAGACCTCTTACATTAGACAGTCTAATGTTGAAGATTTTGGGGTTTGGGGAAGAAACCACAGAGTCAGGTAGAGTATTCCAGACATTGACTACTCTGTTGCTGAAGACATATTTCCTGCTGAAGTCGTATTTCCTGCAATCAAGTTTGGTGCGGTTTATCTTTAGTTTATATCTATTTTGTGCTCTTGTATTGTTTTGGTTAAAGCTGAAGTATTCATTGATAGGTAGGACATTGCAATATATAATTTTATGTACTATACTTAGATCAAACCGAAGGCGGCGTAGTTCTAGGTTGTCTAGGTCTAAAATTTCAAGTCTGGTGGCATAAGGTATTCTGCTACGGGTAGAGGAGTGGAGAACTCTTCTTGTGAAATATTTCTGGACTTTCTCAATTGTATTAATATCAGATATGTAATGCGGATTACATATTACAGTTTTCACTGGCAAAGGTGCTGCAGGAGGCCGTTGCAGCCGAAAATGGGTCCTCGATGAGTGATGGTGAGCTGGCCATGCCTACCCTGGCCACGCCCAGCCCAGCCACACCCCCACAAGGTCAAACACAATGCGGATGCGGCCCTTGAGTTTGACACCCCTGCCTTACACCATTCCAGAGAAACGGTTGCCAGTCTCTTCTTGAAAATCCTCCAATAATGGAGCAGCCCCAACCTCTGGGGGCAAGCCGTTCTACTGATTAAATTATTCTCACTGTTAGGAAATGTCTCCTTACTTCTAAGGTTGGCTCTCTCTTTTAATGATCTTCCACCTGTGATTTCTTTTCCTACCTTCAGGTGCTTTGGAGAATAGATTGAACACATACACCCTTCATCTCTCTGACAGCCTCGCCAATATTGGAAGACTGCTATCGTGTCACCAGTGGCGGGTTTCCAAATTTGTTCCTACCGGTTCCATGCGCATACAGTCTTTGCATGCGCACACACGCTTCATGCATGCACGCACGCACGCAGGGCTCAAAAGACCGACCTCTGTCAACGCCGGTGAGCTGAGCTGTTTTTTGAGGCCCGTCAACCCATTTTGCCATGCAAATCAGCTGAGCTGAAAAAACAAGGGAATATAGGAGAGGTAACAGCGGGGGTGAGGCCAATCAGAGGTGGTATTTGACGGTTCTCTGAACTACTCAAAATTTCCGCTACCGGTATGCCAGAACTGGTCTGAACTAGCTGAATACCACCTCTGCATGTCACCCCTATTCCTTTCTTCGTTAAACCAGACATTCCCGGTTAAAGACTATGGTTTATTATCCCCACCCCCACCCCTTTCTGGCTTTATCTGCAAAAGAAGAATGGGGAACAATGTTCATTACAGAACAATTTGCAGCAGCACAGCATGTGATGATATTGCCCAGACCTGGCCTGTTTGACCGACACTCCAGGCACAGTGTTCTCCCTATAATCTCCTGGCCCTCCCGAGGCACAATTAATCTTTTGATGTAATACTTTAATTCCACTCTTGGCCCTGCGAGCCTCTCTTTCTCCCCCTCTCTCTCTGTTCCCCAGCAAGTTTGCATCAGTGCCAGCAGGCCGATCAATGAGGGAGAGCGAGCTGCAGAGGGAGGGATTTCATCTGCAGCATAAGTAAAAGAACTGGATTTTCAGCTTTTGTCACCAGAGAACCTGGATTTCCTTCATTGCCTCAATCCAAAGCAGTGTATTTCTCCCCTCTGCTACCCACTCAAGGTTTATGCCTTCAGTCTTAACGCACAACTTAGTTGTTTGTGCCCAGGCAACACATTTCCCATGGACATGCAGACAATGCACAGGATTCTGGGGAAAAAAAAAACCCAAATGAGGGAATAGAAGAGGAACTTACCAAATTTGTGGATGATACGAAACTGGCAGCAATAGCCAACACTCTGGATGATAGGCTCAAGATCCAGATGGATCTTGACAGACTAGAACACTGGGCCATATTTAACAAAATGAAATTCAATGTAAAGTAAAGTCTTACACTTAGGCAAGAAAAACCAAAAATACACATATAGACTGGGTGAAACCAGGCTTAATAGCAGTAACTATGAGAGGGATCTTGGAGTCTTAGTGGACAACCAGCAAAATATGAGCTAGCAGTATGCAACAGCAGCCAAAAAAACCAATGCAATCTTAAGATGCATTAAGAGAGGGACACAATCAAGATCAAGTGAGGTACTACTACCATTCTATAAAGCCTGAGTACTGCATCCAATTTTGGTCATCACACTATAAAAAAGATGTTGAGGCTCTAGAAAGAATGCAGAGAAGAGCAACCAAGATGATTAGGGGGCTGTACAACGATTGTGAGTACTCATTCAAGGGACTGAAAAGTCTAGCATGAAATGGAATCTCTGGTCTCCAACTGAGGTCAAAACATGTCGTTCTTTTGGTCTGAGCATTATCTGAGAGAGTCGTTTTAGCCTCAGCCACCACTTCCTTTCACAAAGTCATGTTGAGGGCCCTGCTGAGCAAGTAGTAACACCTAGGTTGGGATCCAAAGCGAATCTGGACTGGCTTCTTCTGGTTTGTATCTGGATGAAACAAAACAGCAGAAACCTCCAAGATTTGTAAGTCAGAAGACAGGAAACATTCCGAAAGAAAACAAGATGAATGAATGAATGAATGAATGAATGAATGAATGAATGAATGAATGAATGAATGAATGAACGAATGAATTCTTTATTGGCCAAGTGTGATTAGACACACAAGGAATTTGTCTGGGTGCATATGCTCTCAGTGTACATAAAAAGAAAAGATACATTCGTCAATAATCATCAGGTACAACTCTTAATAATAGTCATAGGGTACAATAAGCACTCAAATCATACTAGGAAACAGTAAATATAAATCATAAGGATTCAAGTGACAAATTTACTTGTCACAAGTGGGAGGGGATGGGTGATAAGGACTGATGAGAAGATTAATAGTGATAGTAATTCATCAATAATTCAGGTCAATTCATCGGTGAATCTTTTTGCGGGAAAATTCATCTCACAACCTGGAACCTTTTCCTTCTCATTTCAAACACACCAACTGTGGCCTATTTTACACTTGAATAATCTGTTGCTGGACAGTTCTTCTCCTCGTCTGACTTTAACCAAGAGAGTGAGCATCTGTGGTTTTTCAATCAGTGCGAGGTCTCTGCATGGCTACTTCCTTGGCCCAGAGGCTCTTTTATTCTGCAGCTCAGCAGGAGGAGAGGAAGCCGAGTGTAAAATGAACACATTGAACATTTCTGCACTAGCAATTTATAGCTTTGCCCGGCCAGCTTTGTGGCACCACAAAACTAGCCTTCATTAGTGCTATATATGCACAGCAAAAGCTGGAAGACGGCATACATGATTAGTGTGGAAGTACTCATTAAAAAGCAAGCAACCGAAAATATATACAGCCCTAGCTTCAGTCCTCTGACCCTGCCAGGGTTTTGAACAAAAATTGAAACACTTGTGTTATTTATCCCAGTGTCCCAAGGGCAACAACACAGCAATACGCATTGTGAACTATAGGAGATATACATCTCGAGTTTTTTTATCTACAACTTTAGACAAAAAAGATTTCTGTGGGTATCTTATGGTCATGCCAATCTATTAAAAATGGGACAGAATATCTATCTAACTATGCATCCAGCCATCTTTATCTATCATTTATCTATCCATCTCTGCCTTATCTACCTTTCTACCTATCTATCTATCTGTCATCTATATGTCTATCAGTCTCTTTATCTTTCTATCCATCTATCTAGCTAGCTATCCATCTATTTTGTATTTATCCATCCATTTTCTATGAGCCATGGTGGTGCAGTGGTTAGAATGCAGTACTGCAAGCTACATCTGCTGAATGCCAGCTGCCAGCAGTTTGGCAGTTCAATTCTCATAGGTTCAGGGTTGACTCAGCCTTCCATCCTTCTGAGGTGGGTAAAAGGAGGACCCAGATTGTTGGGTGGCAATATGCTGACTCTGTAAACCGTTTAGAGAGGGCTGTAAAAGCACTGTAAAGTAGTAGTTCAGTTTAAGTGCTATTGCTAGCCATCCATTTTCTGTCTAAATTTGTCTATATCAATATCTATCATCTACCAACTGTCCATCTATTTTATTTCCATTCATTCAATTTCTATCTATCCATCCATCCATCCATTTTATACCCATCCATCAAGTTTCCCTCCATCCCTCCAACCCTCCCTCCTCCACATATACTAATGCACCCATGGTATTTGAGCTTTCAATATGCATTGTGATCTAAAGAATCCACCAAATGAATTGAACTGGAGGTACTTTATTTGTCAATTGCTTACAAGATAATAGGTACAAGTAAAAACATAGTTATGAATACATGGATATATATAAGAAAAATTATATATATATATTTGTAGATTTTCACGGGTACAGGTATCTAGCCAACATCCTAAGAAACCCCAAAGACAAGATCCAGCTAGAAAACCAAGGAGTTTATGAAATACCATGCAACAATTGCCCAGCCACATACATTGGACAAAACAACAGGAGAATAAATGCACGCATCGCAGGACACAAAAACGCAGTCAGAAAAGAAGAAAATTCTTCTTTCCTTTTCCAGTACCTTAAAGCCACAGGACATGAAATTAATTTTGAGGGAACCAAATTAATGTCCAATATTGAACACTTCAACAAGAGAATAATCAGGGAAGCCATCAAAATAGAGAAACACCCCCATAACATGAATAAACGGGATGATGTCTCCATTTGGACATTTGGAAACTAGTCCTTATCAACAAACGAGTCCCAGCCACAAAAACCAACACTGGACACAAAACAACACATGACACCACCACCAATCTCCCTCACCAGACTCAAACCCAAACCCACCCCATAGATGTAAGGCACCACCATCCAGAAACCAGACCACGGCTGCATCACCAGCTGCTACACACCCCGACCCCCAAACCAAGCAAACTGACACACGCCATAAACACAGAGCCAGCCCTCAAATTTGGAGCCAAACCAAAACCTGGAATGTCACATCACAGCCACCCGCTCAGGATATCACATCACAGAACTCAGGAGGCTACACCACAAAACCTCAGGATGTTGCAACACAGCCAACAACCCAGGAGATTACAATACAAGACCCAGGATGTCACAAGATTAGAACTCAGAAGGTCATCACACAGCCCATTACCCAGGTCATTACGACCCAGGAGATTACAGCACAAGACCCAGGATGTCAAAACAATAGAATTCAGAAGGTCATCACACAGCCCATTACCCAAGTCGTTACAACACAGGAGGCTGATAGACACACAGCCAATACCTCAGCCACACATGTTCTTAAGAAAAAGCCAGCCAATCTGCAAACATCAATTCCATCAAACAATCAAGAAATGACAACACAGCCAACCTCCCCACTAGTATATATAGGGAGACAGCAGTTCAGATCACGCTTTGCTCACACAAGCACAAGGCTGAAAACACCAGCCTGAAGATGGCGAGTGAGATCTCATCAAAATGTTGCCAAGATAGTCTCAATCTTACACAGGAAAAGACCCGAACATGCCAAGACCTGCATATATATATAAGAAACATTAGGATAGGGATGGTAGGCATGTTAGTGCGCTTATGCACGCCCCCTACAGACCTCTTAGGAAAGGGGTGAGGTCAATAGTAGACAGTCTAAAGTTAAAGTTTTTGGGGTTTGGGGAAAAAACCAGAGTCAGGTAGAGTATTCCAGACATTGACCACTCTGTTGCTGAAGTCATATTTCCTGCAATCAAGTTTGGTGCAATTGAGTTTGTATCTATTGTTTGCTCTAATGTTGTTATGGTTGAAGTTGAAGTATTCATTGACAGGTAAGACATTGCAATGTATGATTTTATATACTATACTTAGATCAGACCGAAGGCGGCGTAGTTCCAGGTTTTCTAGGTCTAGAATTTCGAGTCTGGTGACATAAGGTATTCTGCAAAGAGTAGAGGAGTGGAGAATGTACCTTCATTTATGCATCCCAGGGCACATCAGACTATGGAACTGTAGAAGAACTTAATGAATGCTCTTGTAATTCTGAAAGTAAATCTAGAAGTCACCAAATGCACAGGAAAGATATATAATCCATTCTTTGGGATGGTTATGGAGGAAATATTAGCTTCAGAAGAATTGGACTCATAAAGTACAGGTAAAGGTCCCCCTCACACATATGTGCTAGTCATTTCCGGCTCTAGGGGGCAGTGTTCCTCTCCATTACAAAGCTGAAGAGCCAGTGCTGTCTGAAGACGTCTCCGTGGTCATGTGGAAGGCGCTGAAAGCGTGTGAAACCCTATTTCCTTCCCACCAAAGTTTCCCTATTTTTCTACTTGCATTTTTACATGCTTTCGAACTGCTAGGTTGGCAGAAGCTGGGACAAGTAACAGGAGCTCACTCCGTTACACGGCGCTAGGGATTCGAACTGCTGAACTGCCGACCTTTCTGATCGACAAGCACAGCATCTTAGCCGCTGAGCCATTGTGTCCCTTTTGGACTCATATATACAGCCAAAGCATCTGTTGCTCCACACACTTTATCATTCTTGTTGCTTTTCTCTGCACTTTCTGGGCTCCGAGCATCATTTTTTGGGTTGTAGTGACCAAAATCGTATGTAATATTTCATGTGGCTTCACTCATATGGTATAAAGTGATATTATAGATAGTCCTTGATTTACAATAGTTCATTTAATGCCCGAAGTTACAACAGTACTGAAAAAAAGTATGACCATTTTTCACACTTCTGACCGTTGCAGCATCCCCATGGTCATGTGACCAACATTCAGACGCTTGGCAACTGATTCGCATTTATGACAGTTGCAGTGTCCCGGGGGCCACGTGATCCCCTTTTAGGACCTTCTGACAAGCAAAGTCAATGATTCACTTAACAGTCATGTTAACGTAACAGCTTTATTGATTCGCTTAGCAACTGTGGCAAGAAATATCGTAAAAGGAGCAAAATTCAATGAACAGCTGTCTCACTTAACAACAGGAATTTTGGGCTCAGTTGTGGCTGTAAATCAGGGACTTCCTGCATCAATTCTTGTGATCTTGACACTATTCTTCTGTTTTGAGGTTCTCGTTGCTTATAAGATCTAACTCAGGCCAGCTTTTCATCTAAAACAGGGGTCTTCAAACTTGACAGTTTCAAGACTTATGGACTTCAGCTCCCAGAATTCCTGAGCTAACATGGCTGGAGGAGGAATTCTGGGAGTCCACAAGTCTTAAAGCTGTTGAGTTTGAAGACCCCTAATACTTGTGGACTTCAACTCCCAGAATTCCTCCTCCAGTCATGTTAGCTCAGGAATTCTGGGAGTTGAAGTCCACAAGTCTGAAAACTTGCCGTTTGAAGACCCTTGATCTAAAAGAAAATATTTCAACCCCAAAGAACATGACGAATTAAAATGAAACATCCATTAAAAAAAAACAAGTTTAATAACAGATTAAGAATCATCAAACATTTCCACTTCATTCAGTTTTCCAATGAAAAATTTAAAAAGGGGGTGCAGAAATATAGGTAGGAATGATGTTTGGAATAGTTTTCTCACATTTAAGCTATTTACAGTATTTTTTTTAAAAAAAGATACAATCTTTATATACATACAAACATGGTAAGAAGTAAAATTGAGCTGATTAGTTTCAAACCATTTTGAAAAGCTTTCTTTTAATGTGAAATAAAACAGTTAAGTCTGCACTGATCCCTTTCTGTAGCTTTGTGCTTTAAATAAAGAACAGGACACAGTGAAGAGTTTCCCAGATTGTTAAATATCCTGGAAAAAAGAGACTTCTTCCCATTTTTGTCCTATGTCTGAGGAGCAACTTCTTCAAGAACATATGTAATTTTTTCAAATCTACACTTTGGACCAATAGAGGTGCAGAATAACACTAAGTTTTACAGTAAAGAACCATAACTTGTCCATCAGTTGTAAAAGCAACAGTTGTAAAAAAAAAATAAGACAGACCACACAGTGAGATACAATAATCTTGTCCATTGGCTTGCAGAAACATTTCAGTTCTATCTAGCTGTACTTAATAGTGTTTGCTCCCTAAATAATCTCACGGTCATCCTTTCTTTCACTCAAAGACAGAGGCACTTATTCTACTCAAAGAAGGCTCAAATTCAAATTGATGCAGCCAGCAAACACTGAAACAAATCAGCATTTGGTACACTGCAGGATAGAAGCGCTCCCTAAAAAAGACTGGACTACAACTCCCAGAACACCTAACCAGCTTGGCCAATACCTAGGAAGAAGAAGAGGAATGCTAACAAGAGCCCAGACTGGAGAATCAGCATTCGCTTTAGCCATCAACCCATAAAGAACCTTAGGGCATCCGAAGAAGAAAGAAATGCTGTAGAGTACCATAGATTAAACAAGGCTGTACAATAAGGCACATTGTGGTAATGCCAATCCACCCCAAAATCGGGGCAGAAAAAGGAAACAATCCACCCAAACACACACACATTCACGCACGCACGCGTGCACACACACACACAACACAATTATATTCTCTAGATCTCTCTACATCTATCTCATTCTAATGAGGTAAACTGGTGCAGAGGGACTGGATTAAAAGTGCAGCGTCTCAGAGATCTTGGAACGTTGTTCCAAGATGGGCTTTCTCATGGACATTTGAGGACTAGGCATTGAAATTCCCAGCCAGCTTATTTTGGAGTCCAAGATATCTGAGGGGGACTGAGTGAGAAAAGGGCTGCTAAAACCTCCTGGATAAGAATGTCCTGGACATCAGAATGTCTCCCCAGAAGACTAAGGAGACCAAGTCTCAAGAACATCAAAAACATGCAGCATTTCACAAGAGCCAAGAGGTGCTTCCAAGAAAATAGGTCTCGTTGTTGATGGGATGGCTCGGGAGATGAAGTCCCACTGAGATGCAAGGCATGAGCTTTTCAAACCTTCAAGATAGGAGAGCTCCAACAGGCTTACTTTGAAGTTCTCCTCTTGTTCCCATTTCCATCCACCATATTCCACCCTTGATGGAAAGAACCATGATTTTTCACTGTTGAAGTCCACAATCAACTGGGGGGGGGGTTATGAAAGGAAAAGGCAAGTGGATTGCAAATCCTAAATATTTCAGTTGGACTTTTACACGCAGACACTGAAGAGCAAAAGGCTATTTATTATTCCTTGATTGTCGTTTTTTTTTTTTAATCCTCAAAGGCATTTTGGAGATTTGCAGGCAACCTAACGATAATCGACAGAATCGTTGTAGAATTTGATTCCATCTATGAAGAAAGCTAAAGTCAGAACTGTTTATCCCTGGGACTCAAATGGATAGAAATATGGTTCAAAAAAAAATATCAAGGAGGGATCTCAATCTGAATTATGCTGGCAGGTGAGATGTAAAGACAGGGGAACAAATGAGGATGGGAAAGGAATAATTCGGGGGGGGGGGGGAGTGTAAAATATATTGGTTGTGCACCCCTCTTCCTTCCTGTTTTTTCCCCTAGGTCTTTGCATCTCTGACCAGCATATTATAAAAAGGAGGTGAAGTCGGAAATGGGAAATATTCCCTTAAAAAAACAGCAAAATCTGGTATGATTGCTTCTAACAGTATGATTTTCAGTGCTTAACTTTGTTGGCATAACAAAGTGGTATTTTATAGGCAATTCTGCATGATATTGTGAAGTTCACTCAGGGTGGGATAGGGAGAAAAAAAAGTCATTTAATCAAAGAAGCTGCTCCTTATTTCTCCTGCAAATATTCAGAATATCACTGGCTATGAGCAAAAGACAGCTTTTGGAATCTCTCTGCTCCCATCTAGTGGTCCACCAAATTTTGCAGCAATATTATAGCTTTAAATCAGAAGTCTACAAACTTGGCAACTTTAAGACTTGTGGACTTCAACTTCCAGAATTCTGGGAGTTGAAGTCCTCAAGTCTTAAAAGTTGCCAAGTTTGGGGACCCCTGACCTAAATCAATCCACATTATAGCAAATCTGGAAATTGTCATAATTCCCTTTCCGCAAGAGTTCCGGGGAGTTGCATACTGAGATACCAAAGATAGCAACCTTACTCTTAGTGAGGAATTTTAAGGGAAACGTTATAGGATGTAGGATTAATCACAGACGACATTGTGTTGGACACAACAAGGAAAAGAACAGGGCATCAAGCCCAAAGATCTGCAATCTGTTTTCTAAACAAGCAGGGTAGTCTTCTTTTCTTCCCACTGTCATCTGTTTGGCGACTTGGGAAGAAGAGGAGCCAGTATCATCCCATCTCAAATTGGTTCCAACCTTCCCTTGCACACCTGTGCAAAAGTCGGATCTCTGACGGAGGCTCCAGGCTGGTCAAAAACTCAGTTTCGGTTTTAAATGAAGACACGGCGGTGATCTTAGGAGACAGAAGCAAGGAAAGAAGCTCTCCCAGGCGGAAACAGTCCGTGTACGATTAAATCCAGGTGGGTCATTTGTTCTCAAACCAACCTTCCCCACCTGGAAGGCCCAGAAGGGTGAGAACCAAAGGAGAGAAGGGTTGAATGTATGAGACAGGGTTCCCTTCACATCATATGGGAAAGTCTTCTTCAATGGCCAAGTTGACCGATCTTCGCGAGGAATCAGAGGTGTGAACAATCCTAGTGGTAGAAACCGCCTACAACCCTGTTTTCTCTTTGATCCACGTTCGTAGCTTAGTGACCCGGGTGTAGACGCCGGGCTTCTCCCGGCGAGCGCAGCCATCTCCCCAGCTGACTATACCAGCCAGGAACATCCTATTGTTAACTTCTATACTGGTAAGCGGCCCTCCAGAATCTCCCTGAAAGGAAATAAGGCAGCGGTTAATCAAGGAACAGAATCCCAGGTGCTCCCTTCCCTCAATTCCTACTTCAAGGAAGTTTTCCAAGGAGTTGCCCAGGTTTGTTGGATGGATCTTTTTATAGCTTGGACCTTCCAGAGCAGGAGTGTCCAACCTTGGCAACCTTAAGTCTTGTGGACCTCAACTCCCAGAATCCTCTAGTCAGCAGGGCTGACTGGAGAATTCTGGGAGCTGAAGTCCACAGGTCTTAAAGTTGCCAAGGTTGGATGCCCCTGTTCTAGAGGGAGATAAACAATAGAAGAGGGGCAGAGTGAGATGGGCTGAGCACATTCTGTGCTCTACATTCAGTGGCTGGTTTGTTGCCAAGTGCCTACAAGGATGGTGAAGGAGCAGATAGACCTTCCAATGCTGCTGAGTAACTCTCTGTCTTCTGGGTGGAGTGGCTGCAACAGCCTATTAATTGCCATTGAGCAACATATAAAGGGCTTGAATTTCTTCAGGGTGTGAACATCTCCAGAAGAATATCTAAAGGGCTTGAACATCTCCAGAACATCGAAAGGGCTTGAACATGTCCAGAAGACCATCTAAAGGGCTTGAATGACTCCAGAAGACCATCTAAAGGGCTTGAACATCCCCAGAATATCTAAAGAGCTTGAACATATCCAGAAGATCATCTAAAGAGCTTGAATGTCTCCAGAAGACCATCTAAAGGGCTTGAACATCCCCAGAATATCTAAAGAGCTTGAACATATCCAGAAGATCATCTAAAGAGCTTGAATGTCTACAGAAGAACATCTAAAGGACTTGAATGTCTCCAGAAGAACATCTAAAGGGCTTGAACATTTCCAAAAGAAACTGCAAAGTTTCTCACCTGGCAAGCATCAATTCCTCCCGTCAGGACTCCTACACACATCATTTGTGCAGTGAGTTGATTGGGCAACAGGGACTCACATATGGTCTGATTGATCACCCGGATTTCTGCCTTCTGCAAAATTCTGGCACCAGGACCTGCCCCCCCAAAAAAATCAGAAAGGTTTATGTGAGATTTAAGGAAGTCACATAATCCAAACTGGCAACTGGGATGTAGTTGCAACAGTTGCAGTATCCTGGAATTAGAGGATCACCATTTGAGAAGCAAAATAGGGAAAGCCAAATTCGCTTAATAACCGTACAAACAAGGTCATAAAATTGGCCACTGTTCATTTAATGACTGCACTGCATAGCCATGGACATTCCAAATCCTAACTATGATTGTAAATTGAGGACCACCTGTGCCAAAGACTCTGGGCATTTGGAGAAACAATGTTATGTGTGAAAACGAATGGTGTTTTCAAAAAGTTTTAGAATGTTGATTTATTTTTTGTAGCCTCCATTGATACTTCTTTGGCCTCTGCTCTTTATGACTGGCTTGCATTGCAACAGATGGAAACTAACCAAGGAGAGAAGCCACCTAGAAGCAAGCAGAAATTTCCTAATGGTGAGAGCAATCAATCAATGAGCAGAAGTTGTTCTTGCCTTCAGAAGTTGTAGATGTTCTGGGGTAATACCCGGGAAATATAATAAATGACTCACATACTTAATCTTACATATAATAATAGCAGCTAGAATCACATATGCACAAAATTGGAAAACTGAAATATACCCACAGATGAGAAGGTAATAAAAAATATTAGAATGTGCTGAATTGGACAGGTTAACAATGGAAATTATAAGACAAAGAGGAAACAATACTACGTAACATGGGATGTATTGTATAAATGGTTAAATAACAGGTATAGAGATTAGCACTTAACAATTAAAAGATTAAGAAAATAAGAAATAAATACAGATATATAAAATATGTAAGAACACACAATGTAAGCAATATCACTATTAGACTGTACATGAATATAATTTAAAGGGTATAGAGTGATAAATGTAATAGAAACTATGAAAATAATAGTTATAATTATGATGTACAAACTATGTATTTAAAAGAGACTATACTGTATTATTTATATTATAATATAATATATATATAATATGTTATATATATAATGCCATAATATTATAATATATTATAGTATACTGTATTATTGTTAAGCCAACAATAATGCACAGATGGCCTCGAATCTAATAAGAAAGCGAGGTGTAATAATTCCTTAGGTTATCTGAAGAGAAACCTCTGATCAGGAAGGAAAAACTATCTCACACAACTCGAGTTACAAATAGCGCGGCCACACGGTCTTTAAAACGAAAGTAAAAATAATGGCCGTTACTTTTGGCGCACGTGCTTCCCAGCAACAAACTCCCGCCGCGTAGAGAAAAAGCCTCCGACGGCTTCTCCTTGTGGCTAAAAAATGGCCAGGAAAGGGGTGGAAAGAATTAAACCCTTTACGCTTTCCACACCAAGACGGTGCTCTGAGGGGAAAATTCGAAGGATACGACTCAGATGAGGGCGAAAACACCCACGCCGCTATTGCCGATGTAGAAAGAGGCAATGCGGAATCACAACGGCAGGGGGTAGAAGCAAGCGGTTGAGGACGGGGGCTCGGAGCGATGCCGAAGCCGCCTGCCACTTTGGGGTGCGAAAACAGCACTGCTGATAATACAAACGATCTTCGATGGCCAGATGGAGAGAGCTAACGTCGCGAGATTGTAATGACATTTGGAAGCTGGAAGCCTGAGAAAAACAAACTGGACTATTAGCAAACCTGCTGAGTAATTCTCCTGTTTCGGCCAAGGAAGAACAAAAGCACTGCCTATTCTCAACGAGGCTGAGCCAAAACTGGGGAACGCTGGGGATGATTTCCCGTGGAGGAGGAGGAGCGTTCCACAAATTTTTTTATTTTATTTTATTTTATTTATTTATGGATTTTTATACCGCCCCTCTCCCAAAAGCGGGACTCGGTGCGGTGTACAGCCAGATAAAACAGAACAAGCTATAGGAAATATAGAGTTAAAAACAATTTAAAATAATTAAATTTGTGGCCGAAAGATAAAAATTGTATCAAAAACATATAAAACAGATAAAAATTAAAATACCAATTTAAAACCTCCACAATTGTTACTGGGCCAGGCCAGCCTGTTGGAAAAAGTGGGTCTTTACTGCGCGCCGGAATGTCTGAATGTCGGTGATGGCCTGTATCTCCGGGGGTAAGTTGTTCCAAAGGGACGGAGCCCCCACAGAGAAGACTCGCACCCTTGGGGCTGCCAGCCAGACGCCAGCCGGCATCGTCCAGCCGATGGAACCCCGAGGAAGCCGACCCTTTGGGAGCGCACTGGGAGGCGGAAGGCCGTTGGTGGCAGCAGGCGGTCCTGTAATTAAGCCCAGCCTACACATACAGAGATTGAAGCACCTCCCACTACTGGATGTTCTGAACAGCTCATGGGAGAATAATAGTTATAATTATGATGTACAAAGTATGTATTTAAAAGAGACTATACTGTATGACTACGAGAATAACAGTTCTCGTGTAGGGTGTATACTATGATGTATATTTAAGAAGGACTTGGTATAGTCAGTACACTGCTGTTATGAAATTGGAAATGTGATGAATAATAACGAAAAATGTATGATAAAAATATTTTTTTAAAAAAAGAAGAAGTTGTGGGTGCCCCATCACTGGAGGCTTTCAAAACGAGACGGGGCAACCATTTACGGAGCCTCTGTGGCGCAGTGGTTAGAGTGCAGTATTGCAAGCTAACTTCTGCAGCCAGCTGCCTACAATTTGGCAGATCGAATCCCACCAGGCTCAGGGTTGACTCGTCCTTCCGTCCTTCTGAGGTGGGTAAAATGAGGACCCAGATTGTTGGGGGCAATAAGCTGACACTGTAAACCGCTTAGAGAGGGCTGGAAAGCACTGTAAAGCGGTATATAAGTCTAAGCGCTATTCCTATTGGTCTGAAATAGTATAGGGTCTCCTGCTCGAGCAAGGGGTTGGTCTAGAAGATCTCCAAGGTCCCTTCCAACTTTATTATTCTATGTTCTATGTTCATGAATCGAGAGAGAGGCAGACAATGTTTTGCAACCTGCGCCAGAGGCACAAGCATGTTTACCTTCCGGCATTTTGCCACCTAGGAAAAATTTCAGGTGGGGTCACTCACTCTTTTACATTTAGAATAGAATAAAAGAGTAGGAAGGGACCTTGGAGGTCTTCTAGTCCAGCCCTCTGCTTAGGCAGGAAACCCTACATCACTTCAGACAAATGGTTGCCCAATCTCTTCTTTAAAACTTCCAGTGTTGGAGCATTTACAACTTCTGGAGGCAAGTCGTTCCACTGATTAACTGTTCTGTCAGGAAGTTTCTCCTTAGTTCCAGATTGCTTCTCTCTTTGATTAGTTTCCATCCATTGGTTCCTGTCCTGCCTTCAGGTGCTTTGGAGAATAGCTTGGCTTTCTTTTCTTTGTGGCAACCCCTCAGATATTGGAAGACTGCTCTCATGTCACCCCTAGTCCTTCTTTTCACTAAGTATACCCAGTTCCAGCAACCATTCTTTATATGTTTTAGCCTCCAGTCCCCTATCCATCTTTGTTGCTCTTATTTTCTGGAGTCTTTCTAGAGTCTCAACATCTTTTTTACATCGTGGCAACCAAAACTGGATGTTTGTCTGAAATGAGCTGCAGGTGGGTGCCAAGTCCTCTAATCCTTCCCCCAAGGAGACCCCCCTCTTCTTCCCATTCCTTCACTCACCTGTTTCTTCAGTCCTTCCCCATCCGGTCACCCAAATGGCTTTTCCTGCAGGGAATTCATGGGAGGCATCAGGCAAACAGATAGCTCTGATCTCTTTGGAAAAAGTGACGGGGTTAGCCAGCTCCATCAAAGCAATGTCAAAGTCATATGTGAAGTCATTGAAGTGCGGGTGGCTGATGATTTTCTTGATTGACCTTTTCTGGACAAGGCTATTCGACCTGTTCTGCTGATCCAGAAGACCCATGTAGGCAGTCCACAGGGACGGTTCGCTATATCTGCAGGCAGAGCAGTGTAGGTTGGTTAGTGAGGGCGAGAACTAGCAAGAACATTATAGAATAGAACAGAATAGAATGAGATTAGGAAAGAATAGAGTAGAGTAGAGTAGAATAAAATAGATCAGTCAGATCAGATATTGGAATATAGAATAGAACTAGAGTAGAATAGAGAAGAATAGTAGAATAAAATAGAAAAAATAGAATAGATATTGAAATGTAGAATACAATAGAATAGAATTCTCGATTGGCCAAGTGTGATTGGACAAACAAGGAATTTGTCTTGGTGCAAATGCTCTCAGTGTACATAAAAAAGAAAAAAATACATTCATCAAGAGTCAAGAATCATCAGATACAACACTTAATGATAGTCATAGGGTTCAATAAGCAATCAAATCATACTAGGAAACAGTCAATATAAATTGTAAGGATATAAGCAACAAAGTTACGGTCATACGGTCACAAGTGGGAAAGGATGGGTGATAAGGAGTGATGAGAAGATTAATAGTAACAGTAATGCAGACTTTGTAAATAGTTGGACAGTGTTGAGGGAATTATTTGTTTAGCAGAGTAATGGTATTCGGGGAAAAACTGTCCTTGTGTCTAGTTGTTCTGGTGTGCAGTGCTCTATAGCATCGTTTTGAAGGTAGGAGTTCAAACAGTTTATGTCCGGGATGTGAGGGGTCTGTAAATATTTTCACAGCCCTCTTTTTGACTCCTGCAGTATACAGGTCCTCAATTGAAGGCAGGTGGGTGGTAATTGTTTTTTCTGCAGTCCTAATTATCCTCTGGCATCTGTGTCTGTCCTGTTGGGTTGCAGAGTCAAACCAGACAGTTATAGAGGTGCAGATGATAGACTCAATAATTCCTCTGTAGAACTGGATCAGCAGCTCCTTGGGCACTTTGAGCTTTCTGAGTTGGCACAGAAAGAATATTCTTCGTTGTGCTTTTTTGATGACGTTTTTGATGTTAGGTGTCCATTTTAGCTCATGTGATATAATAGAACCTAGACATTTGAACATCTCTACTGTTGATACTATGTTGTCTAGTATTGTAAAAGGTTGTAGCATGGGAGGGTTTCTTCTAAAGTCTACCATCATTTCTACGGTTTTGAGTGCGTTCAATTCCAGATTGTTCCAGTTACACCATGAGGCAAGTTGTATACAGATAATCCTTGATTTACAACCACCATTTAGTGACCATTTCAAGTTACAACAACATTGAAGAACTTATGACCTATTTTCACACACAGGATAGTTGCAGCATCCCCATTGTCATGTGATCAAACTACGGATGCTTGGCAGCTGACATGTATGTATGACAGTTGTAGGGTCCCGGGGTCACTGGATCCCCTTTTGCGGCCTATTGACGAGCGAAGTCAATGGGGAAGCCAGATTCACTTAACAACAGTGTTACAAACATAACAATTGCAGTGATTCACTTAACAACGGTGGTGAGAAAAATCGAAGGGGGTGATTGTCGCGTAAGAGCTTAGCAATGGACATGTTTTAGCTCAGTTGTAGTGCTAACCTGAGGACAACTTTCATAAGGTTTGAATAGTACAGTAGAACCTCTCTTCATGACCATAATTCACTCCATAACTTTGGTCTCAACCCGATTTGGTCCTGACCCGAATCTAATTTTGGAAATTTGGTGCTTACAAAAAAAGATTGGTGCAGAAGGGGAAATCGTCCGTGGAAAAAAATTGTTTTCCTTGTTTTTCACTTTCTCATACCAAAATGGGATTCATGGCATAGGGTCAGGATACTTGAAGAACCTTCCCATCCCAATTACATTACATGCCATCAAGCAAGGAGGGCATGCTGTATATCTCATCTTTTGAGGGTCTCCAATCTTGGCACCTTTAAGACTTGTGGACTTCAACTCCCAGAATTCCCCAAGCTAGCATGGCGGGATCTTGGGAAGGGCCTTCTCAGCTACTATCCCCACCCTAAAGAACATCTTACCCGTAAACCCTGAAGCTGATCTGGCCAGAGCCATCTTGGAGCTTCAGTGATGGCACACTGCAGCGAGGGATAGTGAGGGGGGATCAGAGATAGCTGAGGTTGTGTAGTCAAAACAAAATACTTTCTCCTGGGAACCAAGGGCGTTTTTACACCTGGCTGGAGGAAGGAGTGAGGTCACCAGACCAGTGGACACTGCCTTGATTGGGCCATGGGACTGATTGTTTGGGATTGAGGGGAAAAAAAACTTTTATTTTTACTTAGGTGAAAAACAAGGAGCTTCTCAGAGTCGGTTCTCACTAGATATGTGCCAATATGGTATTTCCAATAAAGCTATTCTTTGAGGAATCCACCTGTCTCAGAGTTCTTGCTTACAATGGATCTATTACTTGGAACTCTGACATTATCTGTCAGCCTCCAAGAATTTTTCCTGACATCTTTTACTGCTTGACTCTTGCCAGCTGCCATGGAAACTGGGGGAGAGATAATTTGATGTTGGAAGGGTGTGGAGGACGAAGTTGTCTGATGGGATGTTTTCCTGCTTTCTGCGCAACTGCATCCACTTATCTTTTCTAGGCCAAGGTCAACTGTCTTGGCATACCAGATGTATGAGATACCACCTGAAGGTGTATTCCACATGACAATATATATACCTCAGATTGGATGTCCAGTTTGAACTACTGGGGGAGGGGGCTTGGGATAACTTTCAATGTGTAATTTCCGCGACTATTTGCCTCAGATCTTGCTTCCCTTTCGTTGCTATCACTTCAAATCCAGTAAAAGTACTTTTCTCTATTTTAATGGAGTCTAAGGTTTTCTTTCTTGGATTTTGAACGGAGGCACAGCTGACATTATCCCAGACAAGGTGAGTCCCTCACTCTTCTGGATCCTTTACTTTAAACATTCAATAAAGTATTAAAAAAAACACAATTAAGTTCTGAAGCATGATTAAAAAACCTCTACCTACTTGATGTAGTTCTTTTCAACAAAGCAATGTGCAGCTGTGACCAGCCACTTGTTGGATATCAAGGAAGCCCCACAGACATGACCCTCACTCTGGACATGCAGGCTGACCTGCCAGGGCCATTCGCCCAAATGGGAGTCCATTCCACCCACAATCCGGGATTGCTTGCTATACTCACGGAGGCCACAGTCTAAAAGGAACAAAATTCAGACACAAAACCAAAATAAGCTTCACTTCAATTGGTCCCCTCAGTTCAAAGAGATGTTTGGCCAACAGTCAAGACATTCAACAAGAGTTTATGGTGATTCTCAATCATTCAGCCATAGTTGTCCCAAAGATGCTTTTCCAAAAGGCAACTGGACTTTCTTGGATGTTTTTTTTCCTTCCTTGAAAATGTTTCACTTCTCATCCAAGAAGCTTCTTCAGTTCAGAGATAATTTTTATTAGGAATATTAAAACAAAAAATTAGTAAAAAATTATATATTATATATTATACTCCACATATTAACAGTAGCAAGGGTTGCCTTTGCCCAAAATTGGAAGTGTGAAAATACTCCCCCCGACTTCATGATTATAAAGAAAACTTTGGAATGTGCAGAAATGGACAGGTTGTCAATGGAACTGAAAAAGAAAGAAGAATCAGGGTACTATGAGATCTGGAATGTTTGGTACAGTTGGTTGGAAGATAGACATGAAAGAATCAAAGTTAAATAAAAAGCTATAATGGAAATTGCTAATATTATATGTAATTATGTTTATAGTATATAATTATACAATAATTATACAATAAATATATAAAAGTATATAATTAGATGAGATTTTGTGTTGTGTGTGTGTATATATGTATATGTATATATATATATATATATATATATGGATCTTTGGTTCTTCGGGTTTTCTCCCGCGTAGAATTGGAAGTATCTAGGCGACGTTTCGATGAAGTCTCATTCATCATCTTCAGGCTTGCGTCTTCGGCTCAGATTTATTCTGAGAAGCACAAGGCTGAAGACGCAAGCCTGAAGATGATGAATGAGACTTCATCGAAACGTCGCCTAGATACTTCCAATTCTACGCGGGAGAAAACCCGAAGAACCAAAGATCCACATACAAATACCCACGAAAACCTCCAAAAACAAATATATATAATACATACATACATACATACATACATACATACATACATACATACATATATATATATATATATATATATATATATATATATATATATATATATATATATATACATGTAAATAACAAAATCAATACATTAATGTAACAATTGTAAATGATTATTCTATAATAACTGAGAGATGTCAGATTGAGTGAACACTGTCTTAATTTGCGATAAGCGGAATGTTTGGTTTTATTGTATTTGTATAAATTTGTTCAATAATTTTTTTAAAAAAATAAATTTTAAAAAAGAAGTTTCTTCAGTTCACTTCTTCATGAAATTGCAGAAGCTTCTTGGATGAGAAGCAAAACATTTTCAAGGAAAACAAGAGGAGGAGGAGGAGGAGGAGGAGGAGGAAGAGGAAGAAGGAGGAGGAGGAGGAGAAGGAGAAGGAGGAGGAGGAGAAGAAGGAGGAGGAGGAGGAGGAGGAGGAGGAGGAGGAGGAGGAGGAGGTCTGGTTTCCTTTTGGAAAAGCATCTTTGGAACATTCAACAAGACTTTCCCACAATCCTTTGTGTAAAGTTGGCGTCACACCCAATCCCCAACAAGTGAGTACTTTTCCAAATTCTATCACCTCTTTAACAACACGGCAAGAACTGAACTCTTATTTCCATCTACTCCTTTCTGCATTAAGGGTCGTGAAAAATATTTGGAAGACATTAGGATAGAAGTAACTCCCAATCTCCCCAAAAGGGAGTCAGTTTTCCACATAACGGAGGAATAAGTACCTCTGGCTAAGGATCCTGCCCATCAAACTGCTCCCAAAACAGATCGAGAATAATGTTATAATATTCACAACATCTACTCTGCACTCTCCCGGTAGGAGAGAAAGAACAAACATGGCCATCTAGACCCAATTGGTTGCCCTGCTTACTCAACTCAAAAACCACCAAGTGCAAACAATAATAGTAATAGTAATCATCATCCACGTTTCCAACCCTTTCATGCTAGCTAGCTTAAAGGTCCAAGATTGCTACATTTGTGAATTTATTCACTTCTCAGATTATCCACTTTCTCGGTATAACCAGAACTCACTGCAATTCTCTTCATCTGACTTGTCGCTGCAGTCTGCCGCTCCATCACATTCCGGATTCCTCTTGTTCACACACATATTGTTGCGGCATTTGTAGGTATATGCTTGACAGGAAACGGTGACCGCTTTGAGTAAAGCAGAGAGAGAGAGAGAAATGTAAGGTCAGAAGAAGAGGACACCAGATGATTGTGGGGGCAATCGTGTTTAGTCAAGGAAGATGGCTAGGAACACAAAATGGAGTCTGGAATTATTTGAATCTTTCCCACAGCATTGCAACACCATGGATAACCTGGATACTTCCTTTCTGGGAAGCCTAGATAATCTCGAATTACAACCACAATTGAGTGAATCACAGCCATTGTTAAGTGAGTAACACGGTTGTTAAGTGGATCTGGCTTCCCCCTTGACTTGGCTTGTCAGAAGGGGATAGTAAAAGGGGATCATGTGACTCTGGGACTCGTCATAAATATGAGTCAGTTGCCAAGCACCTGAATTTTGATCCTGTGTCTACGGTCGTAAGTCCCTTTTTTCAGTGCCGTTGTAACTCTGAACTGTCAGTTAAACAAAATGAGGTAAGTCAAGGACTACCTGTAAAACACACCATTTTTGGGGAATGCCTTCTCTCTCTTGTGGAAAAGGATGTCTACTTCCATGAGAGTAATTTTTAAATAAAAATTACACAATACCCTGCAGAACACACACACACACATATATAGACACACACAGAGTATATTTGTCAGGTAGCACACAAACACACACACTCACATATATACACACACACCAAACACACACAAACACACAGTATAATTGTCAGGTGGCGCACACACACATACACACAGAGAGACATATATACACACACACACAAACCACACACACACAAAAGACACACACACACCATACACACACACACACACACACATACCAAACACACACAGACACACAGTATATTTGTCAGGTGGCACACACACACACACACACAGACACACAAACACACACACACAAAGTATATTTATCAGGTGGCTCAAAAATCTTCCTTGAAAATTCCAAAGAAAAACACACAGCTCCAAGTACAAACTATGCCAGAATCCTATTATTAAAAGTCATTACAAGAAGATTTACCCAGTAGGGAATTGAAACGAAAGCTACAGAAATGAGGTTAATTAAGAGTCCCATGTTGGTTGAACAGTGTTTCATATGAAAAAGTCTGAAAGAATAAAAAAAATATCTTGGCTTGGTTTTGAAACAGGGGTCGATATGGTGTTGAGAAGCTTCAGGGAAAAAGAACATGGTTGACGTTCTAGTCTGGAAGAAATAATCTATTATAATATCCCGGTCAAATTGAGAATGGGCGGTTTTGAAGAGCTTAGACTCTCCAAACTTGACAACTTTAAGACTTGTGGACTTCAAGTCTTAGAGGCTTAAGAGTCTTCAAACATTCTTGGAGATGGTCACCTCCTATTTCTTTTTCTTTTTTAATTAACATGTTGAAAGACAAATAATGACTCAATGATCAGGGTTGATGCCTTCACAGAACTGAAGAAGGCTTATTCAATTTGCTCCTCTCTGCCAATTTTCCACTCCTGAATGGTGAGGAAATTAGGAACAAACCGAATTTGTAGAGATACCCTATTACTCTTGGGACTTCATCTTTATATCCAGCAACAGAAAAGAAGGCTAGGTGAAAAATAGCAAGTATGTTAGGGATTAAAATGCCTTCTTCACCCAATTCAGAATGGGGTTTAACTGTCTGAACCATGGATAACCTCTTCTTCATAAGGAAAGTAGCGGTATGAACTCAACTTGGGGACAACAGTTTCCCCTCATCTCCATTGCTCAAGACCTGATCACAATGGACAAGACAATATCTATCTTAGAAATAGAATAAAAGAATTGGAAGGGACCTTAGAGGTCTTCTAGTCCAACCCCCTACACAGGCAGGAAACTCTAGTCTATATCATTTCAGACAAATGGTTATCCAATCTCTTCTTAAAAACCTCCAGTGATGGAGCACCCACAACTTCTGGAGTTGTTCCGCTGATTCATTGTTCTCACTGTCAGGAAATTTTTCCTTAGTTCTAAGTTGGCTCTTTCCTTGATTAGTTTCCATCTGTTGCTTCTTGTCCTGCCCTCTGGTGCTTTGGAAAATAGCTTGACTCCCTCTTCTTTCGGGCAGCCCTTGAGATATTGGAAGACTGCTATCATATCTCCCCTGGTCCTTCTTTTCATCAAACTAGACATACCCAATTCCAGCTTCATCAAACTAGAGATACCCAAATCTTCCCTGCTTACAAACCACGATTTTCACAGCTCCCCCCTGCCCCCCCCCCCCCCCACCTTGGCCAGCATTTATCACCACTCCAGAACTTTTACCAGAGCCACACTCTCCCTCGTCGCTGCCATCTTTGCAGTCTGCTTTTCCATCGCATTTCTGCTGCACTGGGATGCAATTGCCGTTACTGCACTTGAAGCTGTCAGGAGGACAATCTGAGAAGGAAAAAGAGAAATTGCAAGTTTCCACTGCTAGAGAAGAAGCCATTCCCACCAGCCATTCTCTGTCGTGGTAGCTTTGCTTCAACACTGGAGCTGATTTTTGCAAGATCCCATCAAAAGGCCCTCACACGTAAAATTGGGGTCCAGATCATCATAATAACAGAAAACAGAGTTTGTTGTCGACCTTTTGAGTTAGGTCAGACTAGGAATCCAATGTCATGTAGGTCAGTTTTATTACTATAATGCTGTAGCACTGTGCCGGCAAGTCTGAATGCACATCATCGCTCCCTCCTCTTCCTTTTGTGACAACTTGGAAGAGTCTTGTCTGAAATGTTTTTTTTTTAAGGTTACTTTTCTGCCCTGGACACAGTCTTCTTTTATCTGACCATATTATTGACCGTTGAAAACATTTATATAGTCATCCATTTTTCAGCCAACTCTGGCAGTTCTCAATCAAAAACTTAAAAGATGCATAAAATCATTTTTTTAAAAATGATAAAACACAACTAGCTGAAACATAAAACATTAATAAACAAATAAGAAATAAAATAATAAAATATAAAATACTAAAATTAAATAAAATAATAAAATTAAATAAAATACAAAATAATTTGCTTTATAGCTTATTTCCCAGATAAGGTCAAGATAAGACATTAGCTGAGCTTGGAAGATGGGAGGAACTCACCCAAGATGAGAAATAAGTTTAAAGTCTAATTTTTACACTTTCATGGGAGCCCAGTTATCCTTGGAGCGATACCATTGCCATGGCAATGGCTCTTCCTTTCATCCCTCAAGGCCCTTCCATCTTCTCTCAACCCTTACCAGCTTTGAGCTTCCTCAACTGTGTAAATCCAGTTCATGTTTTGATACAAACTGTGCAAAACTTCAAATTACGGTTCAGTTAAGAAACCCCATCTGGACAACTAAGAGTTTTGAACTCCTAGTTCATACTAAGAGTGGTCCAAAGTGTGAATTCGGTTCCTCCTGCACTAGATTTCTCCATCTCGTAAAAATGACTCACCGCAGTGCAGTTCATCGCTGTTGTCCCCGCAATCATTCACTGTATCACAAAGCCAGTACTTTGGCTTGCACCAATTATTATGGCATCGGAATTGATTCTTAGTACAATCTGAAGAAGAAGATCACAAGCAGTGCAGTTATATGGAAAGGCCATCAACAGGGCTTTGGATACTTGTGGGCGGTGTAGCCCACTGAAAAAATGTAAACAAGCCTTAGGAACATCATCCATATCACCAAACAGAGCTAAAAAGGAGAACTTACTACAATTACTCTCATCACTGGCATCTGGACAGTCAAGCCACCCATCACAGCGCAGTTCTTTTTTGATGCAACGGCCACTTTTGCAGGTGAATTTCCCTGGGCAAGCTACAAGTCAACAAAGAGGACGGGGAGAGAAAACATATAAATAGGTTAATATTCTACATAGGTGAAAGAGTCAATGTCTTCCGTTGCCATTCTGGATGGTATATTTGCAATTCTGCTCTGGGGAAAGTCTTATTTTGCCATAGCGTTCATTCCTGAAAGTCTTTAGTTGATCAGAAAGGTTGGCAGTTCACCCGTTCGAATCCCTAGCACTGTGTAACCGAGTGAGCTCCCGTTACTTGTCTCAGCTTTTTCAACTTAGCAGTTCAAAAGCATGTAAAAAATGCAAGTAGAAAAACAGGGACCCCTTTGGTGGGAAGGTCACAGCGTTCCGTGCGTCTTCGGTGTTTAGTCATGCCAGCCACATGACCACGGAGATATCTTCGGACAGTGCTGGCTCTTCGGCTTTGTAACGGAGATGAGCACTGCCCCTTAGAGTCAGAAATGACTAGCACATATGTGCGAGAGGTACCTTCACCTTTACCATTAGTTTTGAAACTCCCAAGGATCACCCTTGAAAAAACTCTCTTAAAAGCTATCTCCAGAAATTATTCTACATGGAATAAAACCCTGATATCAGGACAAGCATGGACATAATTTAATCTACTGTATGTCTTCAGAGGGCATACCCCAAAGGAATAATTAAGGAATGTGTCAGTATATTATTTGATAGTATTGGTCATTTCAGCACAAGTTTAGGGATTGTTCATCTAGAAATTTAATGTTCCTGATTATCAATCTCTCCTTCTGAGAGCAATTCCAGATTCTCAGAAGGATTCTGGATCCTGTTTCATTATGGAATAAATCCAATGTTTACCTGATCTAGAACCTGGCGCTACAAATCGTGCTGAAATGATAAGAGCCATCTCATAACTCATGGGCTATTTGTCTATTTCGTCCATCTACTAAAACTTGGAAAAACATCCCTAGGGATGTGAAAGAAGTTGGACAGGGATGAAACTGAGATCTTATGCAAATAATGGACCCCACCATTGAACTTTGAATTAGTTGTTGGGCAATCCGGCTGAATACCACCTCTGATCCCCATTGCTGGTCCATGGTCCTAAAATGGTTAGAAACTACTGCTCTATAGGATACTACCTATCAAGTCCCCCCTAGAGGACTTCTCTATCGAAAAGCCTCAAGGTTTTAACCCTTCCTGGCTGAGAAGGTGATTCGTCCCACCACCTGCCTCCCTGACGAATCTCACATTTGACATCTCCACTTACGGTCATTGGAGTCAAAGGACAAATACTCAGCCGAGAAGCCATTGTCCACATGTGAATTATCTGAGTGGAAGCGAACTGTAATTCTGTTGGTTTTACTCATTACCACAAATCCCTTGCTGGGCTGACAATACCTAAAGGACCACAAGAAGATAAAAATCAACTGGAGGCCGGTCATTCATCCATTCATGATGAGATGCATCAATGAATACATAAGATTTCTCTTTCTCTCTCTCTAGCTCTCTCTCTCTCTCTCTCTTTCTCTCTCTCACACACACACACAAAACACATGCAATAAAATGACAAGGTCTTCTCATTCTTTTCTTTCAAAATGGAAAGCTAATCAGATAATCTGACATTACTAGAGAAATTTTTTTAATCAAGCAAGGATCTTTCATTTATGATATTTCTATCCTAAAAGATGGCAAGGAAGGGTCTTAAAGACATCCAGTGACTAAGACAGTTTTCTTCTTGCCCAGTCGAAACAGATACACAAGAACTGGCAGGTTTACAAATGAATGGCTCTTACCTGACACCGTTGATTTCCACATAGTCTTTGGGGCAGGAGTTGGAGGCATCACCAGGATCCTCAAGGTAGAATTCATTGAAGCGTATCTTTACATTTTTGTCCTCAGGCACCTGAAAATGAGATTTAAAATTGGCAGGGATGGGCAGAGATGAGAAGAAATGAACACTGGTATCACTCCCAAGCTAGATGACTTTTCCAACATTTTCTAAAATGTCTTCGGCAACTTGTTGTTGATTTAACCATTCTGTTGTGTCCAACTCTTACTGACTTTATAGGCAAGTGCTCTCCATGCTACCGGTCAATCACAACTTCAGTTGTTGGGTGTTCACCATTGTATCAGATTTCATGGGATCAAGCTAGTGTCTTCTTTGCTTGCCCTTTCTTCTTGCTCCACTAACCATTCCTAGCCTCATTGACTTCTCTAGTGAATTTGCACACATGACATAGCCAAAGTAAATCAGATGTAGTCTTGTGATTTTTGGCTTCTAGTGATGTGTCTAGTTTTATAGAATTCAGCATCTCTCTGTTGGTTGCTCTGGCTCTCCATGGTAAATGTAATCATTTACAAAAGCACCACAGTTCAAAGATGTCAATTTTTATTCAATCAGCCCTTCTTAGTGTCCAAGTCTCACACTCATACATCAATAGAGGGAAGACTATTGCTTTAACTAACCTGCTTTGTGTATTTATATCAAATCTCTGCTTTTTCCACATTTTATTCATAGAAGCATGGTCTGAGGTTATCCTGCATTTGATTTCTGGAGTAGAAATATCACCATGAACAATTTTTAATCCAAGGAAGATAAATGCATGGCATTGGGCAACTAGGAATGTTTTAAATAACTCTGTTGCCGAACTGAACATAAGAAGAATTCTAGTAATCTAGATCAGGGGTGTCAAACTGGATTTCTTCAAGGGCCGGATCAGCATTGTAGTTCTCCTTTGCAGGCCGGTTGGGGGGCAGGGGGAGACAGGACAGGCACCTCCTGCAGCATCCTGCCGGCCAAAATGGAGCGTGGTAGGGCCGTGTGCATTCCCCCTATGCCCCATTTTCGGCCTGGATGGCCTCCTGCAGCACTTTGTTGGCCAATATGGGGCATGGGAGGACCTGAGTGCACTCCATTTTGGCTGTCAGAGGTACCACGGGCCAGTCCTTTGCTATTTCCAGGCCGGCCCCATGGGCCAGATTTAAGCATTTAGGCCTTGAGTTTGACACCCCTGATCTAGATCACCCTGGATCACTCTTTTCATCATAAAGACCATCTATGTGTCTACGTGAAATCTGAAAATAGAACTTGAGCCCATGGATGTTTCTGTGTGAGAAGAGGAAGATTTAATTCCTATAAGCATTATGTTACAGAGTCAATATAGGACAATAATTTAGGGTCTGGATAAGATGGTCAACTAAGAGCTCATTGGATGACTATGACCTGGTCATTCTAAACCTACATTGATTCAAGGTACACTTGATAACAAATTAGGAGATACCATCGCCTGAACTACATTAATTTCAAAAGGAAGAGTGTGACATAGATGCAGTAAATAAATAAAAATGTTGAATGTGAGTCCACATACACTCAACTCACTCACTCACCTGTGGCATTAAATCATGGTTTAGTTTGGCCATGTTTGTTGACTAAGCCAGCTGAGATCAGTTCATTCAGCATATTAAACCCAAACCCAATCAATCATGAGTGGACCCTGCCAATGATTACCTTGCTTTATTTTCATCTAAATCTATTATTATGCGTGTATGTGTCTTTTAATGATCCCACAATCTCGTGATGGCGAATCTATGGCACGAGCGCCACAGGTGGCACACAAGGCCATTTGTGCGGGCATGCGAGCCCCAGCCAAACTTACCTGCACTGCGCATGCGTGTGACTCCCAGCTGATTTTCGGCCCGTTTTCACCCTCCTGGAGGCTTGAGGGAAGCCTCAGGAGGCCGAAAAACAGGCCTTCCGGAAATACCGGAAGTGCCAAAACGGGCCCATTTTCAGCCTCCTGAGGCTCCTGAGGATTCCCTCGAGCCCCCAGGAGGGCGAAAACAGCCTCCCCTGGGCTCCAGAGGCCCTCTGGAGGCTGAAAACGGGCACTTCCAGAAGGCCTGTTTTTCGGCCTCCAAAGGCTGCAGAGGTTTCCTTCGAGCCTCCACGAGGCCAAAAAAGGCCTCAAACAAGGTACGCACATGCACGGTGCAGGAAAGGGGGTGGGAGTTGAGCATGCATGCGCAGAGGGCCGCATTGAATTGTGGGTGCCGGCGCACATGCGCTTTCAGCACACCATAACAAAAAAGTTCGCCATCACAGCCATAATCCCTTACATCGGAGTACAGTCAGGGCAACTGAAGGGAACCAGAGCGTTTACTGGCCAGATGCCCTTCCTGTCACCAATGAAGTGTTCACAGCAGATAATTACTCAGTATAAGAGAGAGAATTATCTACCCTTACCTAAGATCAAACTCACAGGCAAGAGCTCCACCTCTAGGCCACTGCACCACTCCAAGTTAAGGGCTAGAAATGCACTTATTAAAATAGTAGTGATAAAAAAAGAGAAAAGTTTGTATCTCTGTCACACCCTCCATTGTTGAGTTGACGTGATTTTGTTTTGTTTTGTTTTCAGACTCTTAAGAATACATCCCAGAAAAGGCCTTTCAACTCTTATTTAACACCTTGATAATTAGCCAGATCTGCAGGTTACAAATGCTCTCTTTCGGTCTATGCAGCAGGCCCCAAAAGTAAAAGAGAATCAGTACTCTGAAATCCTCACCTCTATATTCCATACGCAATCCAGATTTGGAGGGTAGTAGGCTGGATAGTACGGAGTGGTGAAATTCCCTGATATGCCCTTCAAAACTCCACCACAAGCTGCAATTGGATGGGGGGAGGGGGGGGAGGAGGAACAGATATGGAGGGAGAAAACAGAATATTATGAACCTTACCGGTGGCCGGAAGAAAGGCATTTGTGCAGAACAGCCATTCATAAGATGACATCAATTGCTAAGGGACCGATTCAAAAGCATGGCTTTAACCCAGGAGACCAATTATGGTTACCTGTACAACACCTGTCCATCAGCTCAACCCCGTCCAATTTCAGCCCAGTTCTCATTAGGATGCGTTATTAGAGTATCCGGAAGTGTATGGGGGAAGGGGAAGGTGTAATTTATCACAACATCACCTGAGTGAGGGGAAAATAACTGTGTCCCTAGTGCCTTATTATCCTCAAGATTTTCTCCCTCTCTAGCTTATTCATTTTCCACTCATCTTTATCTTCTATTGGACTGGATCCTTTACTTAATTAGAAGCAGACTATTTTTCTGCATGAATGGCTTAATAGTGTGTACAATGATAGGGAATGCCTGCTATTTTTGGAAGGAAGTGAGGATAAATCAGGGTCAAAAAATGGCTACTAAGATTCATCCTTTTGTCTTGGGCTTCTGGATCATATCTTTCTCAGGTCTCCTTTCCTCTCTCTTAAGGAGAAAATTGTCAAGAAAAGGAGCAACAGTACTGAATTTATTGTCAGGCCCCCATCCTGCCAACCCATGAATCTCCTAGTATCACCCCAAAATAGAAAGAATGATGTTCTTACATGTCATCTTTGGCATCTGGAAGAATTCTGCTTGGAACCCAGGAAATCTTCCCCTTGCATCTGTACTTAACATAACTAGGAAGACGTTTTGAGAGGAGATGAACGTCAGGTTGTATGAAATGTCAAAGCTCCCGCACAGCCTAGGAAGGAAGGAAGGAAGGAAGGAAGGAAGGAAGGAAGGAAGGAAGGAAGGAAGGAAGGAAGGAAGGAAGGAAGGAAGGAAGGAAGGAAGAAGGTGAAGGAGGAAGTTTGGGGAGAAGGAGGAGAAGGAAGGACGATTAGTGACTAAGCAATGCATATTTGGCAATCTCCTTCCCCACCAGAGTAGGAATCAGTAACAGTGCAACCCAGAAGAAGACACAAAAACTGAACTCTGTCTCAGGCTCCTGCCAATTATGCCCCCAGCAGCCCATCTATATTTCTTCCCATGAGAGCACGTCATGTTGTAGCCAATGGACTTACTTCACCAACGAGCGTTCTTCCACTGGGCTCAATGAGTTGTACACCTTGACAAAGTCCTCTCCTAGATGGCATGGCTCGATTTCAAATGTAGTGAAGGTTAGGCTAATGACCATGTTGGCATCAGCTCTCAGCACCCAGAAGCAGCGCATGTTGGGTGGGTAATGGCTGTTTGGGAATCCTGGCGTGGTAAAGCTGATCACCTTCCCTTCTTTGGCGTGCAACGCATATTTGCAGCTGTCTAGTCAGGTGAGAGAAACAACACCAGAAGAGAAAGTTCTCAAGAGGATGGCAAGAAGGCATCTCTCATTCAGTAAAGAAATTCAGATGGGCAAATTAAAACTGGAAGGATCCAAAAGATGTAAGAGATGGACGATAGCACTTAGCAATAGCACTTAAACTTATATACTGCTTTACAGCCCTTTCTAAATGGTTGAGTCTGCAATACTGAATTCTAAACACTGGGAAGGGAAGAAGGAAAATGGCAATAGCACTTAGACTTATATACCACTTCACAGCCCTCTCTAAGCAGTTTACAGAGTAGCATATTGCCCCCAACAATCTGGGTCTTCCTTTTACCGACCTCGGAAAGATGAGTCAACCTTGAGTTGGTGAGACTCGAACTGCTGCTGTGGGCAGTTAAGTCTGTAATATTGAATTCTAAACATTGGGAAGGAAGTGGGGAGGGAGGGAGGGAGGGAAGAAGAAAAATAGCAATAGCACTTAGACTTATATACTGCTTTATAATGCTTTGCAGCCCTCTCTAAGCGGTTTAAAGAGTAGCATATTGCCCCCAACAATCAGGGTCCTCATTTTACCCACCTGAATCAACCTTGAGCCACTTAGGATAGAACTTCCTGGCTATGGGCAGAGTTAACCTGCAATACTGAATTCTAACCACTGCGCCACCATGTCTCCAACACATTTTGAATAAATTGTGCTTCCAAGTTAAGAGTGTTTTAGTTTGCCACTCTTTTAAAAAAAACAACCAATAATAACCAGCGTCACATGGTTGTAGAACTTCTAATTTTCTTTGATCGTCCTCTTTGTTACCATTTTCTATTTATCATCTTACTGTTATCATAACACTTTACCTTGTTAATTGAGTCATTATCTATTTTGAATTTTTTAATACAGCCAAACAGCTTTTCAATGATGACTTTTAATGAATTTGCACACCATACCAAGTATTGCAATTACTGAGTGGTTATAACAAACAAACAAAGCAAGGAATATGTACTCAAAGTGATTTTTAAGGCCTGCCTAGACAAAAGTTCATGTTCCTTGGCTGGTTGGGTGAAGAGCTATATATTTCTCGGAGAGATTACAATGTCATGTATAATGAATACGGCTGTCAAATCTTCACAACAGTTTTAGCAGCAGAGACCTCACAAAGCGAAGGGCGTATACATTCTCCTAAACTGTTGAGAGCATAGAGATATATGTTTTGTTTGCTAAGAACCAGGCCAGAAAATGAAAGAAAAAAGAAAAAAACCTCCCTGAGATACAATACTAACGTTGCACTCTTCATGGAAGAGCTGAGAGCAGAAATAGCTACGTCCTGAGACAAGCAAGCTCAGAGAGCACCAAGAGGGCCTCCATTCAACCCTGATCAACAAATATTTTCCTTTATTGGTGCTTCTAATGTGTTCAGTTTCAAGAAAATATTTTAAGTAATTCTTCCATCTTAGTCCTTTTTCCATCCGTTTTAGTTCTAGTTACAATGCTTTCGTTCACATCTTGTGATAACTTTTTGAATGCTTGTCTATTCAGCAGAGAGCTGTATGCAACGAAATTTCATTTTTAAAGTATGCTGATTATTGTACATTTAAAGTGACAATAAAGTTATTCTAAGTAAGTCTAAGATGGAAACTAACCAAGGAGAAAAGTAACCTAGAATTAAGGAGAAATTTCCTAATGGTGAAAACTATCAATCAGTGCTGTTAGGAATGATAGTCACCTAACAATTGGGTTGGCAATATATAAACCAAGATAGTTATTTAATATTGTATCTTTAAAAGAATGCTGTAATTGTAATTGGGTGTGGTTCCTCCAACAGCCATAAGATGGAACCAGAAACCTGGTTTGTTCTTTTTGCATTTTCCCTATTGCCTGTTGCCTGATTGTCGTTCTGCTCAGATTGCTCTGAATCTTGCAACTGTTAGCAAACTACGTTTACTGAACTTTGTTTATGTTACTGGACTTTGTTTTTGGATTATCCCTGGACAGAATACTGACTTCTCTAACTGTGTATGACTTGGACTGTTTGTTGCTTACCCGTTTACTGGAAGTAAAACCTACATTTTACTATTCAGTGTATCTGTGTGCTAGTTGTGTGTTATTCATCACCACTCTCACTACGTTTCTCTGAGAGCACTCATTCTCCTAATGGGGAATACCTCAACAAGTGCTTCCAGAAGTTATGGGTGCCCCATCACTGGATGCTTTCAAGAAGAGATTGGACAGCCATTTGTTTGAAATGGTATAGAGTCTCCTGCTGAAGCAGGGGGTTGGACTACATGACCTCCACATCCCTTCCCACTCTGTTGTTCTATGTTCAACTGAGTTCAAGAGCCTTTATCCCACATAAGAGATGACAGGATTGCAGCTTCAAAATGTTTTTTTTCCTCTAGATAGCAATATTCCATTCTACTCCCACACAATCTCCAATTATGCAAAAATCCCATAATTTATTATGACTGTAATTAAAAACAACCACAAAAAAAATTACTTACTGTCTCGGGTTGCTTTAACGATATCCTCATCAGAAGCTACAAATTAAAAAGACAAAACTTTTATAACGAGGAGTTTAACTTTATACCTTCAACATAGGGCAATAGCAGACGACCTGAATTCATAGAAAAGAAATCACCCGCACAAATTGTTTGGGAAGGAATCCAGCCAAATCTTTTCATAGAAATGGATACTTTAGATTGGGCTAAATGCAATCCATATCCAGATTGTGGGACTTTCCTTAAAAAACATCATCCGAGGTTGCTTTCCATTAACAGACATTTATGTCTTTAATAGATGATGTAAGTCTAATAAATAAGCTAGTCAAAAAATACCTTGAAGTCTGAAGACAAATTTATATATATATTTTCTTTTTATGACCCTGATCCCTTGCTTCGGGGTGCCAATAGCCAAATCCCAAAGCACTTTCCTTTCCTCACTATAGTATTGGCCCTTCAGACTGATTCTTAGAAATCTCTTTTACCATGAAAGAGATTTTACCATTTACCTTTTTCTCCATTTTCTGACCATTCCTCACCCACTCAGGTCAGTGGTGGGATTCAAATAATTTAACAGCCGGTTCTCTGCCCTAAAGATTTCTTCCAACAACCAGTTCACCAAACTGCTCAGAAAGTTAATAACCGGTTCTCCCGAACTGGTGCGAACTGGATGAATCCCACCACTGACTCAGGTCCAACTATACTTATGCATAATTTTTTTAAAAAATAGTTGAGTTTCAATTCTCCAGATTGCTGAGACATTAGAAGTGGGAGTATTAGATTAGATACCACATTCTGGTAGAGATAAGTTCCCTCAGGATGGGCTCCAGCACAACTCAGAAAAGACACAGATTGGATCCTGCAACATTATCCTGGGATACATATATTCACCTTCATTTGTGAGTATCAGATTGATTCTGCTAGGTTTTCTAGTAATGTTGCCTTTTAAAACAGTTTCTTTGCTTTGACACATCCCAAAGTTCAACCTTGCCTGGTGACTAGTGCAAATACTTCCACCAAGCTAGGCAGATGAGGGGATTTCATGTGGGAAGCGGAGAACAAAAAGAAAGAGAGACTTACGAAAAGCAGTGAGAGACTCCACTTGAAATTCTTGCTTCCGCGGTTTTCCTAGTCCTGCTAGATTTAAACCACGGAAATTTGCTATGGCGTTATCAAGAGCATCCAACTTGTATTTAGGAACACTGAACATGGACACGAAGTAAGCAATCACACTGCCCTCACTGTGTGGGAAAAAAGATAGATAGGTTAGAACCCAGCCTAAATAATTAGGGTTGCAAAAAACAAGATGTCTGTATTCGAAAATTCTACTATGATCAATGGCTTCAATGTCTAAAACAGTATTTTTCAAACTTGGCAATTTTAAGATCAACAAACATATCTAACATGCCTTCTTCCTATTTTCCCCACAATGGCAACCCTCTTAAGTGGTCCAAAGTCACCCAGTTGGCTTTCATGGCTACGAAAGGACTAGAACTCACAGTCTCCTGGTGAATGGCCCAAATTCACCCAGTTAGGGCTCTCATGCCTAAGGCAAAACTAGAACTCAAGTCTCCTAGTGATTGGCCCAAATTCACTCAGCCATCTTTCATGCTTAAGGTGGGACTAGAACTCTCAGTCTCCTGGTGATTGGCCCAAAGTACCCAGCCTCCTTTCATACCTAAATAGGGACTAGAACTCATGGTTTCCTGATTTCTAAATAGATGCCATAACCATTAAACCAAACTGCTCTGAAGTCTCAGGAGTTACGTACCTGAATGCTAGTATCACCGACTCTTTGTGGAATGGGCCAACATCCAAATTCTTTGCATAGATGTTTAAGAGCTAAAGATTTAAAAAATGGCTGCATTGAGAACAAGCATATGATAGGTATATGCAAGTATATATACATTTCTATTTAATTCAGCTTAAAAATCAGCCTATTCCAGTGGTGCTCATTTTTCTCACATCCTGTACTATTATTTGTCGTCTTACTTATTTGTCTGTTGGAGTTCTACTTTCTTTGCTTTATTACAAGATCTTCAATCCTTTTGTTAACAGTCTTTGTCATAGCTAGGATTTGCTGAACAAATTATGGGATTGAGCTACAGTCATTCAGAATGCTAAAGTGGCTTATAAATTGGGATGGCTGGATCCATGTCAGCATGCTAATCCCAAATCCAATAAACCACATTATATGTTTTGTGTCATGTACGAACCAGGTAACTACTAGGTAACTATAATAGTTTATCATCTGTTGCAGTGCCTGAAGATTAAGGAAGTCTGAGCCTTAAAGTGCAGAATCAAGGCAGAACTAAACAAACATTTGAAAACAAAGATTGCTACAATGCTGGACAAGATCATTAGCAAAGCTTTTTTCTGCTCAAGACCCTAGAGAACTATTCCAATACCAGTCATCTTCACTGAACAACTGCTTGTTCAGTAACCATTTGAAGTTACGATGGCGTTGTACAAGCAGGACTTGTGAGAGATCCTCATAGTTGTGACCGTTGCAGCATCTCCACATTCGTGCTTCAGGTCTTCAGTAAACTGGCTTGCAATCACAACACTGCAGTGTCCTGCCATCACACAATCATTATTTGTGACTATGTCCATCTTCCAAAAACTAAAGACAATGGGGCAGCCAGCAGAAAGTTGCAAATGGAAATCACATTGACCTTAGATGCTGCAACCATGCAATATTCACTTAATGGCAGCAATTAGGGCTGCTGAAACTGTCTTCATGGCTTGGAAGCAGGGGTGGGATTCTACAGGTTTGCACCTATTTGCTAGAACTGGTTGCTAACATTCTAAGCAGTTTGGAGAACCAGTTGTTAGAAAAAATTACTGGCCTAATCCTGTAAGGAAGACAGGAAGGAAACATTCTGGTGTTGCTTACAGAAACTGCCTCTCTGTTAACCCTTATTATATTCTTGGCAGGACTAGATTTCCTGTATCAGGAACTTCTCTGGAGTTTTTTCCCCTCCTTTGCTGGTACTTTGCTTGTGTGGAGTGACCATTCAAAGTTACAATGGCACTGAAAAAAGTGAGTTATGACCATTTTTCACACTTACGACTGTTGCAGCATCCCCACAGTCATGAGAGGCCAGGAGAGGAGATGCGTGCCTCGATGTGAGTGATATTCAGTTGGCCACACCCAGCCAATAACATGACCACCAAGCCACACTCATCAACTTAGCCACATCCACAGAACTGGTTGTTAAAAAAATTGAATCCCACCCCTGGTTGGCAGTGATATGATGTTGTGCCTTACAACCATGTCGCTTAACGATGGAGTTTCCGATGCAATTATGGATGGTAAGCAAGAACTACCTGTACTACTGGGTAGACATTAACAGAAGACCCTTCCATGCAGCACAGTTGCTGAGTTCAGCCTTCCTTAAATATGCTGGGACTGTAACTCCCAGAATTCCTTGCAGCTAGGGAATTCTGGGAATTATAACTGCAATATGGCTGGAATCAACAGGGGATGAGAAGCTGCTTTAATCTATCCCATGATATCCAAGGCAGACAATCCGTTGCTGCCGTTGCTCATGCAGCTTTCAATTCTTACCATGTTCTTTGCATTCTTTGCCAGGGCAGCAAATTCAGGAGAGCTGGAATTCTCGTAGGCATCAATGAACCGTGAGCCTATCAGTCTCATGTGGCCGTTGTATGGCTTCTGCACAAGGGCAGCCCTGTCTATGAAAACAGCGGATAGAGGTCAGAATCAGCAAAAATACTGGACAAGTGTTCTGACCCAGCTCTCCAAACACAACGAACCCTCTGAAGTTAACTCAAAGATTCCTTTACTAGGAGCGCCAGCAGCACCGGCAAACAGTTTCTCTCTCACCACAGGCTAACAAGTTTGGCCAGCCGGAAGATGAATAGTTGCCTGCCACATCTATTCATCTCCGCCTCCTGCCTTTTATCCCCAGAGCAAGGGTGGGGCATCACTAGCAGTGGTGGCTCTTCCATCCCAAAGGCTGGCCCACAGATTTCCGCTGCTCTCCTCTCCGCTGCCTTCTGCAGTTCCGCGCATCAGGCACTGAACCCAGCTGTTTCTCCTCTTCCTCATCAGCCACCTCCAGACTTGGGGGCTGTTGACTCTCCATCTGAGGGCTAATGGATGGCCCAGGCTCTGCCTCTGTCTCTCTGATAGCTCCATTCCGTCTTCCCCCTCGGAACTCTCAGGTTGCCTTGTGGCTGACCCTAACTCCCATGCCACCACTTCCTCCTCTGATTCAGCTGCTGGAGGGGCCGGGGGCCAACAGGCCACAACACTATGGCACTTTCTGTTGCAAACCCAGAATGTCTGGAATAAACAGATACCCATTCAATTATTGAAAAATGTCACCCCTCCATCCTTTCACCTTGTTGCTTCTTGAGTATTACAGCTGAACCTCATCTGGAAGACACCTGCAAAATCTAGCCCTTTACTGGGTAAACTAAATATATTCACCAGGATTAGAAACTCAGCAGTTCTATTTTATAGGTGATTCAACCCGCAGATCTCAGAAGGCATGGATTTATTTAGATGTAAAGCTGGTTGAATCCGTCACAGGTTATTAAGTAATGTATTAGTTGTTCTACCTTTTAATGTACTATATAATTCATAACCTATTTTTAGTTTGGAGTGCAAGCTGAAACTTAACACAACTTACATTTGAAGTGCCAAACCAGCAGCCCAACAAATAGAGAAAGGAGCAGGCAGATGGATACCACGATGACTACCACTATCCAACGTTTTGGACCACGCTTCTCAAGCTTCTTGGTGTTCATGGTGGGGAGGAACTCCACCCCTTCCTCAAGGCCGTTCATGTCCTAGAGGAAGACAGACAGAGATAATCAGGCTAAACCTTAGTACATCCAAAGTCTCAATCCCTATGTCAGGATTGCGGCAGTGACCTCAATTAAATCATGATTAAATCATGAGTCTTGAACCAAACTTCCAAAACTTCAAAAGGATTTATTGGGAGTTAACATGTCGGCACTGCCTGGATGTAGTTGACTCTGAGACACATAATTCATTGTTACCCTTGACCCTGGTTTCCCCCTCATCCCCTGGGTGTATCATAATTCATATTCTCTAATGAGACCTATCCATAGCCAAGAATCATCAATCATGTTCTCGAGTTAGATATTTGCGTGGCAGAAACTTCAGTCACCTAGATACTATCTTTGAAAAACTATTTATGGAATACACTTTTTATTTCCCAGCTACCATACTGCTCTTTCAAACCCCTTTCCCCCTTCCCTTTCTTTTGACAACTCTAAAAAACACCATAGAAATATTTTATGAGTTGACACCATGGATGTTCTCTCATCCAAATGTATTCAGCAGAATCTTCTCCCAACACACATTGCAAGATACGTTTCTGCTTGACGTGACACCGGTTCCAACTGATACCTGAATGTTTCTTCAGATTGGTCATAGAACAAGGCCTCGGTGCAAAGCAACCTCATCTTATTCAGTTCTTTTCTCCAACTGCTGAGGTGATTCCTCAGAATTTGTTGCCCAAGACAATTTGCTGAGTTTGGCTGTTTTCTTGCAGAGGTTTCATTACCCAGCTAGGTACCTCCATCATGCTAGCACTGATGAGGTTACCTAGCAGGGTAATGAAAAGTCTTCAAGAAAACAACCAAAGCTCAGAAAGCACCTATGATGGCGCAGTTTGGATGGATGGAAACTGAACAAAGAGAGACACAATCTGGAAATAAGGAGAAATTTTCTGACACTGAGAACAATCAACCAATGGAACAGAAGTTGCCTTCGGAAGTTGTGGGAGCGTCATCACTGGAAGCTTCTAAGAAGAGATTGGACTGCCATCTGTTAGAAATGTTGTAGGTTCTCCTGCATGGGCAGGGGGTTGGACTAAGTGACCTACAAGGTCCCTTCCAACTCTGATAATCTGAAAAGTTTGACTCTTAGCTTCAAATATTTTCTTCTAGTGGGTTAGATTGGCCCTGCCTACAAAGCTTTGCTAGATAGCACTAACAAGGCAAGCTTTTCCATCCTTAAGGCAATCCAAAGTATCCAGAAGGTACCACAAGTTCCATCAGTCACAGCACGTAGAGGTACCAGGTGTGAACGATGGCCTAGGAGGACATCATGCTGGAAAAGGCCAATGTAGTCCAGCATTTAGGTGCCTTGATTGTTGAGGCTCACAAAACAAGAAAAAAAAAAAGCCCAAGTAGGATTCAATAGGTTCAATGCTTTATTTTATTCTCTCTTTACCCTCAATCTCTTACTTCTAATTAGCTTTTGCTCTGTTGGATTTTGCTCATTCATTAAAAAACTTTTTTTTTGCTTTAAGCTCCTGGGATTAATCGACTTGCATTTAAATTGCTCTGTGTCATACTGCAAACCAGCTCACCAGTCACATTTGTGGTGGTAAAAAGTAAGGCAGGCAGGCAGATGGATAGACACAACATCGTTTCTTTCTCTCCACCCCACAGAATAACATGTGATCCTTTTGCACATTTATTTGAGTGCTCAAAGGGAGCAGAACCCCCCCTCCTAATGCCTCTTCGAGAGACCCACCCCTGCTGCTTCTCACACCATCCACCTGCCCTACCACCCAGAGTTTTCACTTGCTTGCCAGCAACCGTCTGAATTACAAGACCTACCAAGCCATTCTCTCAGCAAAAATACATATGGCAAAGGTTATCTCAATATTTGATTCCAACACAGACTATAGAGAAACAGAATTGCTACTGCACAACAGCTTCTTCTTATTGACATGCTATGAAAATGCAGGACCAGATAAAAGCCCATGGATTACTGGAAGACTTAAAAAGAAAAGCTGCTGGAATACCCATGCAGGAAAACCATTATGTATTTCAGATCTAAACCCAAGTTCTCTCATCAAAAAAAAGCAGAGCCCTGTAGTACTGTATCTGAAAACGAAAAGCACAGGGTGAGAACAACAGCTAGCCACGTTGCATTCAGGTCAAGCATCAGAATTTGAACTGGAGACTCTAGTTTCTTCCCCAATCTCTCTCAGTCTGAAAAAAAAAAAGACTGCAATCCAAACAAATCCAAAGAATCAAAAATGGAAAAATGCCTTAATTCTTAACACTTTTGTCAAATCTTTTCCAGCTTCTATGACCTTGGGGAGCCCAATCCACCTCACAGGGTTGTTGTGGCGGTGGTGAGGAAAATAGGAGGAAGGAAGGGAGGTGTGGTGGAAATGTTTGCCACCTTGAGCTGTTTGTAAAACAAATAATAATAATAAAAGGTGGGAGGCAAAATAAATACATAAATAAAAAAATGTGTCAGACGACAATTACCCTCCTGTGGGTTGGAAATGCAGTTCCAGCACACAGAAACTCTGAATACACAGCTGGAGAACCTGCACACTCATTCCCAGAAACTGCAGGGACACCTGAGTATTGCTTGCACACTCACCGAGGAGTTTCAGGAACACTCTTTTCTCACTGGCCCAACCCAACACCTCTCTAGCACCTGAGAGCTGTTCCGGCCAAAACAGGTTGTCTCGACTGGGCCACACCTGTGCTACATTCTTGGCAGCAAGAGCTCCAAGGTGAATAGAATCCCCTCTATAAACCTTTCTAAGGCATCTCGGGAAGCAAAAGAGAGGCGTTTTCTTCCTTTTGTTCTCAGGGCACCAACCCTGCTTAACAACCCGCTTCTTCCTGTAACCTCTCAAGAATAGAAATTCTAAGGGGAGTAAACCACCTTCCCAAAGAAAATAGAAATGACAGTCATGGAAAGGTAGGATGGATCCCAGAAAGTACCTTCCTACTTTCCATCTCAGGCAGGTGGATGCTACCTTACAGACGTAAACACACCTGGATGGGAGCTAATTCTGTCTCACCAGCTACATTCAGCCTGTGTTCTTCCTCTTTGACCTGATAAAGGTGGACAGACGTGTTTCCTTGTTAAACCTCCTGTCAGGGAAATAATCTAGTCACTGAGGAAGGGTTCAAATCTTCTAGAGTACAGCCAGATCGCTCCATTTATCCGTGTAATGAATTTTATCACAGTTCCTTGAAATTTTCCTTCAAATGCACATTTTTTCCCCTGTTTTTGAGTCCATTAAATTCTGCTCACAGTTATAAAACTTCAAGTTTCATTCTTTGCTTAACTCATTTCAAACATTCTACCACATATGGTTACAATGGCTTTCCAGACTCTTGGCTTTTTTCTTCAGACAATAGGAACTACGTTTATTTTTGTTTACTTGTATCCCACCTTTGTTATTTTTATAAACAACCCAAGGCGGTGAACATATCTATCACACCTTCCTACTTCTAGTTTTCCCACAACAAACAATCCTATGAGGTGGCTTGGGGTGGAAGACAATGATTGGCCCAAAGTCACCCGGCTAGCCACCTTTTGTGGTGAATGCAGTACTAGAACTCTCAGCTCCTGGCGATTAGCCCAAAGTCACCCAACTGGTTTTCATGGCTAAGGCGGAACTTACAAGTGTGTACCTATATTCAGGCATGTATATATGCCTGGGGTTTTCATTCTAATTTTCTCCTCTTCCCCACTGATATTTGGTCACCGCGGCCATGGTGGCGCAGGGGTTAGAATGCAGTACTGCAGGCTACTTCTGCTGATGAATGAAATCTAATTTAAAAAAACCCTCAGCATATATATTTTTGACCTCCAAAAAGACTAGTAAGATGGGTTTCAGCGACAAGAGAACAGTTTTGCAAAGCTGTTCAGGAAACTGACTGTTGTAATCATTCACTGAAGCTCACTTCCTTCTCCAAGAGAGAGTCTTGCCCCATTGCGGTTGTGTAACCTGAAGTCTGGTTTCATCTGATCAGTTTGCTTTGGAGACTATCTTCATTTGATGACTCACCACTTGCTTTAAACACAGTGAAAACATGTGGAAGTTAGACCATATATGGATTAGTTGATCAGCAAAGCAAAACTAACAGAGGAGAGAAATTGCTCTTTCTAATTCCTGTTTACTCATCTTCATGTGGGGGTCAAGGATCATAGCTGAGAACAATCAGAGCCATTTCAGACACCCACACAAGTTTAAAAATACATCAGTACAACCATCCACCGATATCTAACTAGAAACACAAGAGTGGCTAAATTATAGACATGGTGGTTTGAACTCTGCTGTACCAGTAGATAAATCATGGTTTCTAATTGGGATATGAGAGATCTAATCAATGTCTAGAGCAACGTTTTTCAATTTCAACAACTTTAAACTGTTTGAACTTTGGCTCCCAGAATTTCCCAGCCACAATGGCTGCTAGCTGGGGAATTCTGGAAGCTGAAGTCCAAGCAGGTTAAAATTGCCGAGGTTGAGAAAATATTGCAGAAAGAAAATAACCTTGCAACACACCTTTAAAACTATGTGTGGAATGAGCAATTATCCCTTAACTAGAGGATTTTGGCCAGAGTAATACCAACATGTCATTTTAACAACACAAAGCTGGAATGCATGTTTATCCCTTGCTTCCCCATCATTTCTTCTGTGGACACCTATATCCTTAGATTTGTGCAATTGTCCATCCGTGAAAAAGCATAACTTAAGAAAGTAAAACAAAACACACGCATGCACATGTATCAAAATAATTTCAGAATTCTCATTAGAAACTGGCAGTCATGGAAAGGTAGAGCATATTTGTGGGTTTAACTGAGAACAGATTCTAGAGGAGGAGCAGAACACCAATTACAGGTTGGTCAAAAATTCTGAGATTATTTATTTTTAAGTGATGCACTTTCCCACTTTCCCTTGGAAGTGTCAACAAAATATAGTTTGCAACATCAAGCATCACTCAACTCTCCAACAAAGATAACACCACACAGTCTGTAAGAGGCGTGCATAAGCGCACCAACGTGCCTACCATCAATTGACAAATAAATAAATAAATAAATACATACATACATACATACATACATACATACATACATACATACAGTTGGAAAGAGCAACCTTGGGCCACATCTACCTTGCACAAAGCTTTTCAGGAGAGTTTGCTTCCAAATACTTGGAGGACTGTGAATGTTGAAATGGAGAGTAAGTTAAATAAAAAAGAAGTCACCTCTGAACGCCAGGGACAAAACTCAAAGAATTAAACACTATTAAGACCAATATATAAAGCTGTGTAAGCAAACACATGCAGTGAGTGTAAGAGATGCTGTAGTCTGGGAAACCTTAATAGATCCAACCTCAACCTGCCGATTTGCTTCCAGGTGCAATTCAAGGTGCTTCATGGCTTGGGACCAGGTGAACTGAGGGACCATTTCTTGCTGGTCACATTACCTGACCCACCAGAGCTGGGAAGCAGGGAATGTTGTGGGTCCCATCCCCGAGGGAGATACATCTGGTGGGACCCAGAAGTAGGGCCTTCTCCGTGGTGGCTCCCTCTCTCTAGAACATCATCCCTTCAGAGATTAAAATGGCCTCCACTCTAACACTCTTCCGGAAGGCACTGAAGACCTGGTTCTGCCAGAGGGCCTGGGGAACCCAGAGCGGGATGGAGCCCATTCAATGACTCGTGTGATGTGTTGTGGCCGGGATGGGGGGGGTTATTATATTATTTTATTAAGTTATTATGTGGTTATACTCTTTACTAGTTTTATTGTTTTATATATGAGGTTTTTATATTCCTGTAAGCTGCCTTGAGTCACCAAGTGCGAATCGGCGGAAATATAAATTTCCTAAAATAAATAAATAAAATAAATGAATGCATAAACCTACTGCAGCCATTGCTAGCTGTAGAACACAATAATATGCCATAAAACACAACCTTGAGACTTCTTGTTCGATGATGCAGGTGCTCTGCAGTTGGACAGGGGAGGAAGGAGGAAGAAACATAGGCATTTCAGGTTGAATGATAGGTGAGAAGGTAGTCAGCATAAGATCAAGTCTCCTAGTTTGACTTACTCCAATGATAGCCACAGAAGAAAATTAGCCAGAAGATGCACCTGAAGGCAGGATAAGAAGCAATGGTTGGAAACTAAGCAAGGAGAGAAGCAACCTAGAACTAAGGAGAAATTTCGTGACAGTTAGAGCAATTAATCAATGGTATAACTTGCCTCCAGAAGTTGTGAATTTATTTATTTATTTATTTATAAAATTTCTATACCGCCCTTCTCTCTAGGGACTCAGGGCGGTGTACAGCCAATCCAAACCCCAACAGTAATACAAAAGTTAAAAGAAGATTAAATTAAATAATTGAATTGATTAAATTGAATTCTCCAACACTGGAAGCTTTTCAAAAGATGTTGGACAGTCACTTGTCTGAAGTGGCGTAGGGTTTCCTGCCTAGGCAGGGGATTGGACTAGAAGACCTCCAAGGTCCCTTCCAACTCTGTGATTCTATTGTATTTCTATCAACCAGGACAAAAGGGAAACCAAACCTTAGGAGAAAACCAGTTTAGGTCTAGTCCATTCATCATGAAGAAGTGATGCTTGATGTACGTCATCAACCACTGTGGGCATCCAAGCGTGAGTATTGCTATGAGCTCATCCCAATGGCATGTACTCACTGCAGAAACATTAAACGCCTCCCTCAATAGAAATTCCCAGAGTAACTTACAGAAAAGGAGGAGAGAACCTCAATTAAGATCAGTGTCTAACCATGCAGAAAGAGGAAAAAGAGAAGCTGTTATAAGCCTGTAGAAGGAAGGCATCTGAAGACCAACCAACTGATCACGGTGTACATTTTCCAAAATTAACAGTGTCAAAAATAGGGGAAGCACCCACAGAAAAAGACACCAGCGCCCACATGTCTAACCCACAATTCAAATCTCACAAGGTCACATCGCAGACTTTGTCATTTGCTTTCAGCCTTTCCCTTCCTGCAAATCATGAAAAGTAAATTACCTGTTATAAAAAAATGACTGTTGGAAGATGATTCTGGTTAATCTTTACCAGAGCTAGTCAAGTGACAGATAAAATATCAGAAAGAGAAATCCAAATCAGGAAATCTTATTTCTGTCATGAATTCCCTTGTTAAATTTTGGCTGTAACTGTAGATAAGCCAACAGTAGCTTATCTGGTACGGTAGTGGTTTAGCTGAGAAAGTACAAGAATGCCTCAAATCCTCATTTTAATTTTTCCTCATTTTATAGTTATTTTAGGACTGTTTTCCAACCTAATTTGGTAAGATAGGTATTAATTCCACCAATTACTTTCCATTTTTTTGTAATCCTATACAATCTTAGTTTGCATTAACAGAGGGATATCATCAAGATCATGTACTGCTCTCTAAAGCTATATAGTAAAACCATACTTAGAATACTGCATCCAGTTTTGGTCATTATATCATAAAAGAGATGTAGAGGTTTTGGAAATAATGCAGAAGAGCAACAAAGATGATTAGGGAACTGGAGGCTAAAACATATGAAGAACAATTGCAGGAACTGTGTATGTCTAATCTAGTGAAAAGGACTAGGGGTGACATGAGAGCGGTGTTCCAGTATTTGAGGGGCTGCCACAAAGAAGAGCGGGGTCAATCTATTTTCCAAAGCACCAGAAGGCAAGACAAGAAGGAATGGATGGAAACTTATCAAGGAGAGAAGCAACCTAGAACTAAGAAATTTCCTGAGAGTTAGAACAAATAATCAGGACTTGCTCCCAGAAGTTCTGGAGGCTTTCAAGAGACTGGATAGTCTGGAATGGTATAGGGTCTCCTGATTGAGCAGGAGGAATGGACTAGAAGATCTTCAAGGTCCCTTCCAACTCTTTTATTCTGCTGTTTCTTAGTTTGTAAGGAACAGCAGAATGACTATATGACACAGATAACTGTATTATTGACTTGGGTGATTGTCAACAGATATAAAACATTTACAGTAACATGGCAGATATAACAGAATCAGTTGATCCAGTACATAGCCACAGTCCTAAGTTTATCCCTGAGAGTCCTTCAATAATGAATCAAAATTCTTTATTGCTTCCTGATGAGTGTATCTATGTTACATTCGCTTTGTTCAATGTGCTCTTCAAAAATCTTATGTCTCATTTATTTACAGTAGATCCTGGTCCAGCAGAATGAGCCAGCAAGTCCTAATTTCCAGATCTGTATTGGAACCAAATACACAAAGCCCACACCAAATCTTCTTGTTTAATCTTAATGCAATTTACTTCACAGAGAAATCCCACATATTTTAGTGGCATTTTATTACCAAGCAAATAAGGAAATATAACTGCAAGTTCTTTAAAAAAAAAAAGTCTAGGAATACTACACTAAAGCCAGGGGAATTTTTAAAATACGGGAAATGACAGGAAACATTCAAGTGAAACATTACATTCTTTTTCCATTGCCTGATTCAAGAAAGATAAAAAGGATTTGCTAATTTGTCATTTTACAAACCAGAAACCCCTCTTGATTTCAAAGCTCATTGCTTCATTTAAAATGATTCTATTTATTCCAGACTGCAACTGACAGAATTTACTTGCAAAGACTTTTCATCCGTAGATGGTTCCAAAATTCAAAAACACAACATTGCAAAGAAGGTTTCAGTTAATCGCTTTTGCATTATCCAGTGTCTGAGTAAGAGTTTCATATCCTTCACCAATAATACTAACAGGTTCTCTCCTTTTGGAAATCCACCTGCAAAGCCCAATTTTTCTCTGCAATCACAATACAACCTAAAGTTAGACATACAACCTAAAGAAAAAAAAATCACCGTTGGTGAGAACTGGGAAACACGTCAGTTATATCAGCTGTTTGTTTACATTCTGGGTGTGCATTTGATAGAGAGCAATTCAATTTGAGCTCACATTCTCTCTAGCTGTCTGGATAGGGCAGATAAAAACAAAAATTAGGTCAGGTTTCCCCTATCTGCAGCTCTCCAAATTTGATAAGCTAAGCTGCTCCTACCTGGAGGCAAGATTTAAAAATGACTATATAGGTAGCTCAACAGCATGACGGATGAGAATTTTGGATCTGGGAGACCTGGATTCAAACCTTTGTTCCATTCTTGTCCTTATGGTCCAAGGGCTCTTGCAGTCTAACTCAGTGTTTCTCAGCTTCAGTAACTTCAATATGCATTGACTTCCACTCCCAGAATTTACCCAGAATTCCCCAGACAGCCGGAATTCTGGAGTAGAAGTCCAGGCAAGTTAATGTTGCAGAGGTTGAGAGAGACACTGGCCCTAATTTCTAAAAGATGGATGGAGAATTTGAATTTGAACTCGCTCTCATGATCTCTCACTCCTGGCCATGCTGTTTGGGGCTACAGAGAACTGCTGTTCAGCAACCACTAAATAAGTATAGGTCTCCTCTTCAGAGGTGGTATTCAACAGGTTCGGACCGGTTCTGCAGAACCGGTAGCAGAAATTTTGAGTAGTTCGGAGAAGTGGTCAATGTCATCTCTGACTGGCCCCGCCCCCATCTATTTTCCGCCTCCCATTGAGTCCCAGCTGATTGGCTGGGTCTTCTTTTGTTGCCCTGCACAGAAGAATGGAGCTGGAAAGCAGATTAGTGGGGTGGGGAGGGAATGGGATTTTGCAGTATCCTTCCTCTGCCACATTCACCAAGCCACACCCACCAAGCCAAGCCATGCCCACCAAGCCATGCCCATAGAACCGATAGTAAACAAATTTGAAACCATAAAATAGGAAGATACAACATAGAGAAAATCCCAGTGCAAGAACTCACAATATTTTCAGTAAATACTATATTGGTTTTAGCTCTGTCAGTGACCCAAATAGTGTTTCCTGTCCTCTCTTCCTGATTAGCATTTTGATGTTGTAAGATGTTCTTTACTGCACGACTCTTCCTTACTTTTAAGTTGGAATCTTTTCAACAGTAAGATCCCTTTTTCATTAAAAGAAAAAGGGGGAATCATCTATCCAGAAAGGGAACAGTGAATTGCAGCCAGGGATGATTTTGCTTTGGAGGCAAAATAGGCCTCACAAAATCCTATCAGAGACATTGTCTTAAAAAGGTATCATTGAAAAATACTTTTGCCAATTGCAAGTGGCAGAACTCCACTGACAAAGTACAAGCAGATGTTTTCTAATTTGATTCACATTTACTGATATTTTATCATGGTATAGTTTCATACTTCAATGGCTAGTTTGACAGTTTCGGTCAGAAAGCTTTGGATTAAGAATTCTGAATGAAAATTTGCAAAAAAAACAACAAAAACAAATGCTTAAAGCATCGCTTTCCAAGTTAGAAATTAGTTAGATACTGTTATAATTAATCATCTTTCATAAAATAAGAGAAATTTTGGAAGACTTCTTGCTCATCATAGCAAGAAGTGTTCTGAGTTGGTTTTGTTTTTCACCATAAGTCAAGCCCCCTCTCAGATTCACTTAAGTGAATTGTAAACCTTTCCCCCCCACAAATAGTGCATTTAAAAACATTTTAACCAGAGTAAATTGATTAATGGTTTTCTAGCTTTAGCAACATCTCAAACATATCCATATAAACATGCATCCTATAAATCAGGCTGCACAGAAATACAAGTTAATTCCCTCTCTGCATTTGCCAAGATAGACTAAACAAATGATGAAAGCAGTCAGGAATGAAAAGAGAAACAAAGGAAAGTATTGTTTAAAGAGAAAGATTTTATATCCTTTTTAAGAAGAGAGAGAAGACCAGTTCTACACATGGTTCTTTGGTCTCAGTCAAATACAACATAGGACACACAACTGGCAAAACATGCAAAGGTGCATATAACTTCGGTTAAATTTACTAGTGCAAGCTTCCTTTAGGAACAGGATTCTCTTGGTATTTATTTGGATAGCAAACAAAAGTTGTTGATAGCCATCCCGTAATTATTAGAGGGAAAGGTCTTTCTTGTATTGGTAAAGAGGAAAGAAAGAGCAAAAGGAAGGGAGGGAGGGAGGGAGGAAGGACCGAAGAGAGGGGGAGGGGAAAGGAAGGAAGGGAAGGAGAGGGAGGGGAGGGGAAGGGAGGGAGGGAGAGAAAGGAGGGGAAAGGAGGGAGGGAGGGAGGGAGGGAGGGGGGGGGAGGAAGGAAGGGAGATAGCATTTGAACAAATGTCCATAGGAGCTTGTTATTACACGAAAAAGGACTATGTATAATGACTGTATATTATATACAGACTATATACAAGGACTCTGTATAATGGTATAGAGGCTATGGACCTTTTATGCAAAAATAACATTTTAGGGTGGGGCAGTGATTGCTTTTCCTGTTACTTGTAGATTCAAAGTAACCTTTTTGTAATCAGCCATTATTATTTCATGGCATTTCTTCATCTGCCATTATTTCGTGGCAGCCATGTACAGAAGTGGGCAGAAACTAGAGGAATTTGGATAACTTTCCACAGGATTTCCAGTCTATATGGAGAATGAAGAATCCACAAGATCAGATAGGGACAACAATCTAATCTAAGAGCTGCGAGATGGCTTTTTGTATCTCAGCAGGTGATAATACCTGACCAACTTTACTGGGTTTGGAAACAAAACATGGTTCAACCAGTTAGTTCTTGCCTAAGAGAACATCAGGAAGACTCAGTACCTTGTCTCTTAGACTTAGGAGAAGACAACGGTAAACCACTTATCTATGCTGCCAAGCAAACTTCATTGTTCCCCAGAAACAAGTTCTTCCCAACAGATGAAATTAAGAAGGTATGAAGAAAATGTGGGTAAACATGAACAGCTGGAACAGTAGTGGCTAACCTTTTTGGGCTCTTGTGCCAAAAATTGTGAGCGCGCTTGTGCGCTCACATGCCAGCACCCAGAAGGCAATGCATGCCTCCCACACACTCCCTATGCATGTACGCGCAATCCCCACCCACCCACCCCACCGCCTTTACCTGCACTGCGCCTCACAGCTGATTTTCGGCTGAGTTGAGGCCTTTTTCAGCCTCCCAGAGACTTGAGGAAGACTTCTGCAGGTTTTGCAGGCCGAAAACTAGCCCTGTTTCATCACTTCCAGTATTGTCGGAAAAATAGGAAGTGACGAAATGGGGTTAGTTTTCGGCCTGCAAAGCCTGCAGAAGCCTTCTTCAAGCCTCTGGGAGGCCAAAAAAGGCCTCAAACTGGCCAAAAATCAGCTGTGAGACACGCACATGCGCAGTGAGGTAAGTTTGCCTGCAGCTCATGTGCCGGCACAAATGGCTCTGCATGCCACCTGTGGCACACACGTGCCACAGGTTTGCCATCACGGAGCTAGAACATTTCCAACTAGATCCAGCTCTTCCTTTCTTTACGCCCTGGTGTTGAAGTCCACCAATGGAGAGATTCGTTTTGCATGCTACATCTCCCAGCCATTGTTTAATGACCTATTAAAATTTTGAAACTAGATTCATGTTAATTAAGGAAAACCTACACTTTTCTTCTAAAGGAAGTCTTTGCTAGCCTCACCAACCAAGGAGCAAATGTTCAACTTCCACTCTACTACTACTCCAACTGGAAAGTCTGCTTACAATGAAACAAGGAACCTTCTGAGCTTAACAAAAGGCAATTGGTTTGTTTTTTGAGCAACTTCAGAAATAATATCAGAGAGAGAGAAAAAAAAATCCACATCTTAGGATCTACATTCAGCGGACTTCTCAGATCAAGCCTATGTCACACTGAACTCAGCTCCTGGTATCTTCACTGTGCATCCATGTTGTTTTTCTTGTAACAAGGAAATGGCTGGTTGTTGTTGTTTCTTCTAAGATGTTCTTTCATCTTCTCAGTTTAGCCTACAGCCTGGGGATTTCAAGGTAACGTCCCATTCAGACATGAACCTAACTAGATCCTGTTAAGCTTCAGAGCCCAGAGAAGTTGCTAATGACTAAGAATTTTAGGAGATCATTTTTTTTCAGGATAGGGAAAAAGAAGGTAAGCTTTCCATGCCCATCCAATGCCATCCTAGTTTTGACCATGGAAGCACGAGGCAACTCTTTTATTTCAGGGGTGTCAAACTTGATTTCATTGAAGGCCGCATCAGGGTTGTGTTTGACCTTGGGGTGGGGTGGGGTGGCCATGGTAGGGGTGGCCAGCATGACATCACCTGTGTTGGGAGGTGCCTGTGGTGGCCGGAGTACTCTACTAGTGAAAATGGGCTCTTGAGCTCACTTTTCGGCTGCAGTAGCCTCCTGCAGCCCTCTGCCAGAGAAAATGGAGTTTGGGGGGCTGTGTGCGGCCCTCCTAAGCTCCATTTTCACTGGCAGAGGCCACACAGGACAGTCTTTCACTGTTTCCAGGGCAGCCTCATGGGCCAGATGTAAGCACCCCTCAGGCCACAGACCTTCAGTTTGACACCCCACTCGCCATCTTCAGGCTGGTGCTTTCAGCTTCGTGCTTGTGCAAATACAGCCAACCTCCCCACCAGTATTTATAGAGACAGCAGCTCCGATCACGCTTTGCTCGCACAAGCACGAAGCTGAAAGCATCAGCCTGAAGATGGTGAGTGGGACCTCGTCGAAACGTCACCAAGATACTTTCAATCTTACACGGGAAAAGACCCGAACACGCCAAGACCTGCATATATATATATGTGTGTTTTCTTATGTTTTTGCAGGTATTTATATGTATGGTGTTTAGGTTTCTTTGGGTATTTCCCCACGTCTTAAATAGTTGTGTTTTCAAAGTTATAGCGATGTTTCGGCAGAATCTCATCTGCCATCTTCAGGCTTGTGTATTGGGTTTTTTCTTAATCATGTGTGTCAGGCTTTGGCAGCCGTTTCTGTTTGAATTTGGTGCTGGGTTCGTGCTTTATTTGATTGGTTTTTTCCTCATCCTGATTGGCTGGGAATCTAGGTCTGTGTTTATTGGTCTTTGAGTTGCTGTGTTCTTGATTAGCTGGCAACATTGTGTTTTGTGTGTTGGGAGTTTTCCGTGCAGCTTGGTTTCTTGTGAATGGCTGACAATTGTTTATTAGGAAGCTAGGTTTTATTTGGGTAGCTGGCTGAGGCGTGTTTGGGTTGGAGGTATTGGGGGGGTCTGTTTGTATCCAGGTGTTTGTTTGGATTGTGGTATAGAGATTTTTTTGTTTGTGAGTGCAGGCTTCCAGACGATTGATAGTCTGGTGGAGTCATCTCTTCTATTGATACTATTAGGTCTTTTATCAATCTCTATTGCACTCACAAACAAAAATACATCCCAGCAAAGTTTTAGACTAAATATCAATATACATTCCCATGTGGTATCCCCCTTATAAAATCCCTAACCCTTATCTCTAAATTTTTCGACTTTATTATTTTCTTTAATTTTAGCCAACTTTCCCTTTTCTAAGTTTCCCTGGTCTTTCTTGTTTTTTCCTTCTGGTATTATTTTTATTCCCCTTTGCCTGTCAGCCCCACCCTTTCCATGTCTCTTTTTGGGGGGTTTCTTCTTATATAATTCCTTCCTCTTCTTAGTCTTGGAAACCTTGTCTCTTTTATTTGTTGTCTCTATTATCAATGTCTCTGTTTTAAATCCTTTTATATCCTTTGGCAGTAGTCCTTGTTCTCCATGTTCATCTGGGCTGTTGTTTCCCTCTTCCAATTTATAGTCTCTGGGCTTTCTTTGTCCTTCTGCAAGCTGCAATGCCATTACTTTACTAATCATAGTGTCCACAAATTTCATTCTTTCTTTTAACATACCTCTCACAATTTGCAGCTCCAACTTAAATTCTTTATTATTTCATTTCTTTATTAAAGATTGAATTTTTCTATTATAGTCCTTGCCAAATGTCTCCTCTCACTTTCTCTTTCTTCTGTTTTCTTGTCACAGTCAACTTCCAAGAGTCCCAAAATATTGTATTCCTTTATATTTTTTTTAAAAAAAACTTCCGGGGTTTTTGTTGTATTAAAAATCTTGTATTCCATTTCTTCTCTCTTTCAAATATTTATACCACCAGTTATTTTCCATAAAAACATAAAAGAGGAAAATCTTTAACCATTAGATGGTACTCTATATATCACTTTCTTTTCAAAGTTCTTTTATTTTTAATTCTCTTTTCCGTAGTATTATTAAATTTCATCCATTCCAAATAAGTCCAGCATTTTATCCAATGCCTAATTAATATCCAATTCTATACATTAATCCAAATTTGATCTCTGATTTCATATAATTCTTTTATTTCCAGTATTTCCTTTACCTTATATTTTCCTCTTATTCCCCGTTCGCCGCTACCATTCTTCCAAACAAGGACACTTTCCACTTTTCAAAAAAAAAATATTCAAAGTCTTTTATCCAGTTATACGCTGCTCACCATTTCTACTCTCCAGCACAAAACTTAAATCCCGGTAGCTTCCCTTCTTCAGGGCAGCCATTAAACTGCCGCTTCTCCCTGTCTTCTAGGGGAGTAGATACCAAGCCAGGGAGGGCAGATGTGGCTCCCCTCAACCCAGCTGGCGGTCTCCCCCTCTTCCCCCCACCCCTACAAGGTGGGTCAGATGGTTCAGTCCCTCAGGGACCCCTCCAGCAGGGCAAGCATGGATCAAAGCTACGCACAATCGCAGTCAGGTCCGTCTTCGATGGAAACGCCACCGGAAGTCCCATGTGTATATGTATATAAATGTATCACACACACACACACCAGTGGTGGGATTCAATTTTTTTTACTACTGGTTCTGTGGGTATGGCTTGGTGAGTGTGGCAGGGAAGGATATGGTAAAATCTCCAGTCAGTGGTGGGATTTGCCGGTTCTCCAAACTACTCAAAATTTCTGCTACCAGTTGTCCAGAACTGGTCAGAACCTGCTGAATACCACTTCTGACACACACACACAAATAAAATTTATAAAGGGATAAGTAACACACGAAGATAAAAATAATAATAATATATGGCCAACTAAATCCATTTAAGGGTAAGGCAAAAAAGACTCTTGTATATTTCTAGGTTTTTTTGGTCTATTTTATCTCTGTTTTTATGTCTTAACATGACAGGTGGTTCTCGACTTATGATCATAGTTGAGCCCCAGATTTCGGTTGCTAACCAAGACAGTTATGAAGTGAATGTTGTCCCAATTTTACGCCCTTTCTTGCCACTGTTGTCGTTAAGCAAACCGCTGCAACTTTTTTCCAGTTAGTAAGGTAGCTGTGAAGGGAATCTGGCTTCCTCATTGATTTTGCCGGTCAGAAAGTGATCATGTTGAACACCCACCCACCCCAGGATGCTGCAGCCGTCATAAACGTGAGTCAGGAGAGCCAAGCCTGATCACGTGACTACGGGAAAACTGCAACGGTCGAATGTGTGGGAAAAAAAACGGTCCTTGTAAAGTCACTTCCCCACACGCCCCAGTCCTGTGGTCCTTTTGAACGGTCGCTCAACAAACCATTGCAAGTTGAGGACTACCTGTGCTAGCTGTTTTTTTTTCATTCTTCCTCTTCCTTGGCTGTCCTAGCACCACCATCTCACTAGGGATCTTGATCCTTTGCCTTTTCCATTTTTAAAAAAAATTATTTTTAATTTTAATTATGCAAATACAACACAGTGCATCCAACTTATCCTCATTTACACATAGATATATTTTACCTCATCATTTACAATCTCGTTAAAATATTAATTACTAATTCATCTAATCGCAACTACTAGTATTTCAACCTCGTCTTCTATTATATAACCATTTATAAAATGTATTCCATGTTTTGTAATATTTAGACTCTCCTTTGCCTTTTATTTCTAAAATTAACCTCTCAGATCCTGCACATGCCATAATTTTTCTTATTATTTCTGTTTCCAGAGATATCATATCATTTTTCCAATGTCTTTTCCATCTCCTTCCACCTTTTCCTCCTCCTCTTAGGCCATATTTCACCTTTGCACACCTTTCAGCTGAACACCTGAGCAGCATAGCTTCCCGGATACCTTTTATTTCCTTTTATTTTATTTTTTCCCCTCTCCCCTTCTTTTCTCTCCCGCCCAAAGCCTAAATCTCTCTGGAACGAGAAGCCCCTCTTCAAACGCCCCATCAACAAAGCAGGACCAGGGCCAAGCCTGCCCGAGAAGACCCCCCCACACACAGATCTCTCCCACATGCTCAGATGATCTTTCTCGGGAGATCCCCCCACCCTTCGCAGCCCTTCCAGCCCAACAAAGAGGGAGGTGGGATCCATCCCGGGTTTCCAAACTCTTTTATCTTTTCTTTTATGTACACTGAGAGCGTCTACACCGAAGACAAATTCCTTGTGTGTCCAACCACACTTGGCCAATAAAGAATTCTATTATCTATCTATTAAGGGGATCGTTAAAACAATTAAAACATTTAAAAAAAAACAAAAACAGATTTTTGGGGGGGACGAACCCCCCCCCTTCGCCCCCTCCCCCCCAAAAAAAAACGAAGTCAGCGCTCACCTCGGTCTTGCTGCTGTATTTCAGGCCCGAGACTTTCGTTTTGGCCCCCGAAGGTGGGCGATAAATATTCATCTTTCCTTCAGGTATCGATTAATCGCTTTTCGGAGTGGGGGGAGGAGGCAGAGGACGGTGGTGGGTGGGTGGATGGGGGGGCGAGCAGATGATGCGGGACGGGAGAGCCAAGAATCCTCAAAAAAGGAAAGGAAAAAGGGGAAAATCGAACTGGCGACGCCGGGCGCAAAGTTCTCTCCAACTTTTGCCTCGCTTCCAGAACGCAACTTGTGTTTGCTCTCTACAAAGCCAAGAGGGAAAACCCAGCCGGGGGCTGATCCACACACATCCGGGGCTCCCAAAAGGAGGAGGGTTTCTTGTCTTCTTCTCTTCTTTTGTCCTCCTTTTCTTTTCCTTCTCCCTTCTTTCTCTCCGCCCGCTTGCTCGCTCGCTCGCTCTCTCTGCCTCCCCTCGCCTTCCTGGAGCGACCTTTGCGCGCACAGGTGACCCGCGGCGGGGTGGAGCTGCTGTTGCTTGGTGGAGCAGCGCGGGAGTTACCTGGCGGCGCGGGGCCCCGCCCGCTTCTCCTGCTGGCAGGTGAGGGGGCGGGGAGTAATAGCCGTCGGAATAGAGCTGGAAGGGAGCCTTGGAGGTCTTCTAGTCCAGCCCCCTGCTCAAGCAAGAGGCCCTATACAATTTCAGACAACTGACTGTCCAGGCTCTTCTTAGAAACCTCCAAGGCAAGACTTTCGACTGGTTAATTGTTCCCATTGTTAGGAAGTTTCTCCTTAGTTCTAGGTGGCTTCTCCGCTTGAGTAGCAGTGAAAGGAGGCCCTTTCCCAGGTGGGGAAAGCTGAAGGTGAGTGATGGGATACTGCAAAATCCCCATTCCCTCCCCACCCCACTAACCTGCTTTCCAGCTCCGTTCTCCTGGGCAGGGCAACCAAAGAAGACCCAGCCGATCAGCTGGGACTCAATGGGAGGCAGAGAAGAGATGGGGTTGGCGGGGCCAGTCAGAGGTGGCAATCGCCAGTTCTCCAAACTACTCAAAATGTCCTCTACGGGTTCTCCAGAACTGGTCAGAACCTGCTGAATATACCAGCTCTGGTGAGAGCTCTAAGGGATGGAGGAAGAGGTGACAGGGGAGGAGGGGCTCCTGGCAGGAGGGACTTGCTGGGCTGCCAAGGAGAGCTACTCCAGACTGGACACTCATAGATGGAAGAACCCTGTGAGACCTGGAGTTTGCCTTGGTGGGTTCAGCTGATAAAGAGACCCCTGACTCCTTAGCTTGGTCCTCTGTCCCAAGTTGCCAGTGTCTTCCTTGACTCTTCAGTTCTTCCATGGACAACCCAAGAAGTAACGTGTTTTTTTTAAAAGATCTGTTTAAAACTTTCCTTCCTTTTTCTATAAATAACTCAAGGGCGTGAATATACCCGATGCTCCTTCCTTCTCCTGTTTTCCCAGCAAACAACCCTGTGAAGTCACTCCGCTGGCTTTCAGACCTAAGGCACGGAACTCAACACCAGCGCCTTAGCTATTACACAAATCTGATTTAACTTCCCCAGAGGGTTTGCCTCTGCTGGGCTCACGTGATTTGGGGATGGTTTGAATAAACCACAAAGAGTGGGGTTCAGAGTCACAAAGTGAATGCAGGTATTTGGAAAAGATCGTTTTAGAATAAGCTAATGGGATGGTGTGCAAACCATCATTGGAATGGAGAGGAACCGCACATCTGATATAGATGCCGATTTATTTGGGGTGGCTGTGGTTTGCAGGAGTCTCCAAACTTGGCAACTTTAAAGACTTGTGGACTTCAACTCTCAGAACTGCCCAGCCAGCAAGACTAGCTGAGGAATTCTGGGAGTTGAAGTGCACAAGTCTTTAAAGTTGCTAAGTTTGGAGACCCGCTGATCTAAAGCACAGGCTACCAAGGTTGTGCCTTGGTCAATTCTAATCCTGACCGGTAATACGGCCTACTGTTTGTTTTGACATATTGTGGGAATCTAGCCAAGTGTAGTTTATGTAGTAAACTGGGGAGTGAGATCTCTTGTTATTATTGGGGTAGGCTAATGCAATGTGCTTCCAGAGGGAACTGATAGGAAAATACATGACTGAAGGAAACGTAGGTGGCTTTAAGCACTGGGCGGTCCTAGTAGAGCAAACAGTTGCAACCTTGAACTTTGATTCAGACAGGGGACAATTTGGATGGGCAGGAAAACCAGTGTTCTTTCTGGAATGACTGGCTTCCAGAATTGAAGGTATCCATTCAACTCTGGGGAGGTGTTTTTTTTTTAGAATTTGAGGAGTTGCAATCCTAGCATTTCTGCGAGGGATGGCCAACTCTGCTGTTGCCTTCTGGAGCACAGCCTCTAAGGTTAAAAGGCCAGAGCAATGAAGTAAAAATAGCCAGTGATCTGAAATATTCAGACAGGCAATGCTGACAAATTTCTGTCAAATCCCAGAAAACAATCTGAGGTGGGCGGGGGGGGGGGGGGGGGGAGAGGATAGATAAATAGGTAGGTAGGTAGATGGATAGATGGAAGATAGAGATGATATAGATATAGATGATGAGACAAGAGGAGAAAGAGGTGTTTCTTAGGAAAATGAAATTAAAGTATTAATTCACATTGCTGTAATTCACTACGGATTTAGTTTAAAAAGTATCTAGACTATGGGGGAAATAGCGTGAAGTACCTGAATGAAAAGCAAGATATATTAAACATATATATAATAACTTCAGCATCAAGAGGCATAATTAATGGAAAACTTACTCACAGCATTGTGTTTCCTAGCAATTTTACAGAATCACTGAATGGTGTATTTACTGCAAGCTGCCTAGTGAGTCCATCAGGATGTCCTACACTATCTTTACATCATCCCAAGTATTCATTACACAAGAACATGTTGCTACCTGGAGGGTTTAAAATCCAGTGAGAAAAATATCCAGCCAAGAAGGAAATGCTGGTTGGTGGGTAGAAGAGCAAGCCAGTCAAACAGACTGACCTAGAAAAGCTTGAAAAGAAGAAACTGTTAACGAGAAGTTGACCTTCATGGCTATCGGGGCAGAATTTGAATTAGAATATTGCTGGAAGGGACCTTGGTGGTCTTCTAGTCCAGCCCTCTGCTCAAGCAGGAGATCCTATACCTCTTCTGCATCTCAACCAAGCGAAATCCCAACTGCTTACCTTTGGTGGACCTTAAGATACTTAAGATACCTGATGTTTGTTCTATATGGAGTGTAGATGGTGGAATGAGGTGGTCCATGAAAGGCAAATAAATGCCTGTTCATCCCTTTATTTCGAAGCCCGTGCATTCTTTCAGCGTTTATGTGGGATCTTTTTGAAAATTCTTTTAAAGAAGTGCTTTGGCTCTTGTGTGAATGCAGCACCTATCAGCTGCCCATTTAACAATGCATTCACACCTTTTCAGACTTCAGGGCAGGAATGCTTTTAAGAGCTGCCTCAAGCAAATTATGTTAATGATTGATTCATGAAAACAGTGGCATCTTTTTTTCGCTCCTGGGTCTGGCAGGAGCATGATTGAAGACAAGCATGCTTACCAGAACTGCTCTGGGCTCCTGTAAGATCCAAAATATTTCTTCTGAATTATGCGCATTTTACTATACTGTTTGAATAAACATACAGAAAATGGCGGGTGTCTGCCATATTCTACAAGTCTCATTACTAGTTATCAAACAAAGTGCCGTTTTCAAACTCCCAGTGTATTGTTTGTTATGTTTTTCCAACTTTTCTGATTCTTGCACCCCAAACTACAAGCTATATTTGGATTCCCATTTTATGGCAATAAAGTACAATACACTTGATTAACATCTGATTTTAATGTCAGATGACTTTATAATAGCTAGTAACTCTCTTGACTTTTTTTTTAAAAAAAACAAGACCATGCAAAACTGTGAACATGGTATGCAATAACTATCGTGGTTTATAGACGTGGCATTTTTCTCTTAGCAAAAATACAAACCAAATAGATATTCATTTCAGTGCTTAATATCGCTTTTGAAAAATGATCGTTTGCAATAAAACAAAACAGTTCAGGTAATATAGCTGAGCCAACAGCAGACGTTCGTTCATAAAGTTTGGTAACCTTTATTCAGAAAGCAATAAAAATCAACAGTTAGGCTAATTTCCAGGGAAGTGAGCAGGTAAGTCAGAGGTCTTCAAACTTGGCAACTTTTAAGACTTGTGGACTTCAACGCCCAGAATTCTCCAGCCAACTCTAACCCAAGACATAAGACCCTTCTTGCTCTGCTGGCTGGAGAATTCTGGGTGTTGAAGTCCACAAGTCTTAATAGTTGCCAAGTTTGGAGACCTCTTTGAAGTTGGCTTCCCCTGTGATTTTGAGAAGCGATTCTCCTGTCCCATTAAGGCCGCCAACATTTTTTCAAAATGGGGTAGAGGGAACAAAAGACTTTAACTCTTGGCTTTATTCACAACTAGCCCACCTGCGCATGAGATTTTCTTGTGCAATCTGGTGCGTGCGGGAGAAACATCCGCACGCAGAAAGAAAGACCATCAACCCGAAGTGGTCTCAGATCTCAAAAAAACAAGTCAAAAACGTACACAGAGAAGACGAAAACATTGGGAACAAACAGTAACAATCCAGATGGCAGAAAGTCCAGTCCAGTGTCCACTACTGCCAAACGCTTCCGTTCTTCTTCTTGTCTCGTTCAGAATCCCTTGTAGAAGTAAGACATTCCCACCAACACGAGCCGATAATTCAGACCGACTCCTCGTCATTCAAAAATTCAATGTGGATTTCACTAGCATGCTACGCTAGCTGGGCTTGTATTGGTGGCTCTGCCTATTCAGGACCCCAGAGACCACCAGAGATGCCTCGAGTTGTATCAGGAACCAACCCTGCACATCGCGAAGTCCCACCTGAGCTACTCAGGTGAAAATGGCGCAAGAGATCTACAGACTTAGTTGAAAACAAATATATATATAATATATATATAATCCTGCTGACACTTTCATGGCTGATCCTGGGTCTGTTTTGGAGATGGGGCTGCCGTGACAACTACAGTGGATACCGCTTTTGTAGAGCCAGAAACTGTTCCTGGCTGGAGATGGGAAGCTGGAACGGTCTGAATTCGCACCTGTACAGAACAGGATAATGAGATTAGAAATCTCACCCAATCTACCACAGAAAATATCAGTACTGGCAATAGCAATAAGCACTTAGACTTATACATCTCTTCACAGCCAGTGGTCACCAACCAGTGAGCCGGGGACCACTGGTAGTTCGCGAGAAAATTTTGGTGGTCTGCTGAAAAATGTCACCCCCAAAGGCATTAATCCAGGCTGAGTGGGAACACAAGGCTGCACCGCCCACCGGAACATAAGGATTGAGTCGCTTGCATTGCGCACAACAAGGGGTAGTGAGAGGAAGAGGGAAAGGATGGGGGGGAGGACGGGACTTGCCCCACTTGCCCCATGCGCCTCACCTGGCCACTGGGCTGCTTCTTTCCGCTTCTTTCTTCTTCTGCTTTTGGCTGCGCGCAAAGAAAGCAGCAAAAGTCTTTCTTTCTCTCCCCCAAACTGCTCCAGAAATGAGTCTTTGGGACCCTGCAAGGCCTCCTGCTCCAAGAGGCTGCGCCAGCGCAACAAGTCTCACAAAGACTCATTTCTGGAGGAGTTTGGGGGAGAGAAAGAAAGACTTCTGCTGCTTCTGCTGCTTTCCTTGCATGATGCCAAAAGTCTTTCTCTGTCTTTTCCCCCCTGAAAACGGAGCTAGAGACAGTATCCTGCGATCCCAAATAAAGATTGATCGATCAGTAGGAAAACGGGGTGGGGAATTTTCCTGCAGACTTTTTTGGGGATTTTCCCAGGGTTTCTGCTGCTTTCTGCAGAGACCCTAGGAAAACGTCAGCAAGCCACCGTCAGTCAAAATTCATATTAGTGCTCCACGGGATTTAAAATAATGAGTTTGGTGGTCCCTGAAGTCCAAAAGTTTGGCAACCCCTGCCCTAAGTGGGTCACATAGTCAGCATAATTGTCTCCAACAATCTAGGTCCTCATTTTACCGACCTTGGAAGGATGGAAGCCTAAGTCAACCTTGAGCTGGTCAGGATCGAACTCCTGGTTGTGGGCAGAGTTAGCCTGCAATACTGCATTCTAACCACTGGGAAGGGAAGGGAGGAAAGAAGGGAGGGAGGGAAGGAGGGTGGAAGGAAGGAAGGAAAATAACAGTAGCACTCAAGACTTATATACCACTTTACAGTGCTTTACAGCACTCTGAGCAATTTACATAGTCAGCATCTTGCCCCCAACAATCTGGGTCCTCATTTTACCGACCTCAGACAGATGGAAGGCTGAGTCAATCTTGAGCCTGGTAAGATTCGAACTGCCGGCAGTAGAAGTAGCCTGCAGTACTGCATTCTAACCACCCATGACTCATGGTACTAGGGGGAAACCAGATTTCTTACCGAAAGCTTGCCTCAGCCATGTCCCTCAAATCCTCAACCTCTGGCCAAAGCACTCTCTCAGTGCATGAATAAATAAATCACACCAAAAAATTAATTGCAACCGTCGAGGCTATAGTGATATTCCAAAGCCAAGCCGCGAAGAGAGTGATTGGGGTTCTTTACCTGGGCAGCCTGTCCTTGTTGCTGCAGCTGTTGCAACTGTTGGGCAGTCAGGAAGCTCACTGGTTTGTTCCCAGCAATCAGTTTTGTTCCGGCTGGCATAGTAGTCAGGATAATATTCCGCCCCAACCCGCTAATGCTGTGGAAAGAAAGCCATCTAGAAGTCAGGGGGAGATTGGAAGCAGAAGGCGATAGACTCCTTTGCACGAGGCTGGGCTGTTCACATTGGTTACTGCAGCCTCTAGGTTCCCAATACTTTACAAGAACATCAAAAAGGGTTCAATTTCACAGGAAAGTCTCCCGAAAGCTGCTGTTTTACCAAACTAGCACCATCTCTAGCAGGGAAAGAGTTTGTGTTCACCTGCTTTAGGAAGAAACATCATTTTCCCTCTAGTACTATCTCTACCTTAAAGTATGTGTTTCCAGGATCTCAACTGAATTTTGCACATTTCACTAGAAGGCTGATTTGGTATATGGGTTAAGCTTCCAGGCTAAAAACCAGGTAACTTTGGCATGAAAGCCGGCTGGGTGATATTGGGCCAATCGTTCTTAGCCCACAGCTCAGGCGACAGCCGGTGAGTCAATTCCTGTCACAACCAATGGAACAACGTTTAACTGATCTAAAAACGTGGACCTTACATCTATGGGGAAAACGCTAGGGAAAAAAAAAGAATAATTCTGCATATTTCCCTACAAAGGGAACTGTTTTATGGGGAAACACAGTGGCCATATGGCTGAAGGAATGAAAAGGAAATTCACTTTGTGCTTTAAAGAACTTGTGGGGGAAAAAAAATCAAATACAGTAATTGATTTTTCACTGTGAACACTTTTTATGTTTTATGTAAGGATTACCTTTCAATAGCTACAGCAACAGGTAAGAAGTTGACCGATTTAGAGTGGGGAAAAAAATGGGGATAGCCAAATAAAGTAAGATGCTATGCAACATTCATTATCATTCAGGAATTTCTATCTTTCTTTCTTTTCAAAAAAGCACCAAACTGGACACTACCTAACCCATTTTACAGGCAGAGGTATCACTCTATAATGTTTTCAGCGGCTAAAAGAATTAGCAGGACCTTTCAGAACTTTCAATCCTCTTTTCTGTTGGATTTCCAGTGACCTAATTACAGCCCTAGGAAATTGGTTACTGAGAGATTCCCAATCCCTCCTGCATTACTCACTTGGCCCCAAGGTTGCCTTTGATGATGGGAGCAGTCACAACATTCTTGCCTTTCACGGGCTGGCTGATGACCGAGAGGGGCACGGTGATTCGGGTAGGCAGTTTTCCCTGGGAGAATAAATAAGATGCAGAAATTATTTGTACTGTTTATCCTGCCCTATAGATTATCCACATGTCTATGGATACCAAAAAAACTAAAAGTACACATATAGACTGGGTGAAACCAGGCTCAACAGCAGTAACTGTGAGAGGGATCTTGGAGTCTTAGTGGACAGCCAGCTAAATAGGAGCCAGCAGTGTGCAGCAGCAGCCAAAAAAGCCAATGCAATCCTAAATTGCACTAACAAAGGGATACAATCAAGATCAAAGAAGGTACTAATACCACTCTATAAAGCCCTAGTAAGACCACAACTAGAGTACTGCATCCAGTTTTGGTCACCACATTATAAAAAAGATGTTGACACTCTAGAAAAAATACAGAGAAGAGCAACCAGGATGATTAGGGGACTGGAGACTAAAACATATGAAGAATGGTTACAGGAACTGGGCTTGGCTAGTCTAGTAAAGAGAAGGACCAGGAGAGACAGGAGAGCAGTCTTCCAATATTTGAGGGGCTGCCACAGGGAGGAAGGGGTCAATCTATTTTCTAAAGCGCCTGTAGGCCAGACAAGGAATAATGGATGGAAAATGAGCAAGGAGAGATTCAACCTGGAAATAAGGAGAAACTTTCTGACAGTGAGAATAATCAACCAATGCCACAGCTTGCCCTCAAAAGTGGTGGGAGCGCCATCACTTGAGACTTTCAAGAAGAGATTGGACTGCCATTTGTCAGAAATGGTGTAGGGTCTCCCACTTGGGCAGGGGGTTGGACTAGATGACCTACAAGGTCCCTTCCAACTCTGATTATCTGTTATCTGAGATTCTCAGTCTTCGAGATCACGGTTGTCCCAAAAGTGCTTTTTTTTTCTTTTCAAGAGGCAAACTGGATTTTCTGTTTTTTTTTTCTTTGAAGACATTTCACTTTTGAAGAAGCTTCTTGGATGAGAAGCGAAACGTCTTGAAAAACCAGAAAGTCCAATTTTGCCTCTTGAAAAACGCACCTTTGGGATAGATATCCAAAGGAAGGTAATAGATATCCTCTCCCCCGGAAAGCCCCCTTCCCCAAATTTTCTGCAAAACCCCCAAACCATCGCAATACAGATGACCTTTCCATGCGGCACTTGTAAACAATTCCTAAAGGTGGAAGAAAACCAGAGTAGCGACAAAGCGAATTGTCTTCAATGCGGAGGCTTTCCCATCTCAGGGAGTTACTTACTGGCTGGGAGGTGGAAACCACTGTGGTGCTCACAGGCACCTGTCTCACAGTGGAGGTTCCTGGCCCTATAGATATGGGTGTTCCTGCCGCCCCTGAGACCACAGCGACCGCCTTGGAAACAGAAGCTGTCATGGTGGGCAGAGAAACAGCTGAGGTATGGCCAGTCCCAGGTATGCTGACTGAAGAAGAAGAGGGCATATGCTTGGCATGAGTGGCCACTGTAATAGTCTGGCCAGGTTTGGCAGGCATCACCCCCATGCCCTGCACAATCCTTATGGTGGCCGCCGGCTTGGCTTCAGAGGACGTGATCGTGGTCATGGCTTTGCCCTTGTGGTCTGCCACGGACATGCCCAGAGCAGGCATCAGTCGGAAGGCGGAACCGGCAGACTCCACCGTCTTCAGGTCCGGCGTCACTTTGACCACGGTTGGCCCAGCGGCAGCGGGCGAAGCAGAGGTGTTGGGCGTGCTGGTCTTGGCGGGAGAGTCCGAGGACTGGATGGAGCTTGAGGTCACACGCAAAGTGGCGCAGATGCCCTTCCCTGTAGAGTTGCTCCCGGTGCCGGCGGCCGTGCTGAAGAGGTCTTGGGTCAGTTTGACGGTAGTGACTTGAGATTTGGCCAAGGTGGCCATCATGTCCGGAGTGATGCGGAGGACAGTCTGCCCCTTGGCATCGGTGGTGATGGAGGACGGAGGCAGACGCAAAACATCCTTGCCTTGAATACGGAAGTTGGATGTGGTCAGAGGGAGGCTGCTCCCGGTCTGGTTCTTCATGCTTAGCTGTCCGGTAATAGCCACCTGCAAAACAAAACAGGCACCGATCTGAACTCCTGTTTCAAGAAACACAGGTCGTATTGTCTGTAGCCATGCCTGCAACACTGGTTATATTACGTGTAGCCATGCCAACTAAACAGGGCTGGAGGCCAAACTTCCAGGGATTAAAACTTTTGCTCAGAGGTCTTTAAAAACCAGGCAAATTAATAGGCAACAGGCCTCCTGAGATCTATTTCCTAGTTTATAACACGGCTGCCAGAAGCCTGAATTTCCTCTTCCATTCTACCATCTCCTTCCTTTTCAAGCTGTGTCCGTGAGAAGGATGTGGAGTTATGTGTTTTTATCTGAATGAACTCAAGAGCTTAATGAACCAGGCATGGCTGGTGAATTTCCTAGGGGCACATAGTTAACAGTAAATCAGCTTAGCAGAGGACAGATCCTCACCTGTTTGATGATATTTTGGCTAGCAACGTTCTGGAGGACAGTGGAGGAGGAGGAAGACGATAAAGAAGCGGGGGAGGATAAAGGAGTGGTGGGAGGGTTGGGCGCTGCGCTGTTCGGAGAACTGTTGGCTGGTTTGGGGGTGGGCGTAGGCGTTGCAGAAATCCCAGTGACAGTGGCTGCTCCAGTTACAGCAACAGTTGTCCTCTGTACTTGGACTGAGCTGGCCTGAGCTTTCACTGGCACAGTCATGACAGCCTGAGGGGAAGAAGAAGTCGTTATCATCACGATTGCATAGCCATCTAAATGCCATTCCTTTCTGCTTTAGATTGCTCCACTTGTGACCAAAAGTTTCAAGGTAGCCATCACTCTTACCCCAAATACAAAAATATGGACATTGTTGTCGGGACTCCTTTCTAGTCCAATATGCACTTGGAACAATTCTTCTGTTTCGTGACTTACTTGAGGAAACACACAGCACATGTAAGAGATGACTGGAGTCTGTGACTCACTTCCTTAATATTTTTTTTCCAATTCAGCTAATGTAACTGAATTCAGACAGACCCACACATACTCAATTTTTTTTTTTAAGCACTGCCGACGATGAAGCACAGACAACACAAACTGCTCACATTCTGTAAAGGAAGTTGTTCCTCGTAGTTGTTCCTGTGCTTTGGGGAATCTATTTGCTGGTGACAACTTTAAAATTGTTCAGAGGTTGAAGATCTACCTCCCATCTTCTCCCATGTATGATCTGGACCAGCGTTTCTGAACCTTAGCAACTTTCAGATGTGTGGACTTCAATTCTCAGAATTCCCCAGCCAGTCTTACTGGCTGGCTGGGGAATTCTAAGAATTAAAGTGTACACATCTTAAAATTGCCAGGGTTGAGAATCACCAGTCTAGACCTTCAGAAACCACAAGAATGAGTCCCATTTCTCTACCAAAGGGAATGGAAAGAGAAGTCTATCCATAAAAAACATAGGTTAAAAAAGGCTAAAATGAGATGGGATTTCTTCCAGCAGAAGTTAAGAACTCTCCTGTCTCCGGAGAACCTGCTAGTCCCAAGCGAAAGTATATTTTGCTTTTCTCAGCAAGAAGATCCACCAAAGATTTCGTGAAAATGGAAGGCTCTATGGCAGTGGTGACTAACCGTTTGGGGCTCTTGTGCCAAAAATTGCGAGCGAGCCAGCACCCAGAATGCAATGTGTGCACCCCCTCCCCATTCCCACTGTGCATGCGTGCGCAATCCCCACTCCCACCCCCTTACCTCCACTGCGCCTCACAGCTGATTTTTTTTCCGGTTGGTTTGAGGCCTGTTTCGGCCTCCCAAAGGCTTGGAAAAAGCCTCTGCAAGGCTTTTCGAGCCGAATTATAAGCCCGTTTCGTCACTTCCTGTACAGGAAGTGACAAAACGGGCCTATAATTCAGCTTGAGAAGCCTTGCAGAGGCTTTTTCCAAGCCTCTGGGAGGCCGAAACAGGCCTCAAACCAACCGGAAAAAAAAATCAGCTGTGAGGTGTTCGCCATCACGCTCTATGGTGTCATTGAGGGACAAGTTTTTACACAGGAAGCATCTACGCCTGTTCCCCTTTTCTGAGGCACTAGTAAAGGAGTAGTAATTTAGTTAGATACCTTAGTTCCGATACCTTGAATTTTACTGTATACAACTGCTGTTCAATGATGTACAATTACAGAGGTGGATCTATGTTCAGTAGTGATGGAGAGGTCATCTGGACAGAAGATTAATAACTCCTGTGCTCATTCATACTTCTTACTCACCTGTGAGAATACTTTGCTCTGCACAGAAGTGGAAGGAACCCGGATCTGAGGGATGGAGCTTAGAGATGGCTGCTGTTGTGCTACCACCTGGCCCGGTTGAGACAGAGAAGGAAGGCTAGTCTGAGCTGCCACTACTCGGACTTGAGGAAGGCCTGAGGAAGTGGTGTGGCCAGTTGTCCGCGGGGTTGATAGCTGAGATCCAGGCTGAGCCTGAGTGCTTTGTGGGGTGGAGAGCAATGTCCCAAGCTGGGGCATGGTGGGAGAAGATACCAAAAGGATGCTACGCAACAATGAAACAAAAAAAACAAAAAATCCTCATGAGTATACAAAAAGAGAGAGAAAACCTTTCGTGTAGAACACAGTTTCATCTGGATCAAGAGCTCAAAAGCACAGTGATATAACACAGGTCCTTCTTTTCTTAAAAACAAAACAATAACAATAGTTCCAAGAACAGTTTATCATTTGAAACACTACTTCAAAGACATTTCCCCAAATCGTTTGGACAGCCTGCCAATATTTCTGCATTCTTCAATCAAGCCAGACCACTTGACTCAACCATGTTTTCCCAAACAGTCCCTATTCTTATGTCACCTGCTATGCTCTGGAGGAATCACTTGTAGAAGATTGTAACCAAGAAATCTGGCACCGTTGCAGTTTATATTTTCCCTCCTTTTTGCAGATTTAAACTGTCTAGCACCCTCTCTTAATCCCTAACCCTGCCTTATCCTTATTCTGCCTGGAGATATTTCCAACCTGCTCCAACTTTTTATCAAGATGTACAAGAGAGTTACTTACCTCTGGCTGGATTTTGCTGGCTCTGTTGCAACGCAAGACAAACTCTTGCTAACCACAGAGACAGGAGGGGGTGAAATAGGCATCGCTGGCAAAGGGAGCGCGGCAGGTGTCACTGGGGTTACCGGGGTTAGCGGCATGCTGGAATCGCTAATGCTCAGCTGGCTGGGCTCGGAGAGGCTGGTGGTCACCCCTTTCGCCGAACTCTCCTTGGTGCTGGATTTCTACAGTGTCAAGAAAGGAGCTTACTTCTTTGACACACAGACACACACACACTGCATTTACCTCTGACAATCTGAACAAAGTTAGAGTGAAATAAAACCCAGACTTTCTAAAAAAAACAAGGCTGCATTTCAGGGATATAGCAAACACTTCGCATTTAAAATGCTTGCCATGCAAGCCCCAGAAAATTTCAGATGGAATTGAGAAAACCAAGAAAGCTGCCACTGATATATTATAGGCCAGCTGGCTGGGGAATTCTGGGAGTTGAAGTCTGCCAGGCTTAAAGTGGCCAAGGTTGGAGATCCCTGTTATAGGCAGAGTTTCACTAGATGAATCACTGAGCAGACTCAGACTTTATGAGCTTCCTTTGCACAGGTTTGAGAGGAAGAACAAAAAACAAGCAACAACTCCTCTATGTAGTGGAAAAGGCAACAATTCCTGAAAGGAATCACAACTTTCTATCCTTAGCCTATTGTTTACCATATACAGAAGGTTTTGCACTGGCTGTTTTTACACATAAATATTCGCCTGCAATCGACCACACTGTTCATGAGAGAATATACAATAATCCCGTTTATGTCCCCACCGATCCATACATTTGAATGGACAATCTGTGGCTTCCGTTTTTAATGCCCATCCCTTGTCCTAAGTAGCTCAGGAGTAACTCAGAAAGTCTTGCTTTTGTTTTTATTTAAATGTAACTACTCGGACCAGGGACTAACGATGAGGGGGATGTTCTTCTATGACTTTATCTACGTGTCAAATCGAGTCTGTGAAGGAACAAGTCTCTTCTCTCCCTGCAGACTTTAAGAGTTGTCCGACACATTTGAGAATACAAACTACAGTGGAGCTTCGCGTTGCGACCGTGATCCATTCCCGGAGTCCAGTCGCGATCTGATTTGGTCGTGTTCGGAGGAACAAAAAAAAATGGCGCCGAAAGAGAATCTTTCCATGACGATTTTGTTCTTCACCCGATTTTTGAATCATGACCCGATTAAAAAATCGGGTGGGTTTTTTCGTTCACCACCTGATTTGGTCATGAACAGGAGCATCTGCGACCCGAGGTTCCACTGTACTTGTTTGTAGCCAGAAGTAGACCGGGGTATGGCCAAAGAAAGCTCAACCTCTACCCAAGCCTTCAGGGTAGCGCAATAAATAATTCTTCTGAAAAACTTGGCCCCAAACACAACACCGGGCAACTTACAGTCTTTGCAGGAGGCTTCGGTTTCTGCTGCTGAGCCTTCTTGGCCTTTGCTGCAGCTGCCTGGACCTGATGAATCCGCTCTGAAAGGAAAGGAATCAGCAGCAGTTCTCAAACAGATGCTGAGAGAGAGACATGCACACCTAGGCAACCCTTGCCTTAAAAAATGCACCTGTGATTCCAAAAATTCCCACTCTGCTGAGTGACATAATTTGCCAGCCTAGAACAGTTGAGTCATACATGAAAATTGCTAATGGTCTAAAGCATGGCTGTCATACTCCTGGCCCACAGGCCGGATGCGTCACGCGCTGGCCACGCCCGGTTTAGCGAAGGGGGGGGAAAGTCCCAATACATCATGTGACGACGCCGTGAGTTTGACACCCCTATTCTAAAGGCACTTTCTTGATATCTTTTGAAATCCTCTTCCTATAGACAGCGTCTACGTCTTTCACTTCAAATTATGAATATGAGCAAGCAATGGCTATTCAAAGAGAACAAGAGGAAAATGGTGAGTATCCTCACAGTAATGGCAAAATTTACAATAAACAGGGCAAAACATGGATGGATGGATGGATGGATGGAAGGAAGGAAGGAAGGAAGGAAGGAAGGAAGGAAGGAAGGAAGGAAGGAAGGAAGGAAGGAAGGAAGGAAGGAAGGAAGGAAGGAAGGAAGGAAGGAAAGAAGGAATCAATCCAGTTTTTATACACTGCTTATATATGGGGTACCCTATATATAAATGTTTTATATATGGTTTGTATATGAATTGACTATATTCTGACATCCAATAGTCCATTTGAGGAACCAAAGACTTTCTCTATGGCAAAGAACAGCAGCCAGCTTTTTATTTCTATAATGCAATGAGTGTTACGTAAGAAGATGGATGCAAGGCTGACTTCATGTTTGCAACAAACTGACAACATTACAATGAACTAAACGCTATTAGGTCCCTCCAGCCAATACCTACCAAACTCCTCTTCACTCCTGTCTCGGTGTAAATATATCCATAGTTTGCGACCAATGTCGTATTTTACACAGGGGTCTTTCTCATAGTGCAATCGATCTAAAGCACCACTCACCACAGTGTTAACCTAAGAAAAGGAATCACCATGAAATTAAGGGGTGCAAAAGACTTTATGTAGAAACCAACTATCAGGAAGTGCAGAAAAGAATGTTTTTGAGGGATGAGAAATACGTCCCACAAGTAGGACCTCGATATCCAAGCCATTCGAAACTAAGCGGTACGATGGAGTGAAAAAGACACATTTTCTGTAGATCTGGATATTCAGATCTACAGAACATCCTTGTTAATCTACAGTCCCTTGTTAGTATTTACATTTTTAAACTGATGCTTCAGTTCTAAGAAAACCCAGTTGCAGTAGTGTAACGTATCCCTGCATGTCTGCGGTGCAATAATCAAAAATTTGTAAAAGTATCTTTTGCAACTCCATTAGCTAATTTGCACTAAACTACAGCCTTTAAAAATGGTGGCAGTGCATTGCTATTTTCAGTTGGAAGAAACACACATATTTATGGGGATTCTGAGACACCAGTAAGGTGGTTTAAACATGTCCAGCTTACCTGAGCACTGGTGACATCAGGAGCAAGAAACTGGGAGTCCTTCAGAAGCTCGCAAATTTCAGCACGAGTTCCCTCTCCATTTGGAAGGCGGGCTGCAGCATCCCGAACTGAGACAGCAAGAAAAGACCAAGCACAATCAGGGTCCCAATAGAATCCAGTACTGAAGTAGTAACTCTTGAGCTATTCTTGTCCCATTTATTTGAAGGCTTCCCCACTTCAGCCCCACTTGGGACTTAGCTTTTCTCCTTTCCCCTAAAGAAATTTTGCAGGCAGCCCTCTTGTTATGCTGACAATCCAGATTCCAAGAATAATCCTGTACTATTATGATCAGTTATGATTTCATAGCTTCCTTCTCTACATGCTGCTCCATTCCTTCAAATGCAAATATATGACCTGTTTCCTGTAAAAAGATCAAAATCTTCCTATTTGGGGGCTAAGAAGGGATTTCCCGCTTTCAAATCTTCTAAGGCTATACACTAATATGACACAAGAGGATGACTCTCTTTATGTCCTTCTTTTGCTATCTGTTATTCGGGAGCTAGTGAATCCTGTCAGACTAAATAGAATTCTTTATTGGCCAATTGTGATTGGACACACAAGGAATTCGTCTTGGTCCAAATGCTCTCAGTGTACTAAAAGAAAAGATATATGTGTCAAGAGTCAATAATCATAAGGTACAACACTTAATAACAGTCATAGAGTACAATAAGCAATCAATCAATCATTTCTGGATTATGCTTTCTACAACACAGAGCAACGCTTGATGCCTGAAACCTTCAGTCCCCAAAAGCTATGTTGGAAAAGACCTTTGTTTAAGGGACTAAAGAGCTACTGCTAGGTAGAGCAGATAATGCTAAGTTATACAACACAGGTGTGTGTATTTATAATTTATGACTGTAATGGAACCTGTCCTTTATAGTCATAGGTTGTGATGAAGGGTTCACTTATGAGACTGACCCGATTTTATGACTTTTGCATCCATTGTTAAGCAAACCATTTGATTTTTATGGGACAGTTTTTGCCAATAATTAGAAGTAAATACCAGTTTTCAGCAAAAATGTTGCAAAATGTGGTCTTGTGATTATAGGTTGCTGTAAATGGCCAAAAATGGGAACTGGCTGTCAAGCACTTAAATATGTTCATTCGATCATGGAGGAGGGCGATCAACATTTCAGAACTAAGTATTCCTGAGGAGGTCCGTATCTGTGAACAATCGCTAAGCATCCCGTTACAAGTCAAGGACTACCTGTAGTCTGACTCTCTGTGAAGCAGCATTAAATATCTGGCTTTCCTCTGGAACTTTCTTAAAGCTATGAGGCTGCCCTGCATTGGCTATGTTCATCTCGCTATCTTCTCATTGTGGTGATTTGCTGGTTTCAAAAATTAACTCAGAATCATAATGTATCGAGGATCATTTCATTCCACCTTCCAACAGATGATTTTCAAGATGACTTTACAACATAGTTTAGAACTAGAAACAAATTCAATTCTACCCTGCTACATTATCACTCATTTCCTCCCATTGCAAAATTCCATGGGTCCCTATGAAAACACTTTCTCCTTCTTTCTCTCTCTCTCCCTCTCACACACACGCACACACAACTTACCAAGAGATAATATGGTGACATATGCAGGTCTATCTGATCGCAGCAGAGAATGTTCCCGGGGTTTGTTTAGAGAGGTTTCCTTATCAAAGACTCCTTTCACCGGGCCCACCACTGACTCAAAGCCATGCATACAGAAGGTAAAAGCTCTGTGAGGTTGGCTATATCGATAACGTTCCTGCAGACATAAAAGGATAAAAGACACCCAAGTAAGAGATTCAGAAGATGACCGCAGAGCAATGCGGGTAAAAACACCCACACAATTTTGTGACAGAGAAAAGCTTCTACCTGCATATGCCTACACTTATATTATTTAAATATGATCAATTATATTTACTATTAACCGTGTATCTCTATTTCTATATCTCTATTTCTCTTTATCTCTATTTCTATATCTTTATCTATCTAGAAGTAAACACCAGTTTTCAGCAAAAATGTTGTAAATGTGGTCTTTGTGTAAAATATGTCTGCCTGTCTAATAGTAAATATGATAATTGATCATATTTAAATAATATAAATGCAGGCATATGTAGGTAGAAGCCTTTCTCTGCCACAAAAGTTACCCTGTCGGATGAGTCTGAAGCACTTTCAGATTTAATGTTTGCTTGACAAAATATGTGTGTGTAGGGATGACATGAAAATATCCCACTTGTTTTCACTGAAAATTCCAAGGCTTGGCTGACAGTGATCAGCAGGATTTAAATATGTGCATTTAGCATTTCCACAGGCTGTGTGTGCAACAAGCATTCAAAATGTTGAACCCGTTAATCAGAGGAAAATGGAATGGAGGCAGAGTAATGGCCCGGTGGTTCTTAAAACTGGGGGTCATTGGGGCATATTCTGGAGATAACGGAGCAATTTATAATTGCTTGTCTGTGACTCAAAGACCTGTTTTGGACTGTTGCTATCAAGATGCCTGATAGCAACAGAGATCAGTTTTATTGTAGAGGTTATGTTATTAGAGGTTGGGAAAAGGGGTGAAAGTACTTAAGAACCATTGCAATGGTACCTGCCAACTGCACCTTTTTCCATACGTGCTTGAGGATGAATCCTTTGCCATCCTTACCTGTTCCTGGAAAACGCGTTTCTCTTCTCCAGTGCTAGGCCGGACTATATAGTCTGTCCTTCTGAAACAGACAACAGTGTGAGATTCAATGATCGGAATGACTACAGGTAGCCTTCAATTGCTGACTGTTAACCGAGCCCAGAATTACAGTTGTAAGTTGTGCGGGCTGTTAAGAGGGCCACCATGTGACCACACCCAATTTCACAACCTTGTTTGTGGCAGTCGTTAAGTGAATCCACTATGGTTATTAAGCGAACACCGTGACCATTAAGTAACTCCCTTGTTCGTATTGGGGGTTTTTCAAACAGAAAACTGGAAGTAACACACACACAAAATGTAAATCACAGTCACGTGACTGCAAGACACGCAATCAGCCATAAATGTGAGATGGTTGCTTAGTGCCCAAAATGCAATTATGTAACTAATGGGCGGAGGGGGGAAAAGGCATTGGAAGTTTGCATCTGGATCATAACTAGTTCTTAACTTCAAATGATCACTTAAGTGACTAGTCGTAAGTTGAGGACTAGCTGTACAGAGAAACTCAGAACAAGTGACAGCAATTAATAATGATGAGAAAGGATAAGATTTTTTTTTTTTGGCAGCCATGTTGGCTACCTTGTTAAAACTAATATGAATCAAAAAGGTTGATGAAAGTCAAGAGAAAATAATTGGAAATATATGTGAGCCAACTGTAGGAAAGCCAGAAACCAATTTTGAGCATTATGAATACAGGAGTGCCTATCATTTTTAAGCACTCTGATAAGAGGGAAACATTTATTTAGACAGTTGACTGATTAATAAATGCAAAGGATATCATTCTAAATTATTCTTAGTTTACTAGACATCTGTGCTCCATGTATGCTGGGTTGTAAATTAACATAATTTTAGAAAATCATTCACCAACAAACAGAAAAGATCATCACTAATATTGTTCTAGTTCTTTAAATTGTTTAAAATTTATTTTTACTTTTGCACGCAAAATGTATCTAAGAATTACTCATTAGTAACTGTACAAGCATAAATATTCTTGGACTGTATTTAGTACTGACTATTAAGATTGATTTTAAGGGTTTAGGTAAAGTTTGACTTTTTAAAAGGACTCCTGAAATACATAAATACTCACACTCGGGGAACTGGTGTGGTAGCATCTGAACTATCTTCGTTGTCCTGACAAAGAGAAAGGAAGACTATAAAACATGATGGATAAAGCTAGACTTGTGCCAGTTGAAATAAATATTGGTCGCACCTTGAAGAAAACTTGGTCTTTGGTCTCCAACCAAAGTTGGAAGAGAGCTGATAGCTCCTTCTCATGATCTTGGGAAGAGCCTAGAGAAGAAAACAAGCCACACAGATTATCATCTACCACTAATATGCTACAACAACAACACTGTAGATGTTGGGATAGTCCACCCCACACTGATTGATTCTTCTGCTATAAAGAATGGAAAAGTGTGAAAATAATATTCGTATTTATTTCTGCCATAATAGAAATGAGAAAAGATAAGAAAGTAAATGAACACAAGTCTATCTGGATGACAAGATTTAAGAAGAGTGCAGAAGGCGGCTTAGATACTTTACCTATCAGTTTCCACTGCTGAGTTTTTTCCTTGAATTCAACAAAAGGAGAAAAACTGGAAGAAGCATCTGTAACGAAAACATTTTATTAGATTTAGGCACGACTATAATACATTTTTAAATCATTCAGATTGTAGCACTGGATTAAAGGTCGACCTATGGAAAGTGTGAAGTTCAATCATTGCTCATTAGTGTTCTTCTATAAACTGTCATGCATGCCCCATCCAAAAACACTGTAATTGAATCTATGGATTTCTTTCCCAGTATGAACTGTAGCTGGATGCATCACTATATTTGGGAAGTCTCTATTTTCCATTGCAAAGCAATCCACAGGAAAAATATTTGAAGCCTGGCATGAAAATGGTAGTACAACACAAAACTGGAAACATGTAACACAACTCTTCCAAGCGTAAGATTTTTTTTTATTATTTGTGAAAGATTTCCTTTACTACGGTATCTAAAGCCACACAGATTTGACAACGTGAAACCAGATTAAAAAATATTGTTCTCTATTTTTTATAATGTAGAACAAAGTTTCTGAGCACATTTCTTCAAGATCAAAAGATTGTTTTAACTGAATGAATCTGAGAGAAAGAAAAGTATATCAACAAGATATTCATTCTGACAACTGCTACCCTGACATTAAGTGGCTTGTATAAAAAAAAATCAAACGACAAGGACAGATTAGATGTAAGCAAATTCCAACCAAATTATATAAGCATCACTTGTTTAGCTTAAAACACTTGTTTAGCTAGCTTAAATTTTTAGTGAGCACCAAATAACTGCTGACTTTCAGCGTTAATGAAATCACTTGTTTTGGATGTTACCAAAAACAGTGTCTCTCACCTCTGCTGACTCCAGTGAGATACTGCAAGGCAGGCAAAACCAGTTCTGACCAGTTGGGGGCAAAGGAGAACCAGCTGTTTAATGTGCTGGCAGGAGAAGACTGCCAGTCCATGACTTTATCTTCCAGCTGAAGGAAACAAGACGACAGATAGCATTTATACTGTGTGGATGGCCTGACATTCAGGGTGAAGCTCAGAGTCATATGTGGCTATCCCAACTGCCAAACCAATAAAGAACCTTACCTCCACATAGGAATATCTGTCAACTCACAAAATATTTCTATGGTCGTTTTAGAGTTGCCAACAGAAAGGGAGGGGCGAAAGGGGTTTGAAAGAGCAGTGTGGCAGCTTGGAAATCGAAAGTACATTCCATAAATAGTTTTTCAAAGATAGTAACTAAGTGACTGAAGTTTCTGCCATGCACAATTCTAACTGGAGAGCATGATTGATGACTCTTGGCTATGGATGTGTCTCATTGGAGAATATGACTTATGATACACCCAGGTGGTGGGGGGAAAACCAGGGTCAAGGGTGACAGTGAATGACGTGTCTCAAGAGTTGGCTACATCCAGGCAGTGCTCGACATTTTACCTCCCAATAAATCCTTTTGAAGTTTTGGAAGTTTGGCTCGAGACTCATGATTTAATTGGGGTAACTGCCAGAATCCTGACAATATTTATTATTCATTCATTCAATTTCTGACAATGCCTGATTCTAGGTATGTGGAAACCCCAATGCTGAAAGCAGTTCATGGGCGAAGAAAAGAGGAAAGGCGACCAACACAAAATTAATTTGGAAGGCTGGCCTTAAAGAATTCCAGCCTGGATCATTCCGGATCTAGACAGGTGCCTAGAGGAGATGTGAAAACAAACTCTTACCACTGAGAGACAAGCAGGACCCTCTAACAACAGGATCTCAAGAAGCAGAGAAAAGAAGCTGGAGGAGATTTCATTCACTCCAAGACAAGGCTTGATGTCTTCAAGAGGCCTTGGAAAGAAGGTAAGTTTATTTGAACTTAATTAATCAAGTACCATGGCAATCACACTTAGATATATCAATCTGTGTTCAAAGCATTTTCACACACATTATTCCAGATACCCAAATATGAGGTACGGTATCTCAATAATGTAATCTGGGAGAACTACAGTAGAATCTCAGGTGACGACTGTAATCCGTTCCATGAATTCAGTAGTCACCCGATTTGGTCGTGACCGGAAACACATGCTTGTAAAAAACAAATGGCATGGTGCAGAAGGAGAAATCGCCGTAGCTATGTTTGGTCGCCACCTGAGTATTTTTTTGCGACCAGTTTGGTTGCCACCTGATTTGGTCATGAACAGAAATGTTCACGGACAGAGGTTCTATTATACTAAACCTAAGAAGTTATCTAATAAATTTGTGACTGACCCAATTATCTGAATATCATTCCCTTACTTATCCCAAACTTCTCCTAGCGTGCTTAGGTGCTTTTTCAGTCCACAATTTGTACATGTAAAACAAAACAAAAGTTTTATACTTTCCCATCTGGACCCTCAATGTACACATATATTTACAAATCATTTTCTCCTGTTATTGGAGATGATGTTGCAATGTGTGTGTTGAAAACTGACCTAACCTGTATCTGTGCCTTATCATAAATCATATTTATATTTATCTGACAAGATTGCAACCTAAAACAGATGAATTAATGTCTGGCATACCAAGTTTGAAACTTTGCTAGCAGGGACAAAATATTTTCCATGTTGATTAAACTCTATGTGGCTAGAACTGACTACATTACAACCATTGATTTATTTTACATTTTGAGGAGTTACACGTACAATTTCTATTCCCTTTGGAAGAGACTTACTCTTCTTTAACAGATGGAAGGGATGGGGGGTCCCACAGGGGAGGGATGGGGGAGGGGTTTTGAGAAACAGGAGGGAGTTCAGAGTTGCCAAGAGTTTCAGAGAAATCTTCAGCCTCGGATTTAATCACTTTTAGCTTCTTTTTCTTTTTCTCCTCCTTTTCCTTAACCTTCTTTTTGAGGACTGCAAGGTCAAACAAGGCTTTTTTAAAAAAAAAACAAGAGGGGAAAAAAAACATGTACTTAAGTTACAAAAGTTTTTAAAAACAATGTATAATTTAGAAACCTAAGTATTACTACTATACATCAAGAATTAAAAATCCCTTTAATTGTATGACTTTACATTTGAATGGTTATCAGGAAACAGATTCTAAGTTCAGTGGCACTTATCCCAAAATGAACATGCAAAAAGACACAGCTCTAATTGGACACAACAGCTGTGGTTGTACACATCTACATGGTTACAAAGGTATTGGGCATTCTGCTTCTTTGCTTGAAGATTTATAGCCTTTAATTCTCATGGATCTTTTTGGAGCTATGCAAAAAAGCTTCATTTGAATCACTTGATAAGGCACAATTTTGCCGCATCTGATTCACTCACCTGCCAAAGATCCCTTCCTACCAGCATTCACACGTGTCATGATATCATTCAGGGTCAGGTCCCCTGTCATCAGATCAGGGTGATTCTATGCAGAAGAAAAAAGAACAGCAAACAATAAATCAGGTTTACTGGAAAAAGAAACCAGCAAAAAGCAGCACCTTGGCAGCCTTGGATGGGATGAGACAAATGCCCAACTCAGGTAAGGGCCATACAAAGACCTAGGATCACAGGTCTATGGAAAAAAGCATAGCCCTTCTGAGTTTTGGTCCTCAAAGGACCAAAGGCTGGAACCCTCTACATATCAATGTGGGAATAAAACTCATTCAACTCATTCAGTTAAGTTTGAGTACATATTAGTACAAGAAAAAGGAAGTCAAAAGCCTGTTAGTGTCCTTCTTTGCTACTTTAAATGGTGCTAATAACTAAATATCATTGCCTTTTAACTTACTGGTTGCCGCTTGCGCTTTTCATGGTGTTTCTTCAGCATCATCTTCAAACTATTCTCACCGAAATCCAATTTATCTGGTGGCAAACAAACCCAGTATTATTAAAATGATATGAATGTATTTACATAAAATTATACCACAATGAATCATATATCTATCCTATCCTTTCCTATTAAACATAATTATTTACACTATTCTTTTATACATTTATTTTCTTCAAATATTCTTCTTCAAAAGCCATGGCTCATAATGATTGCCTACGTATTTCTATTAAAATTGTCCGCTGTCCTTCACAGAGTAAGAAAGGTTGCTTTTGCAAAACAGCTTTTTTTAAAAGAAAAGAAAAAGAAAGAGAAACTAGAAAAACCAGTTTTTCCAATAAAAGTGAATATCTTGCCCAATTTTATGGTGGAGAAATTTTTCAAGATGGTGTAAGAATACAACACCTGCTGTTTTCATGTCTTGGGTTGATAAAGTGGGAATCACTCTGAGAGAAAGAGCAGGACTTGAACAGTGGGCTGGAGAGATTGGAATCCAGGAACTCAAATCTGAAATACAAAACAGTCAGGTTTCTAGAGGGATGTTGGGCACACAACTGTTTTATTAACCAGGAGACACTATCAGCTATCTAGTTTCACTTCTTTAATCAGCAAAGTTAGAACCGTATAAATGCCCTAAAACAACCACAAGGAAACAAGGAATGTTACGTTAAATCTATTTCTCACTCTAATTCTAAGGAAACCATGTTATTTTAGTAAGTTGATTATAACAACAGAAAGAGTAACAGTCTTCAAAATAAATAATGTTCCATAAAAGTAACTTTGGTCGAAAAACATGTTGAGAGAAAATAGATTTGGGCTTATTTTGTAAGCTGAACAGGAAATTTAAGGGGACATTGCTGAAGAGTAGCAACACGTGAAGAACCCTGATCAAAAAACACTTCCTGCCTTAAACATGTGAAAAACACTACATGTAGACAATTTCAGCAAATACACTTAACGATTAACTATCTTAAGCCCTGAATATATCAAAAGTTGCTGACCGCTCAACTCTAGTCTTGCTAGCTGAGGAATTCTGGGAATTGAAGTCCCCCCATCTTAAAGCTGCCAGAGTTGAGAAATATTGTCTTATTCTCTACCTGAAGATTTCAATTATTAGTCCATCAAATCCATACTAGTGGTACCTTCTTCATCAGAGGAGAGGGTGGTGTCTCCACATTCTTCTTTAACTTCCCTGAGGATCTTAAGGTATCGCCGATGTGTTCGTCTATCTCGTTCTTCAGCAGCATAAGCAGCTGCTGAGTATTTCCTCTTCACAGCCAGATCCGATCCCCCCTTCCTAGCGAGTTCCAACAGATGCTGAAACAGACACCATGAAAAAGGCAACTTCAGATTAAGTCTGCGGATCTAGTTTTACTGTTCTTGAGATCTAGAGTTCTACAAGGCAACGGAGGATCAAGCCTAACTGCAGAGAGTGTTTATGATCTACACCAGGGGCGTCAAACTCGGATTTCATTGAGGGGCACATCAAGGTTGTGTTTAACCTTGGGGGGCCGGGGTGGGTGTGGCCAGCTCGATGTCATTAGTGTTAGGTTCACCTATGGTGGTCCAAGGGCTCTGCCAGCGAAAACGGACTTCCGAACTCCGTCTGCGGCCCTTGCGAATTCCATCTTTGGCTGTGATACCCTCCTGCAAAGACGCACGCAGCCCTCCTGAGCTCCATTTTCACTGGGAGAAGCACTGCGGGTCGGTCCTTGCCCTGTGGACCAGACTTAAGTATTCTGCAGGCCGGATCTGGCCCCCGGGCCTTGAGTTTGACACTCCTAATCTACACTATACCCCACCATTGTGCCTTCCAATACTTACATTTCGGGAGGCAAGAATCTGTTTCAGCAATCGATAAAAATACTGCTGCTGGGAACTGAGGTAGCGCTTATACTGGGACTTGAAGCAAAGCTGTCTGTATTTCACCACTTCAGGATTGAAATGTCCATCTATAAGAAGAACATTCATGTTGTTCCTTTATTTTGTTTAATCCTAGCAACCGGTGAAGAAAAGGCTATATTACAAAAAAACCTGGCAATTTCTGCATGTGTAAAGCGAGGACAAAAGGGACTTAAATGTTTCTCCAAATCAGATCTCCCATCCTGTAGAAAAGCCCGATTCATCAGCACTGATGCTAGTGGAAGGGGCTGGTCTATTTGGAAGATGCCATTTTGTTGGGTTTTGAGGAAAAAGATAGGAATGCTCCTCTTCATATCATAAAAACCCATCCAATGTCCAAGGAATGTGTCAAACATTCTGCTGCTGAAATTTGGACGTTTTATTATTACATGTCTGCAATGACTTGAGAGATATACATGACTGCTCACTGTCAATGTTAAGAGTCAACATATGGGACTACGTAGCTCCAAGTTTAAGTCCATAACTTTTTCAGCCAACCTTGACAAACAGGGTATTGGCAGTGTACGATTAAAAAAAAAAAAGTCAAAATAGCTCTACTGACAATGTGACTAAAACGCCCACTGTTTTTATGTGTGTCTCAGAGTGTTTCTGATGGAAATAAAAAAATTGACAGTTTTCATGAAAGCCACCTTGAATTCTCGGAATAAAGATGAAACACAAATGTGTAATAATGAACAGCATATATCATCTGGGTGTAGAGCACTTGGAAACCCTTGAAACATTAAGCAATATGTTCAACCTTATGCAGCAGTTCATAAAGGTTATTCAAGGTTATTCATCTTTCTTAGTTAATAACAACTCATCATTTTACATCTGTAATGATTTATTCCAAAAGTGCTTTTTCAAGAAGCAACTGGACTTTGTTTTTCTTTGAAGAGGTTTCGCTTCTTATCCAAGAAGCTTCTTCAGCTCAGAGCACCTTTGGGACAACCATGACCTAGATGACTGAGAAACTCCACAAACATGAAGCTAGATTTATTTATCTTCTGTATTTATATAGCTGTCCCATATAAGAATGGTTCATAGCCAAGTGTAATTTTAACATGCAGTATAAAACAAGAGAAGCCATTAAAGATAAGCATAAAGTTGAGTTCTAAAAACATATGTTAAAGAGTCACTGACCCCGAAAGAGTTTTTGGGCAATATGAAGTGGGTTTCCAAATCGGAAGTTCTCTCCATTAAATAGGGACAGGATAAGATTATTCTGAAAATCAGGATTGTTTTCTGGGAAGCGGGGTAAAAACTTTTTTAAATGTTCTCGCTGTGAATCCACCAACACGTCCTGCCAGGTTGAAAGACTGACAACTTCAAAAAAGATCTCAGGCTGCAGAAAATATAACAAATGGAATAAAAAATGAGAGAAGATTTTTTTCTCATTTAAAAACAAATATGCTTATTCCCTTAGAAGCTATGGAGAGCTTGCAAAGATACAATAAAATATTCATTAAAACATGACAAATATAAACTAAAATAGGAGTGGTAGAAGTACTGGTAAAATACATGGGAAAATCTGTTTTGAACTCATTCCTAAACAGTAGTTAGGAGAGGCCTGCTTCAGTTACAGTTTGTTCCACAGGATGAACCCCACAATGGAGAAAACAGAATCAGTTCTTAATGTACAACATTATCTGTGGCAGGACACACAAAAGAGGAAAGGGATGAGGTAAGGTAAGATAGCAGATTTGGTCATTAGGTTGAGCCTCTAATTTTGGCAGACAGAAAGGTAGTACTGTATGCAAAATTCAAATTCAAACAACTTCCCCTTCTAAAAGGTTCTTTCCTAAAGAATGTTTGGAAGCACAATTATTCATTTTGTAAAAAAAATAAAAGAAAAAGGCATCACATTACTTTTCTGGATGATCAATTCAACAGCAGTGTATTTACATTTTGGATGTTATGCACAGGTAATGACTTTCCATTTGTACACTACCTGAATTTTTTAGAGGTACCCAAAGAGTCACCCAAACAGTAAAGGAAATAGACACTTGGTCTCTTTTTTTTTACTCAAGCAATTATTCTAATATCTGCTCCATTTCCCTGAATTTGCAAGAGATTCTAAGAAGAATGAAACAAGAGGAAGGAAGTGATACTCATTCAATAAATGATCCTGCTCCAGTTATTGATACACAAAAATGTTTATTTCCTGACCTAAATTACAGAACATATCATGATTACCTTTTCTAATTTAATATTTCTGAAGATAACAATGATAACTGTTTTTGTTTTGTTACTTGGATGTCTACTCACATCTTCCAAAAGATCTTCAGGAAGGCTAATACGTATGGATCCCAGCATGCAATCCTCCATAATTTGGGTGCCATTTCCTTCCCCAGTTGGCCCCAGTTCCAATGGATCAGTAAGCATATGATCCAGAGAATCCATCGTTCATACACCAGTGAACCACTTGAACAAAAAGAAACTTATTATAATTCGAAAGTTATTTTTGCAATTCAACCTTACTAAAACAGGAATAAAGATATACTGCATATTCCTTGCTGCAGTGCATTGTATATGTTGGATTCATTATCCATCTCCTTTTGCAAAGTTTTTTCCAGCATTAATTACTTTTTCTTTATGACTCTTTATTCCAAGCCCCATGAGGAAGTTCATGTCACAGAAAAAGCTATGCTGGTTCTTTATTTGGGCCAGAGAAAGAACAATTGTCTTGTATCTTCCCTTCCAGACTAAAAAAAAGTTCAGCTACTCTTCACACTTATCCTGGGACAGAATATCTTATAAACTGAGACAATTCTTACTCCACTTGTCTGCCAAACAAACAGGAATATCAAATTAATAGCCAAGAAAAGGACAAAGAACCTGAACTATATTTCTTTCTGGACTTAAAGAATTGATCCTCTCTTTGCTTTTTCTTGATACTCCCCAATGTTTGCAGATCTATCTCTTTTTTAGATGAGATGACCATTATTCTTCTGAATAAACAAGATAAAAATGTGTTAAATAAGAATAAAAAACAAATAGCGAGCATGCCTTTGAGAGTTTTTCAATATCTCTATTCGCTTTCCCCCATTAGGAGAGAAAAACGAGAGAGAAAACAGCAAAATACCAAGTACCCCATGGATTCAAAATTAAGAATATGAACATAATTATTTAAATTGGAATATATCCTCACAGGTTAATTTTATGCATATGTAATATATTTAATATCATAACCGCAGTGCTTATTTTGAAACAGAAACGTACATATAATGATTAAAAACAGATTTCTTACCTTGGAGTTTTTGTTTGCTGTATACTAGAACCCACGGACATTAGTTAAATAGGGAAGAAAAAGGCTCATAGCTGCCATCTTGAAATATTGACGCTGGAAAGATAAAATTAGCATGCATTAGTAATGTTATCCTCTAAAGCTTTTTCCTTCACTGACTGAATCATGTCCATGCAATTCTATTTCTAATGAACATATTATATAATTTTTGCAGAAATACTCATTTGTCAGAACAAGAACTCATTTGAATATGAAAAACAGTTATCAGCCGCTTAAAAATAAGCTCTCTGTAATTTCATTCATACTGTAAAAGAAAGTGTTCGATCGATTCAGTGAGAACAATTTTATAAGCCATCTTGCAGGAGAAAAACCCCACTAAAGTCTCAAAGAAAGATTATTCTTTGACTGTATCTTTTAAAATATTTTTCCTTCTCTCCTCCTCCTTCAAATCTTCCTCTTTCTCTAGTCTCTCCTCTTTATCTTCTTCCTCCTCTTCTTCCTATCTGTTCTTTTTCTTTTCTTCTCTTCTTCCTTCTCTTCCTCCTTTTCACCTTTTCCCTCTTTCTCTAGTTTTTCTGTTATTTTCTTCCTCTTCTTCCTATCTTTTTCCTTTCTCATTTTCCTTTTTCTTTTCTCCTCTTCCTTTTCTTCCTCCTTCTCACCTGCTTTTTCCTCTCTAGTTTTTCTGTTATCATTTTCTTCCTCTTCTTCCTATCTTCTTCTTCTTCCTCTTTCTCATTTCCCTTTTTCTTTTCTTCTCCTCTTCCTCCTTCTCACCTTTTTCTTTTCTCTAGTTTTTGTTAACTTCTTCTATATGCTTCTTCCTCTTTCTCGTTTTCTTTTTCTTTTCTTCTCCTCTTCCTGCTTCTCATCTGCTTTTTGTCTCTTCCTCTACTTTTTCTTCCTCTTCTTCCTATCTGCTCCTTCTTCTTCCTGCTCTTGTTCTTCCTCTTATAATCTTCTTTTTATCCTCCTTTTGTTTGTTGCAACCATGGAATCAACCCAGCCAAACTCAGGGTGAGGAGGGGGTCTTCTTGCAGGAACCCTCCACCCCACCCCCAAAAAATGACTTAAGTACATTATGTTTCCTCGTCATTTGCCTCTTGAAAAAGCACCTTCGGGACTTAAGTACATTATTTTTCACCCATTGCGGAGGGAAACTTAGCCTCTTCTCAGAGGACAATCCTAGCAATGGTAATAATAATAATAATGATGATGATAACATGAATAGAAATCTCAGCTGACAATCAGGGGGATCGTTTTTGCACGTGGGAAAAGCAGAGCGGGGAGAGGACGAGACCTTCGCCCCCCCCAAACACAGTTCACCCCACTCGGATCTACCCCTCCCCAAATCCCACCTCTCCTCCTGCGACCCGGGTTACCTCAGCAGCCCGACGGCGACTGCGCCGCCTTCCTCCGCCTGGCCCCGCCTCCCGCATTCCGCTTCCAGGTCGCCGCGGGAAAGGCGGCGACAGCGGCGGCGTCCACGGGCGGAACGGGGACGGAGGGCGGAGGGCGCATGCGCGCTCGAGTCCCGGAGGCTTTCCAGTCGCAGACGTCCCCCCCCTTGTTGTGGAGTGCGCATGCACGTTCGAGTCCCGGAGGCCTTCCCGTCGGAGACGCCCCCCTGCAGCTGCGGAAACGCCTCTTCCTTCCCCTCCTCCTCGTGAGGGCCGCACCGCAACTCGCGCATGCGCGACGTGCCGAATGCCCCAAACACTCTCCGCGTGCGCAGATCTACCCTGCGCAGGCGCGGGCTTTAAAGATTTCTCTGGTTCTCACTTGCGGAGCTTTGGTGCGGAAAGTGACGCCCGGACGGCACAACCTGGGCGCTTAAGGGAGGTCCAGAATTGATCCGCTTTCTGGGCACCAGCAACTCATGCCCTCTCTCCCGCGAGCTGATTAAACTGGCTGGCTTTGCACGATGCGTATCTAAGATCATCAATGCTTATCGAAGACTTGCTGTTGTGCAAGTGCGAATAGAATAGAACAGAATAGGAATGGAATAGGAATACAATAGGACAAAATAGGGATAATAGAACAGAACAAAATAATCAGAATAGAATAGAATAACAGAGTTGGAAGGGACCTTGGAGGTCTTCTAGTCTACGCCTCCAAAGCAGGAAATCCACCTACACCATATCGGATAGGTGGCAGTCCAGTCTCTTCTTGAAAGCTTCCAGTGATGAAGCTCCCACAACTTCAGAAGGCAACTTGGTTGATTGTTCTCACTGTCAGAAAATTTCTCCTTATTTCCAGGTTGAATCTCTCCTTGTTCAGTTTCCATCCTTTATTCCTTGTCTGGCTCCCTTCTCTCAGTGGCAGCCCCTCAAATATTGAAAGACTGCTATCCTGTCTCCCCTGGTCCTTCTCTTCCCTAGACTAGCCATGCCTGTTACAGGAGGTTGGCCTGGTTTTATTAAAGTAGAACGTGATTCTGATCAAGAGGGAATTGATGTGGTTGTTTTGGGTTCAGTAGTTACTGTACTGCTGAGACATTCCCTGCAAATTCAGAGACGTAATTCTTAGTGGATTTACCCACCAATGTGATTTTCACAAGACATTTACCAGGAAATGTACATAAAGCTGTCTATGGAGAGCAAAATGGACATCGCCAACAGGTGCGGAGTGCATGGGTATGCTTAAGGGCACCAACTTCAAAATCCTAACCCTAAGTGGATTTGCTCCCCCAATGGCATTCTCCCATGTATTTTACCAGGAAAAATAGATAAGGCAGGCTCAAAAAGTTGGCGCCCTCCTAAACATACGTGTGCACTCCAAATCTGCTGGCAGTGTCTCCATTTTGCTCTCTGAATTCATGGAGGCATAACCCAACCCAAATTGGGTTTGTCCCCAATGGGATTTCCCCATGTATTTCACTAGTAAACCAATGTTTACCAGGAAACATTGATAATGACCCTCGGTGGAGCAGTGGTTAGAGTGCAGTACTGCAGGCCACTTCTGCTGACTATCAGCTGCCTGCAATTTGGCAGTTCGAACCCCACCAGGCTCAAGGTTGACTCAGCCTTCCATCCTTCTGAGGTGGGTAAAATGAGGAGCCAGATTGTTGGGGGCAATTTGCTGACTCTGTAAAACCGCTTAGAGGCTGTAAAGCACTGTAAAGCGGTATATAAGTCTAAGTGCTGCTGCTATTGCTATAAGGCAGGCTTGAAAAGTCAGCATCCTCCTGAGCATACCTATGCACTCTGAATCCACTGGCAGTGTCTATTTTGCTCTCCAAATTCACAGAGACCTAACTCTAACCCTAAGTGAATTTGTCTTCCCATGGGATCCTTGCAGGGTGATGCAGCCCGTGCCCTGTCTGGCATTGGGAGGGGCAGTCAACCAGATAAGGAACTGCCTGCAGGAGAGGATCAGCTGCCGAGGACCACAGTGATGACAAACTACAGATCACCGAAAGAACACCTGCTTCTGCAGGTCAATTTGTGGGCACGGAAAGCCAAGTAGAGATAGGCATATAGGTAGGCGAGATTGTTTGCAAGGAAGCAGCCCTGGTCCTTTTCACAAGGAACACCTGGGGAAGCATGATTTAGCCAGACCCTGTGTGTTGGGAACATCTGTTTGCTTTGGCGTGCACCTTCCCGGCTTCTGTGGATGCTGCTGCGTGAACCTTTGATCGTGTTTTTCAGCTCTGAACCTTGGATTTTGCTTGTGGACTACGGGCTCTCTTCCGAATCGTGGACTGTGATTTGAATTTCGAAACACTGCAGTTGTGTTGTGGACTCTTTGTCTCGTGGCCCAGCTAGTTTGAGAAACCACGGAACCCGGACGGAGGGGAACAGCGGACAAGAAATTCAGAGTGAAACTTAACCAGTATCATTGGTAAGCATTTGGTGCTGTGTTAGCGTGCAATAAACTGTCTTTACTTGACATCTACCTAGCCAGCATGACTCTGGTCAGAACAACATTGTCAGTGTGTTGCTTCGGTGTTAAGTACAAGAGTTTTTACTTTCTGGAAATGCCAGAGGCAAGAGTTTTGCAAACCAATTCTGTGTGTGTGTTTTTTTTTAAGTTTTCTACTTATTATTGTTTCATTTATAGTAGTATCCACCTCTTGGTAAATAGACAGTAAAAGTTTAACCTTTTCAGTTACTGAAACTTGAAATTTTGAACCTTTTTAAGTTACTGAAACTTCCCCAGTTATACCCAAAGGTGCTTTTTCAGGAGGCAACTGGACTTAACTTGTTTTTTCTTTTGAAGAGGTTTCGCTTCTCATCTAAGAAGCTTCTTCAACTCTGACGGGATAGTGGGGAATGGAAGAGCTGAAGAAGCTTCTTAGATGAGAAGTGAAATGTCTTCAAAGAAAAAACAAGAAAATCCAGTTGCCTACTGAAAAAGCACCTTTGGGACAACCATGACCTGGATGATGGAGAATATCTACAGACTTCCCCAGTTATAATTACACAGCATTCAAGTGATTACAACTAACTGTCTCTGTTTGTAGAATGAATAAACCAGTAATAATAAAAGCCTTTAGCTACAAAATAAGTGCCACTTTAAGGAACATCTATTCCCCCCGCCCCCCCAAAAAAAATCCAGTTTCTATTGAAGGATGATGTCTCATTGGGATTAGTTTACAAGAGACATTATCAAATACATTTTGGAGCAATCAGTTTGACTATATATGATTGCTGAGCATCTATTGCTATTTAAATCAATTTCCTTCTTCGAATGAAAGGATAAAGCTGCTCTGTGCCGCACACCATTTATTGCATCATAAAGGTTGGAGAAAATAAATTTAGTGCTTGGAATAAATCTACTGTATTGCACAACAGCATTCCAAGAAGAAATGCCAGGGGATCAATAAAAATTTAGTATGTATGCGTGTGTATGTATGTATGTATGTATGTATGTATGTATGTATGTATATATATATATATATGTTTTCGGAGATTTTCGCGGGTATTTGTATGTGGATCTTTGGTTCTTCGGGTTTTCTCCCGCGTAGAGTTGGAAATATCTAGGCGACGCTTCGATGAAGTCTCATTCATCATCCTCAGGCTTGTGTCTTCGGCCTTGTGCTTCTCAGAGTGATGTGAGCTTGCAGCTGCTTCTTCCTTTTAACTACTAGTGGGGGTGTGACTTGATTGGGTGGGGGCTTGGCTGTGTTCTGATTGGGTGGGGGTGTGTTCTCATTGGTTGGGAGTTTGGCTGTGTTCTGATTGGTTGGGGGGTTGGCTGTGTTCTGATTGGCTGGGGGTGTGTTCTGTTCTGGTGGGGGTTTGGTTGTACTCCGGTTAGTCTCAGTTGCTGGGGGATTTGAGCTGGTGAGCTGTGATCCTATTGTTTGGCTTCGCGTTCGTGGTCGTGCCACATCTTCATGGTGGGCATCAGTTCCCTTCATGTATGGGTTGGGGGGGGTTGAAGCAGGTAGTGATGCAGCTGTGGTACGGCTTCTGGTCCGTGGTCAAGTTTCATCTTCTGTGTGGGTGTGAGTCTGCTTTCTGCGTGGAAGTGTGGTGGTAGTTTCTTGTGTGGCCCTCGTGGGTGTGGGTCTGGTGTCCTTCATGTTAGGTACTCTTTTGTTAATGAGGGCGGGTTTCCAAATAGCTGGTAGGCAGGAGGTGTCATCTCGTTTATTCATGCTGTGTGGGCGTTTTTCTATCTCTATGGCTTCTCTGATTATTCTGTTGTTGAAGTGTTCAGTTTTGGCGATAGTTCTGGTATTTTTAAAATCTTTTAAAGTGAGTAATCTTACTCACCTAATCCAAAAAGAAACCCCAACCAAAATCCAAGACAGAGAACAAGAAAATGGCAAAGCCCTCCTCCCATATATAAAAGGCACTACAGACAAAATCAGCAAGATCCTCCAAAAACACAACATTAAAACAGCATTCTGCACAAACGGAAAAATATCCACCATCCTAAGAAACCCTAAAGACAAAATTGAGTTAGAAAACCAAAGAGTATACGAAATCCCGTGCACCTCCTGCCCCACCACATACATTGGACAAACTAACAGAAGGATAAGTGCACGCATTGAAGCACACAAGAACTCAATCAAAAAAGAAGAACCGACCTCTTCCCTGGTCCAACACCTCAAAGCCACAGGACACAAGATTGACTTTAAAAATACCAGAACTATCGCCAAAACTGAACACTTCAACAACAGAATAATCAGAGAAGCCATAGAGATAGAAAAACGCCCACACAGCATGAATAAACGAGATGACACCTCCTGCCTACCAGCCATTTGGAAACCCGTCCTCATTAACAAAAGAGTACCTAACATAAAGGACACCAGACCCACACCCACGAGGGCCACACAAGAAACTACCACCACACTTCCACGCAGAAAGCAGACTCACACCCACACAGAAGATGAAACTTGACCACGGACCAGAAGTCGTACCACAGCTGCATCATTACCTGCTTCAACCCCCCCCCAACCCATACATGAAGGGAACTGATGCCCACCATGAAGATGTGGCACGACCACGAACGCGAAGCCAAACAATAGGATCACAGCTCACCAGCTCAAATCCCCCAGCAACTGAGACTAACCGGAGTACAACCAAACCCCCACCAGAACAGAACACACCCCCAGCCAATCAGAACACAGCCAACCCCCCAACCAATCAGAACACAGCCAAACCCCCAACCAATGAGAACACACCCCCACCCAATCAGAACACAGCCAAGCCCCCACCCAATCAAGTCACACCCCCACTAGTAGTTAAAAGGAAGAAGCAGCTGCAAGCTCACATCACTCTGAGAAGCACAAGGCCGAAGACACAAGCCTGAGGATGATGAATGAGACTTCATCGAAGCGTCGCCTAGATATTTCCAACTCTACGCGGGAGAAAACCCGAAGAACCAAAGATCCATATATATAACCTTACACATATATATATATATATATACACTCTTGATCTCCTTAGCAAAGCATCGGGAAAATTTATTTTTTCCACTTGGTTTTAAATAAATGCATGTTGCAAGTTTGAAGAGGAACAGAAACTACCTTCAAAATCTACCATTTATCCAACATGGAAGTCTGTTCTCCCCCTTGGTATGTTTCTTGCAGCCCAAGCCACAATAAAAAGAGAGTGAAGCCTGCAGTCTTGTCTATCTGAATAATAAATCTTATTTACATTAAGTTATTGGTGGCTTCTGTTTGGCCATATATTAAGATAGCTTTTGTTGTTGCTTTGTGAGAATAATTTACAACCTAGGCCAGGGATTTCTTTATTTCAAACAGAGCACTCAGTTCATGAAACAGGCCATAGAAAATTTTCATGTAGCTTATAGCAAAGGGTTGGGAGGGAGGCAAGCAGGCAGGAAGGAAGAAAGAAAGGAAAAGGAAGGAAGGAAGGAAGGAAGGAAGGAAGGAAGGAAGGAAGGAAGGAAGGAAGGAAGGAAGGAAGGAAGGAAAGCAAGCAAGCTAGCTAGCTAAGATTTGAAGCTGTGGCATAGCAACATGTCCAGAATGAAAAGAGGTCGGAGTTTATTTACCAACACTAAAGCAAAGAGTTCTCCTTGTGGTAGCAACGGAATTAGAACAAGCTTAAGAAACAAGTTTTGGCTTGTTCTGCATTCACCTCCTTCTCATACTCATCATTCATCAACACACTGAAAGCCACCACACGTTAAACCATCTCTGAGCCTTTTTATTGGTTTTGAGGAGAAAAGGAAGCTGAATCCCTGTTTTCATAAAGACACAACACAATCAAAGACACAAAAGGCTCAGACTGTGTGTTTTTCAAACTCCTCTGATTTCATGAGGCTTATGGGGCCTCCAAGGAAGTTTCCCTCACCCTCGTTAGGATCGAATATTTGGGCAGTGCAGATGGTTATGTAAACACGGGGGTATTCGAACAATACCAACCACCTAATTCTTAATAATTTAACTGCTTTCTGCACAGCTTCACAGTTTCACTGTCTTGTCTGTCATACAAAAGTCAGGAAAGAAATGGCTTGTAATCGAGTCTTGGTTCCGAGGCTGCGTGTTTATTTTAATTCTCCCTTTCCAGCTGCGCGTTTCCTTCTTTCACAGGCAACTTTAGGAAAATAATAATAATAACGCCGAAAGAAATGTAAGCAACTGAAATGTACACAAGAGATAGACTCTGCCAATGGTTGTGTGCTCAGCAACTTTGCTTCCGCTGCTGAAAATCTGTTCACAATTGGGGAAGGGGTGGTGATGGAAGGAATCAATTGGGGGAGAGGTCTAGAAGAGGCTTAGTGTCATTTTTGTTCACCGGGTCCAGAAGAACAGTGGCGTCCTGTAAGGTCTTGCCTGGGTTTCGTTTAGATCTGACGCTCTGCAAAGCCTCAGCATGTAAGGTAGAGCTTCAAGGGTGTACAAATATACTTTTGTCAAAGAGCTCTTGGGTGCCTTCGCTATTCGGGATGAAGATTTCAAACGTCCCTCGTGCGGCATACTTCTCGGAGGTCATGGCTTTTCAATGTGCAGGTCGCCAACGCCGTTGGTGTTACTGGTGGCCGTAATGATGTATTGTGTCGTTTGATGCTCGCTGGCCGCTTGCGAGTCCAAAGAGTCGGCATGGACAGGTGGCTGAGATAAATCTACTTCCACGCCGCTCGAAAGAGACAGGTTTGGCTTGACGTCCAGCTCGGGCTGACTTTCAGCGATCACATAATGTGTCTGGGGGGAAAGAAACCCACATAAATTCACTCTCATTATACATATGTACAGTATGTGATGACCCAAAGGGGCGTGGCACAAAGGCAACACAGTCAGATAATAGGAGTCACTTTATTAGCTCCAACTTTGCTCCCAATATCCAGGTTACCGTCTGGCTGGAGAAAAACTCTTTCAGGAACAGCCTTTAACTGCAGGGAAACATGGTCAACAAAAACTGTAACTTTAAGTCCAATCCAGCCAAACTGAGGTAATTAGTTTGGCAGGGCAGGAGCAAGAATTCCCGATGTGAAGGCATGGCAAAACTCACATGGTTGGGAAGACACCAGGAACGCAGATAAGCAAAGACAACACAGGATAAAGACACGTTTGCTCCCAGCAGCTGCTGCAGTCCGCATTCAGTTCTTACAAACTTTCATTCCCAGGTGTGGCTAATGAAGGGAATCAGGGCCCTTTCCTCCTCCGTAAGCCATGCAACCCAAATTGCTCCCTTCTGCGTTCCTCTCTGTGTGCCCTAGGATGAAGAGGAGGTGGGCCTGGGTCTTCCTCTGAACTCCTTCTCCCTTGTTCTATCTCTCCCCTGCTCTGCCCAGCTGGACTTTGCCCTTGCCCAGTTTCCTCCATAGCCAATGAGCCATACTCCCGTTCCCTGTCAGCTGTTTGTCTTCCTCCCGGATTCAGACTCTGAAAGGGGGATGACAATGTATTTCCTTTTCTAAAAAAAGCCTTCAGTTAGTACAGGTAATTAGTTTAGTGACTATTTGAAGTTAAACAGCAGCACTGAAAAAAGTGACTTATGACTGTTTTTCATTGCACCATCCCCAGGATCATGTGATAAAAATTTAGACACTTGGCAACTGACTCATATTTATGACGGTTGCCATGGTGTTCCCGGGGTCATGTCATCCCCTTTTGCGACCTTCTGTCAAGCAAAGTCAATGGGGGAGCCAGATTCACTTAGCAACCGTATTATTAACATAACAACTGCAGTGATTCACTTAACAACTGGGGCAAGAAAGGTTGTAAAATGGGGCAAAATTCCCCTAACGATTATTCCCACTTAGCAGCACAACTTTGGGGCTCAACTTTTGTGGTTGTAAGCCGAGGCCAATCTGTATGACTTGGTAATGAACATGCTCATTTATCAGTTATTGCTCCAAATAATATATGAGTATTTCCAAGCTGCCCAGAGTTGCTGACAGTGGCACATAAATTTAACCCATAAAAGAAAATATTGGCAACAGGTCTTCTGCTCCAAGTGATGCATGTTTTCCTCAGAGGTGATCAAAGAATTTATTTCAAAGCGCCTGTTTTATTGAATTAGAATAGAATAACAGAGTTGGAAGGGACCTTGGAGATCTTCTAGTCCAACCCCTTGCTCAAGCAGGAGACCCTACACCATTTCAGACAAATAGTAGTCCAATCTCTTCTTAAAAGCTTCCAGTGTTGGAGCATTTAAAACTTCTGAAGGCAAGTTGTTCCACTGATTAACTCTTCTGTCAGGAAATTTCTCCTTAGTTCTAGGTTGGAGAAATTTCCTGACAGAACAATTAATCAGTGGAACTGTCAGCAACTCTGGGCAGCTTGAAAATACTCATATGCCAAACAGAAAGAAAAAACATTTAAAAACGATGAACATGGTGCATACATCCTGGCATACCTACTTATTTTACACCATCAAGTGACAAATATAAAGAGTAATACAAATTTACGTATATAATTTACGTATATATATAAACCTTAGTCATCTTTAATACACTTATTCCTTTCTTTTTTTCAACCAGTGGTAAAACTTCTCCCAAATTTTGTAATAATCAGATTCGGTCTTATTTTTTTATTCTTGAGTTAATTTGTTCATTTCAGCGCACATCCAAATTTTCCTGATTATTTCCATCTCGTCTGGCATTTCATTACCTTTCCATCTTTGGGCAAAGGCTAACCTCACAGCAGTGGTGACATGGACTATTAAATATGTTACATCTTTACTATAATCTCCCATGCCTGTTAATACTCCCATGCCTATCTCCAAATATTCATATTCAAAAACCTTGACATGTTTAATCATCTCAGTCATTACCTGGGCAACTGCTTTGACTTGCCCTGTGGTCACCGTTGTGACAGGAGGACCCACAGCTGTCTCTGCAATCACATACTGGCCTTGAGGGATTGTCATCATCTGAATCTCGGAGGCTGTGGGGGGAGAAAAGATGAGAGAATCCTGTTATGTCCTCTAATAAGACATAATTGACATGCTAAAACAGGGGTGTCCAACTTTGGCAACTTTAAGACCCGTAGACTTCTACTCCCAGAATAGAGAGTTGAATAGGTATGTACCCTCATCCTCTTTTAATGACCCCATAATCTGTGATGACCCAGAGTATCTCAGAAATATAACAAAACCCAAAAAGATAACTAGAAGTCCTTTAATGCCTTCAACTTGGCTTCACTCTTTAATTGTTTACAGTGGAGGAGTAAACTATTTTCAAAATAACATTTCAAAGGCAAGAAACAACAGTTCACATTCAAAGAGCCGATAAAGAAGCAGCAAAAAACAAAAACAAACCACATTGAATAAAGTTCCTTGATAAACCAGGATAGATAATTGCCAACTTCAGGAAGATAACCAGGGACAGTCCGTTGGAAGAATGCCAACCAAGATAAACCTTTAGGAATAAAATACTGATATTGTCTCCAGTGTCTGTTAGAATGCAGGTCCAACCTTTTATGCAGATCTCACAACTGCAGCCCATGAAGCGGATCATGGCCCTCTCCTCCCGAGTAGACCACGTTTTACTCTTATCCTTTCCTCCCTGCGTGCCCTAGGATGGATAAGGGATGGGCCTGGGTCCTCCTCCACCAGGGGCATGACATAATCCTTTGCGAGGTGGAGTCTGGGGCAACTGATTGGAGCTGAGTGTTTCCTGGGCGGATGCCCTTCCTGTCGCCAGTGCAGAGTGTTATTCAGCAGATATATTCTCAGTGTGCCCAGAGAGAGAAATATCTGCCTCTACCTAGGATCGAACTCACAGCCTCCTGATTGTGAGGCGAGAGCTCCACCTTTAGGCCACCGTATCTCTCCAAATATTGCCCCATGGATCAGATGAGTGCAAATGCGAGGGTGGAGCCCAAAGCTGGGAAAAGGAAACATTGCATCAAATATCAAGGAACCTGAGTGGTTTTGTTTCTCTCCGGATGACTTCAACGATACTTCAAATCAAATCATAGCTCAGAAATAGGGAATGAGGCGTAAGTGGTTTTTACAGGGAAGCGAAAGAGCGTCGCTGAGCATATTATTTTGTACGTACGATAAGTGCGGAACGAGTTCCAGGTGTTGGGAAGATAGGCTTGCTGGAGTGAAGAACCTGCCTGTGACTGATTTTGCGAGGAGGGAGTTGTCTGTATTTGGGAAGGGCTGAGTTCCTGCTGAGTTGGTTGGGAAGGACTTAAGGGCTGGCTGCCCACCTGGAATAACAAAGGAAAAGACATTCCAGGAACGGAAGAACTAAAGTTACTTGTTATGGGCCTAAAATTCCCATCTCTCACTCATACACAGAGCTTTTCAATCAGTAAACAGTAACGTCCTAATTCGTTCATTTATAGCGTTTCATCATGTTCTGTTGAAAAGAATGATTGAAAAATAAAACTAAAAAGCCCCAAACAACCTTTTCATTTCTAACCAAGATAACTTCAAGTGACCAAAGCTTTCCGGTGCATACAAGAAGATCCAAATAGTTAGCTAGAATATTTCTAAATAAACGATTTGGAACTTAGGGTCAAGGTTTTGCATTTACTGAAATGCAAAATTAGCATTGTATCATCATGTTGAGCCGTGGTGGCACAGTGGTTAGAATGCAGTATTGCAGGCTATTTCTGCTGACTGCCAGCAGTTCGATCCTGATCAGCTCCAGGTTGACTCAGCCTTCCATCCTTCCATGGTCGGTAAAATGAGGACCCAGATTGTCGGGGGCAATAGGCTGACTCTGTGAACCACTTAGAGAGGGCTGTAAGGCACTAAACATTATTGCTATTGCTATCTCCAAAGTAAAATGTTGCGCACAGCACTTTGGGCTTTTGCACTGGTAGCAATAGCAATAGCACTTAAGACTCATATCCCGCTTCACAGTGTTTTACAGCCCTCTCTAAGTGGTTTACCATTAGGGACCACCTTATCTGCTGCCTTAAGCTGTCCTTGCATCTTAGAACAGCATGCATACATTATATACAACTGCACGATCTACCTGTGAAGATGACGGGGCTGCAGAGGTTGGTTCGGTAACCTGGATATGCTGTACCTGGATAGCATGCTGGGTGTATGACTGAGGGTCATGTAGCTGGCCAACATCTACAGTGGAATGCTGGGTCTGATGAGGTGAGGTAGCCTAGGGATCAGAAGAAAACATGTCCATATATATAGTTTTATATACATATATACAAAGTTTAAATGTGTGTGTGTGTGTGTATGGTATCCAGCTTTGTTCGGGTATTTTCCCACGTCATTATAGTTGTGCTTTTAAAGTTGTAGCGACGTTTCAGCAGAATCTCATCTGCCATCATCAGGCTTGTGTATTGTGTTCATCTGTGAGTCAGGCTTTCACAGCCGTTTCTGTTTTCAATTTGGTGCTAGCCTGCTGCTGTGTTAGAATGGTTTTTTTCTTCATCCTGATTGCTTGGGAGTCTTGGTCTGATTGGTCCAACCAATCAGGATGAAGAAAGAAACCATTCTAACACAGCAGCAGGCTAGCACCAAATTGAAAACAGAAACGGCTGTGAAAGCCTGACTCACAGATGAACACAACACACAAGCCTGATGATGGCAGATGAGATTCTGCTGAAACGTCACTACAACTTTAAAAGCACAACTATGATGATGTGGGAAAATACCCGAACAAAGCTGAATACCATACATATAAATACCCGCGAAAACTTAAGAAAACATATATACAGCCAACCTCCCCACCAGTATTTATAGAGAGACGGCAGCTCTGATCATGCTTTGCTCGCACAAGCACGAAGCCAAAAGCACCAGCCTGAAGATGGCAAGTGGGACCTCGTCGAAACATCACCAAGATAATCTCAATCTTACACGGGAAAAGACCCGAACACGCCAAGACCTGCATACCTGTACCCATGAAAATCTACAAAAACATATATATATATGTTATATATATATACACGTATATATATATATAAATGTATATGTATGTATATAATTGTATATAACTTCTTTATCTTTCTAAATGCAAAATGTATTGACAGAAATGTATGTCAAAGAAGACCACCACATTTAATGTTTATACTCAATAAAAAAAAAAATTTAAAAAGGAGAAAACATGTTACGTCCAAGCTGACTTTAGAATTGTGGTTTCAGTGGTAAAAGTCTTAAAAGTCAACCAGTGTAATTCTTTCTGCAAATGTTCTCTTCATTGCCCAAAAGGTCAAGAATCTGTTTGGTGTCAACACCTGCTTTTCAAGTGTAACCCACATGACAGAGATAAACCACCACTCAATGACAGGGAACAGTTTTACATCCTCAAAAGGCTTGGCTTCAACTTTTGGCATCTCTTGCTAAGAAGCATGGCACAATATAGGAGAACAAACCCATCAGGACAAGATTCAGCAGTCCATTTGCATGTAAGAGATAAAGGCCCCTCTTTTGAAGACAGCAAAGTCCACATTTTGGATGGAGAGGATCTCTGGTTTGAAAGAGGGGTCAAAGAGGCCATCGAGGTCCAAATTGAACAGCCCTCTCTCAATTGGGGGGGGGGGGGGAGATACGACATCGTCTATCTCCAGTCCTTTCAGCAGTTCCAAGAAGGCCCCAGATCCATTTGCACTACTCGGGTGACCCTGAGGACACAGATAAACCTCCAAGTGGCCTCAACGACCCTCTAAAAGGATGCAAATTACCAGCTGTCTGCAAGGAATATAAATCCTTCCATTTCCCATCATCCAGCCAGAGCTGAAGAAGCTTTTTGGATGAGAAATGAAATGTCTTCAAAAAAAAATAAGAAGTCCAGTTGCCTCTTGAAAAAAAGGACTTTTGGGACAACTATGACCTGGAAAACTTAGAAACTCCATAGACTCTTGTTAAGGCGTTTTTAATTAACAGGTTACCTTTTGTAATACAGATTGCCATTCCTGTTGTGTCCTAGTTGGATTTCATCTAATCTTGTCCTGCCCCACCCAGATTCTGGTTCAACCCTTTGATGTTCCTCCTGGGAATAACTGCTATTCCTTTGTTATTTAGCTCAGTTTTATATAATATCTGCTTCTATCATATCACAAGACCTAAAATGGACACCTGACATCAAAACGTCATCAAAAAAGCACAACAAAGAATGTTCTTACTGCACCAACTCAGAAAGCTCGAAGTGCCAAGGAGCTGCTGATATAGTTCTAGAGAGGAATTGTTGAGTCTATCATCTGCACCTCTATAACTGTCTGGTTTGGTTCTGCAACCCAACAGGACAGACACAGACTTCAGAGGATAATTAGGACTGCAGACAAAACAATTACTACCCACCTGCCTTCAATCGAAGACCTGTATACTGCACGAGTCAAAAAGAGGTCTGTGAAAATATTTACAGACCCCTCACATCCCGGACATAAACTGTTTCAATTCCTACCCTCAAAACGACGTTATAAAACACTGCACACCAGGACAACTAGACACAAGGGCAGTTTTTTCCCAATCACCATCACTCTGCTAAACAAATAATACCCTCAACATTGTCCAACTATTTACAGATAGTCTGCAAAATTATTACTATTAATCTTCCCGTCACTCCTTATCCCCCATCCCCTCCCACTTGTGACTGTATGACTGTAACTTTGTCGCTTGTATCCTTATGATTTATACTGACTGTTTCCTAGTATGATTAGATTGTTTATTGTACCCTATGACTATCATTAAGTGTTGTCCCTGATGATTCTTGATTCTTGACGAATGTATCTTTTCTTTTATGTATACTGAAAGCATTTGCACCAAGACAAATTCCTCACACTTGGCCAATAAAGAATTCTATTCTATTCTATTCTATTCTATTCTATTCTATTCTATTCTATTCTATTCTATTCTATGCTATTCTATTCCTGAGATGCTCAACGCCATTGCTGTCCCAAGCCAGTCCTCTGCCTTCTAGGATAATGTAAACACCACTCACCTGAGCCACTTGCACAACCTGCAACTGTATATGTTGGGGCTGTTGCAAGCCAGCTGTGGATTGTGATACAGGAATATACTGAATACGTTGAAAATCACCCTGTGAGGTTCGGTAGTCAGTGGTCAGAGTCTGGGACAGCTCCGTCATGGCTTGAGTCAACAAATCCGATGTCTTTACGAGGGGAAAAACAGGGAAAGGAAGATTGTTACATAGTTTTAAATTGTGTGTGTATACACACACACACACACACACACACACACATACACTCTATATATGTCTATGTATAGATAGATAGATAGATAGATAGATAGATAGATAGATAGATAGATAGATAGATAGATAGATAGATAGATAGATAGATAGACAGACAGACAGACATCCTAGTATCTAAAGATGAAACAAAAACCCTCCATAATCTTTTGGCTGTCAGGGTTCCAGAAATTATCCATTCCAATCAGTAACTCTGAGACAACCATAATCTCAAAGTGCTTTATTAAAACAGAAACTTGGCACATCTGTGGAATTCCGAAACTAAGGTTTCCTCCCAGACTTCCCACAAGACTCAACCTACACCCGCCCATTTTCTTTCACATCATAAATCTCGTGCACCAATCCCACAGTAAATTCTAATTCTTTCTGCGCCACACTCTGTAACCTTGAACTACCAAAATAATATATTTTGTCTACTAAGAGCTACTCAATTAACATAACTTCCTTCAACTATGTGTCAGCGATGAATTCCATAGCTGACATTGGCCTTTTCTGGCTATTTTATTTCATCAGATTTTCCAAATATTGAATGTCTCTGAATTCTTACCACAACGGTCTCCCCCGAAGTGTTGTCAGCAGTTAGGACAGCAGGAGTGGCACTAATGACTGCGGTTGTGAGTGGCACGTGTATTGTGTTTGTTGGGATCTGGGGATATTCCGGGTGCTTCTTGCGAATATGTTGTACCATCTTGGTCTGTGCAGGAGCAGAAAAAAGGAACGTTAGAAGATGGGGGAAAAATAGCAGCTCGGATTGTGGACATCTTCCTCAGTCAGGTCAAAATATAGACAGCAGTCCATACATGCAAGCACAACCTAAACTTACTGTTTCTCTCATCTTGGCATGAAATCTTGATTTCTCAAGCTCTGAACAACAAACTTGGAAATTTGTTTTACAAAGACAGCCTCAAGGTGTTCAGGTATCGTCTTGCCGGGATTGAATGAGTCTATCCAGTCCATACATCTACACAGAAGCTGCTGAGAATTCTCTCTCCCCCTTTAAGAAGTACACAAGGCCATGGCTAGATGACTGTGCTGCTCTGTGGTAGCCCCACCACCCTGAAATACATTTTTTCCCAGAGCCCTCTTGCATTTTGCAAGCAGGTGAAAAACTGTAATATTTCACTAAGACTTTGGCCCTAGTTGAATGTGGGTATCCATTACAGGAAATATTTTAGGAGTGTCTTTCTTGATTCTATCAATCATTTTATTATCTGCCTTTGCATTTTCTGTGTTTTCTGTTTGCTGCCCAGAGAACATTAGAATTGGGGGCAGTTTATAAATAGTGTTAGGCAGGCAGGCAGGCAGGCAAATCTCTAAAGCTAGCTCCAGCTCTACGAGAAGAAGCTGCGGCAACCACTTCTCTTCTGCTGTCAAAAGAGCTATAGGGAAATAGTTTGGGTGTTAAATAACAGGAAGCCTCTCAAAAGACACTCCTTTAATTACTAGAAAAAGTTACCTAACTTTAATGAGTAGTTGTAGAAGCAATGGAAAGTCCAAGCTCACAAGGAAATCTTAGCTCTTGATACTAATATTGAAAGGAGGTCTACTGCATGCAGCTTGAATATGGAACGTGAGAAGTGTAAACCATGGAAGATGGTTTTTTAAAATTAAGTAGATGGACCATTTTAAACGAGATGATGGTATTTTCAGAAAACAAGACTATACATGCTCAGCTGTAACCTAATTAAAAGAAGCAGAATCGTTGAGGGGACATTCAACGAATACTCATATTACGTACAGTATGTATATGCAATTGCAATAAATGGCTGTGAAAGCTGGACCCTAAGGAAGGCTGAGCGCCAAAGAATGGAGGCCTTTGAACTCTGGTGCTGGAGGAGAAAACTCCTGCGAGTCCCTTGGACTGAAAGGCGATCAAACTGGCCAGTCCTGGAGGAGATCCACCCTGACTGCTCTTTAGAAGGCCAGATCCTGAAGATGATACTTTGGCCACCTAATGAGAAGGAAGGACTCACTGGAGAAGAGCCCAATGCTGGGAACGATTGGGAGCAAAAGAAGAATGGGACGGCAGAGAAGGGGGTGGCAGTCGGCGTGAGCTTAAATGGACTCTGGGGGATGGTAGAGGACAGGAAGGCCTGGAGGAACGTTGTCCATGGGGTCGCGATGGGTTGGACAAACCTTCGTGACTAACAACAAAAACAACAAATACATGTGCAATTATTACAGATGTTTTTAAATAGCTAGAATGAAGTGGGTACATGAAATTATCTGGGTGTTAAGCATATACCCGCCATACCTTACTGCTATACTGCTTGGAACAGTGAGGACAACAAACAGGCGGCGTGGCGATTGTTCCAGTCAGCTGGGTGTGTGTGCTCAGCATTGGATCCGGCTCTCCTGGGCCTGCTGGGCGTAACTTTCGGATACTGGGAGGAAGTTCTGCACCTGGGTGGTTTTTCAAAATGTGGGCCTTCCGTTTGCTGGCACTCTTATAAACCTAGAAGAGAAAAATGAATCCATGACCCCAGGCACTGCCTTTGAAAGACTCCAGTGTTAGCCTCCCAGCCAACTGCATGGAAACCCTTGGATAACAATTTCTACTTCCACTAGCTGTTATGTGGCAGCTCAGAAGCAGATTTGTTGTTGGCTTGCTCCTGTGTTTACACCGACAGATGTGTGAGGGAGCTATTGAAGCAGCGAGAAAACAATGAGTTTTGGAGCGGCATTTCTTGTAACAATGCAAGCTCTCACATTTGTTCTCTGCCTGAATTAATACGGAACTGAGATCACGCTAGCTGTGCGTGTATCTGTAGCTGTGCCACAACGGCTTTGTGAAATGAGGCCACTTCATAGATAACTATCATCACTTTCTCTTGCCATGACAACCAAGGATAGTTCGGAGGAAGTTTACTGTCTCAGAAGAAATATCAGCCAGTTACAACTTCTGGGAAAAACTGCTTCTGCCGACCTTGGAAGTCATATTTTACTTGGAAGCTTCGAGGCTGCCACATTGAGTGCCTAGGAATTTGGGAGGGGAGATTTCATAGAGAGGTGGATGATTAAACTCAACAACATTCCTTTCTGAGAGAGTCAAGGACATGTTACCCTGCACCTGGAGAGGAGTGTCTGGAGGGAAGTCTCCAGTTGGGACGAAGATTTGATTGGGCCATGTGATGGACTGGTGGGTGCGGGGGATGGATCTTTAATTTTCTTTTGGGAAGGGAAAACCCAGAACTCTCAGATTCGGCTTTTCCCAGATGTGCCAATATGACAACTCTAATAAATTGGAACTTTGAGGAAATGCCTGTCTCAAGAGTTTATTGAGTTGGAGTTGATTAGTTGGAACACTGACATTAACCTGAATCTCTAAATTGCCAAGCAGCTCCCCAGTACACCCCAGGAGCTGTCTGGGGTCCTGAACCCTGATTGTCAACCTGCCTACTGGGCGACGTGAAGACTCAGGGAAGATGGAGGTGACGATAGAGCAGGGAGCTGTGGGGACGGAGATGGTGCTCCACGATGAAGCTTTCTTCCTCCCTCGGAAAGTGATTTATTAGATCTTCCTTTTAGTTATTACCTTTATTGTCAGAGTACAACATGTGTACAATGAGATTGGCTGAGCCTCCCTTCTTGCATCCTCTCCCCCAACACAACTCACAATGAAGACAGAAGTCCTTAACCCAGTCCCAATCTTATTACACTTATTACTTTTTACCTTGTACCTCCTCTAGATACAAACAGGGAGATACAAATAGGTGAATTTGGGTGGCTGGGCAAGAGAGAAGTTAGAAATCCACAGTCAAATCCCATGTAAGAATGAGAAGAAAACAATTATTAATAGAACATGTAACCAAACCTCGCTCCCTCCTAGCACTGATGATGTTACCTAGCTGGGTAAGGAAGCATCTGCAAGAAAACGAGCAAGCTCAGAGATCACTAAAGACTCCACCATATTGAATCAACTTATTTTGATTAACATTTTGATTAACACTTCTGCAATAAAGAGTTTATTTAGGGGCTTCCTTAATTAGAGTGTTTCTTGTGATACTATTCTATAGGGAGTTTATTTCATTTTTATGATTAGTAGAACGCAAACTGAGTATCCCAGGTAAACTAAATGGAAATGCAGTGATTAGCATGTAGCCAGAGAGTGCCTTACTAGTTAAAAGACAACAGAGGTTTTAATATAATATAACGGCAGTTTCACTAAATAAAGGTATTTATAAAAAAGAGAATAACACTTATTCTCTTTACTGTTCTTTGACCAGATTGCAGAAACGTATCTGAGAGATAATTGTTTGAAAAATGTGAATCAAACGTTAGTCTTTTCATTCTCCTTAGTAGATGACATGTGCTATTCAGTATGATAGCTTTATTGGTTAATCTGGGTCTGTTTAGTAGCCAAAGGTTTTTGATATTTTTTTTTAAATCACATTTTAGAGATTGCTAATGGAAAACCAAAGAGATAATACACTATGCCTTATATAATGCAGTTCCCTCTCATTCTATACAGCAGTTCTTTCAATCTTCAAAGCACTCTAATCTTCTAATAAAAGTGCAATTTGGATTCCCAGAGGTAAAATACATGCTTTCAGCTGAGACCTACACTTATCCTCTTTTAGAAAGTATGTGTGTGAGAGAGAGAGAAAGAGAGAGAATGTGCCTCCTAGAAATTTCTCTTTTTGGGTCCTCTGAGCAAATAATAATTCGATCTAAAGGAAGAAAATCTCCAGATCAGTTACATTTAATCCCATGTACAGGTAGTCCTCAAGTTCCGACCACAGTTGAGTCCAAAATTTATGTTGCTAAGTGAAACATTTGTTAAGTCCCGCTTTACGACTCTACTTGCCACATTTGTTAAGTGAGTCGCTGCAGGCGTTAAATTAGTAATCCAATTGTTAAGTGAATCTGGCTTCCCCATTGACTTTGCTTGTCAGAAGGTCACAAAAGTTGATCCCACGACCCCCTGGGACATTGCAACCGTCGTAAATGAGAATCAGCTGTCAAGCAGCCAAGTGTAAATCACGTGACCAGAGGGGATGCTGCAACGGTCATAAGAGTGAAAAACGGTCATAAGTCGCTTTTTTCAGTGCCGTTGTAACTTCGAACGGTCACGAAGTGAACTGTTGTAAATCAAGGACTACCTGAATATAGCCGAGATAGAGGTGGGTTCAGTTCATACCTTATCGCAGTACTGACAAAAATAATCTCTATTAGGTTTGATGATAGGCAGTGTTAGTTCTGGCACTTCTTCAATTTTCATATCAGGATGTCTCTTTGACAAATGGTTCACCTAAGATTAAAAAAAAAAAGGAAAGCACTTCAAAAAAAAAGTATTAGAGCCACAAAATGAACCACAGTTTTTATGTTACAACAAAGAACCGTATATTTAGTTTCTTGCAACAATAAGGCATAGAGATCCAGGGGGAAGACCCAGATGATACACCAATGGAGAACTGGTCCATCTACTTTTGAAAGAAGAGACTGGACACTTGTCTGAAGTGGTATAGGTTCTCCTGCTTGAGCAGAGGGCTGGACTAGAAGACCTCCAAGGTCCCTTCCAGCTCTATTCTATTCTATTGCAAAAATACTAATTCCCACTCAACGGTCAATATAGTACTGAACATCAAGAAGTCATTAAATGGAGTCTACTCTGAACACGCTTTCCAAATTCAGAGGCACCAGTGTGGAAAAATCTATCAAATTTATGACAAGAAATAAATAAATCCATTGGAATAAATACTAATGAGCTTTAAAAGCCAACAGAAGAAAAGAAAAAGGGGGAAAAAATCTCCTTTTTAAAAGTACAAAGGTTAGGCACAATCTGGATTTTTCTGGGCCTCTGGTAATTTGTTTATTTGATGAACAGGATGGCTGTCTTCAGCCATTTGGGAACCTATTCACATCATGCTACCAATAATACTTCATTTATGAGGCAAGTACCTCTCTCTTGTTTCTCAGGCGAACAGAGCCTGATTTTAATAAATAATATGGTGCCTGGATGGGGCACAATATTAGGATTTCAAACTTCCAATCCATGGTCAGACTTTTCTTAAATCCTCCTCTTAAATCTAATCATTGGCACAGGGTATTTGTGAGAATACTACAGAAGAAGCTCCAATGTTCCTAGGCAGGAACAAGTGCCATAAATTCATAGAAGCAATATTTAAGAGAAACAACAAAGGGTGTTTCTGTAAGATAGCAATTTTACTTGATATTCCTATAATCCTTGCTCCAAATATGGGGTGGCCAAGTTAAGATGGTTTTCCACTGACAGCAGAGAAAAAACAATGGTTCATTCTCAAGAGCCTCTTGAACTCAAAAAATAACTTTTTATTTTATTTTATTTTTATTTTATTTTATTTGGTTTGTCAATTGCTTACAAGATAATAGGTATAAGTAAAAACATAATTATGAATACATGGATACATATAAGAAAAATAGAAGAAACAATAGGACAGGGACGATAGGCACATTAGTCGCTTATGCTCGCCCACTACAGACCTCTTAGGAAAGGGGTGAGGTCAATAGTAGACAGTCTAAGGTTAAAGTTTTTGGGGTTTGGGGAAGAAACCACAGAGTCAGGTAGAGTATTCCAGACATTGACCACCCTGTTGCTGAAATTGTATTTCCTGCAATCAAGTTTGGTGTGATTAACCTTGAGTTCGTATCTATTATTTGCTCTTGTGTTGTTATGGTTGAAGCTGAAGTATTTATTGACAGGTAAGACATTGCAGTGTATGATTTTATATACTATACTTAGATCGGACCGAAGGCGGTGTAGTTCTAGTTTTCTAGATCTAGAATTTCAAGTCTGGTGGCATAAGGTATTCTGCAACGAGTAGAGGAGTGGAGAACTCTTCTTGTGAAATATTTCTGGACTTTCTCAACAGTGTTAATATCAGATATGATATGTGTTCCAGATTGATGAGCTGTATTCGAGTATTGGTCTAGTAAATGTTTTGTATGCTCTAGTTAGTAGTGTAATATTAACTTGATTCTGTATGCAGTCTCAGCCCTGGGGATTGTCCATCCTTGCTCTTAGTTTAAATCAATAATTAATGGAGAGTGTGCAGTGGTTCAGTGGTGAAAGACACTGTTTGAGACCCAAACATGGTGGGACAGGATGAGCTCCCATCACTTGCTCCAGCTCCTGCCCACCTAGCAGTTCAAAAGCACGCAAATGCAAGTAGACAAATAGGTACCACTTTGGTGAGAAGATAACAGCGCTCCACAAGTCTTAGCATACACTCATGCTGGCCACATGACCACTGTCAACCTTGAAGCTGATCTCACTGAGGCCATTTTTTAGGCTTGAATGTTGCCACACTAGAGCTGATGGGTAAGGAGGGGGGAATAGAGACAGTTGGGCTTTTGTAGCCAAAACAAAACAGTTTCTCCTGTAAACCAAGGATGTTCCAACAGCTGGCTGGAGAGAGGAAGCGGAGAGAAATAACCATAAAACCGGCTAGCACCTACATTGGACAATGTGACTTATTATTTCACTTTTTATTGAGGTGGAAAATTGCGAGAACTCTCAGAGTCAGTTTTCACTAGTCTGTGCCAATATGATCTCCCCAAATAAAACTGTTCTTTGAGAAATTATCCTGTCTTGGAGTTCTGTTTGCTATGGATGTATTTATTACTTGGAACACTGACAATCACGGAAAGGGTCTTCATACAACATTGGTTCCCACAGCTGGAAAGCAAGAGACCAGCATGGTGCCCCAGATTTGGACACACCTGGACAAGGGACACCTTAACCTTCAGCTTTCATTAGTGGAGCTTCAGAGGCTAGTATTTTGAGGAGTCTGGAATATCTAACTTACCAGCATGCCTCGTCGTCGGAAACCCATCATGCACAAGCGACACTTGAACATGAAACTCTCATAATCCGTAGAGGCGATCCGGGGCTTGAAGGCTTTGGAACGGCTAATTCGGTCTGCTTTCTTGGCTTCTCTTTCTGGATTGTGCATTCGCTGCATGTGTTCTCGCAACTTGTCTTTTCTCTGGGGGTTGGAGGATGGGGGCAGAATCAAAATAATCGGAAAGAAGAGTGAGAAGAGACAAAAGCGAAATGCGTGGTCACATAGAAAATTTAAAAGTTGACCTCTAAAGCACATTAATCAGGAACAAAGGCAAATACATGTATTTGTTAAAACTTCCATTGAATTTGTTCGGTGACAGAAAACAGAATTTAATCAATCCACAAGGCTCACCAAAATATTAAAGAAATTACAATCGGATTTACGACCAGAATCCTTCCAGTAGTTAAGACACTTAAGATAAATTAAAGAATATTTAGATTTGTGTTAAGCATCGAGGAATATAAGTTGAGATGATTATGAGCGTAAGGGGAATTGTACAGAAAACAATACATTTAAATCTTTAAAATGTATAGCAAATGCTTCCTTTGCAAATTTCAGTTAAGACATCTCTAATTTAGAAAAGATCAACCTATGGCACTTCAGATAGTCTAGGAATCCAATTTCCAGAATTCCACACTGTTGTCCATGCTTCACAAAGCTGTTGATCATTGAAATACCCCACTCCTGATGTAATCTCACAGTAAGACTCTTTAACAGTGCAACAAAACAAACAGGTCTGGGATTGGGCCTTCCACTGGAAGCTTCACACCGTTGACTCACTCCTCTGTAATGTATTTTAAATCTGTCTTTCCATTACGCCAAACCATTTGCTCCTGATTTGCTGAACCAAAGCACAACCCACACACTTGTGCATCAGGCAAGAAGGCGCATGCCATTTGTGCCAAATTCAGCATGAGTTAGGTGTTGACAGATGGTTTTTTTTCTGAAAAGAGAGCCTTGGCAGCCATGTCAACCAATTATTGCTTTCTGCATAAAGAACCTAACAGGGAGTGGTGTGCAGTGACCTAGAGTTGGAGCTCTCGCCTCATAATCAGGAGACTGTGAGTTCGATCCTAGATAGAGGCAAATCTTTTTCTTTCTGGGCACACTGAGAATATATCTGCTGGAAAAAAAACTTCGTACTGTCAACAGGAAGGGCATCTGGCCATTAAAATACTCTGCTAGCTCCATTCAGCTGCCCAGACTCCACCCCACAAGGGATTATGGGATCGTTAAAAGATGATGATGATAATGATAAGAAGAACCTGTAACAGGGGTGGGTCAATTTATGACCTGCGGACTTCAACTCCCAGAATTCCTGAGACAGCATTCTGGGAGTTGAAGTCCGCAGGTCGTAAAGTTGCCACAGCTGCCCACCCCGGATCCTCGGATGTACTACCTTAAACTGTTTGCCGCAGGTGGAGCAGAGAAAGTCCTTGCGATCTGAGTGCCGCAACATGTGAAGTCGCAGTTTGTCGGGCCGACAGAAAGCCTTGTCGCATTCTGTGCACTGGTAAATCTTTTCTGAGTGGAAGCTGCGCACGTGTTTTTTCACCTGGTTGGGAACAGTCAACAGGAAAAATCCATTTCAAAACTTAACGCATACGATTTTTCCCCATGTTGAAAAGATCTCAGTGGAAAGAAAAGAATGGGTAACTTAAAAACTGTGTGCCAGGATTCCAGCAATTGCCCTAATTAAATCATGATTCTCGAGCCAAACTTCAAAAAGCTTCAAAGGATTTATTAGAGGTGAGATACTGGAATTGCCCCATATGAAGCCAACTCTGACATACGTAATTTACAGTCCCCTGTGACCCTGTTTCCCCCCTCATAAACCAGATTCTCCAATTGAACATGTTCACAGGCTGGGTATCATCATTCACGTTCTCCAATGAAATATATTTGTGGGCAAAAACTCTGGTATTTTAGTTACAGTCGTTTAAAGATAAGAGTTGGAATGTACTTTCGCTTTCTACTGCTCTTCCAGATTTCCTTTCTCCCCCCACCTTTTTTTATGGCAAATACTAAAACAAGCACAGGGATGTTTTATGAGTTGACCCTATGATCATATTGCAGATTCCAGTTATAAAGGAACGAATTGCACAGAACGGCAACCATAAATGACGTTGTTGTTGATCCTCCACCAAACTCACCTGGATAAAATCCGGAAAGCGTTTTTTGCAGGTAGGACAAGTGAAGCAGCCATCATTAATGTGGATGGCCACATGATCTTTCAGCAAGTCTAAACGGTCAAAGGAGTCGGGGCAGAAAATGCAAGAGTAAGTCTTCTGGTCCAGGTGGAACTTCATATGACTTTCCAGGGCGCTGCTATTAATGAAGCCTTTGTTGCAGATATCACAGGTCAAAGGACAATTTCCTTCCCGTCCATGGAACCTTAAATGCTGGTCTAATTTGTCCTTGTCACGGAACGCCTTCCCACAATGCAGGCATTTGAACGGACGGAATGACTTCCGGATGAATAAGTGCTGGAGGGCTGCATTCTGAAATGATACGTCCAAGAATGGGATAGGTTAACTAGCCAGGATACTGAGGAGATTACATGGCAACAAAGACCTGTAAACTATCTATCTGTGGTGTAAAGAGAAGAGAATCGATAGATTTGCCCAAAGATACAACCTGCAATATCCAAAAAATAATTGCAAGATGACTATACTGCATGACTGAACAACTGGACTCTACTTTTTGGAAAAAAAGTAAATAAAGACACTTTAAATAAGGAAGGAATGGTTTGGTTTAGTTTACTTTAATTGTCACTGCACCTCGTACAATGAAATTAAATACCATCTTCAGTGTACATTATGACTATGAAAATAAACACAAACATACATCCTTCACATTCTGTGCATTGAATTGAAAACCCCTGATATTGCATTAATATTGCACTATACAGTAGAATTCAATGGAGTTATTGCCCTGGGATAGAAGCTGTTTTTCAGCCTATTTGTCCTTGTTTTTATTATCTTGCACCGTCTGCCAGATGGTAATAGTTCAAAAAAAGGGTACCCAGGATAAGATGGATCTTTGAGAATAGAACATTGGGCAACTATTTAGAGACTTAACATTGTTTCCCTTTATGAAAAAGGATGCTTCCCCTTAAATGTACAAAAATGTGCTCAAATTTGCAGAATCCTGTTATTTATTCAGAACAGGAAAGCAAAACCAAAGACTGTACAGCATCACTTATGGACGTATTTATTTATTCATTCGTTCATTCATTTTATTGAATTTATATGCCATCCATCTCGCTGTCAAATATTAGAAAGTAATAATGATTCTAGCATATGACCTTCAAATATTCTTCTTATGGAACTTCATTGTTAGTTATCTTTCTTTCTATGTTTTTTTACACATACATGAAACTACAATATTCCACAAATTTTTCTCCTCTCTATCTAGATTAACCAATTTCAGTTGGAATCATTTCATTTTAGACTGGGGTTGGAGCAGTTCGCAGCTGGTGTGGCAGTCTTAATTTCAAATGTCCTGCATGCTTCGGTAATTAAACGGGGGTGTTTGATGTCAGCAAATAATTGGGCAGGAACTATTTCTCCACTGTTTTACAGGAAATCTGCAATTACAGGACTCCAATCCAGCAGAAGATAGAAAAGACAGCAGGGACTTTGTATACCCCTTTGTATACCCCTACAGAATTGTATACCTCCTACAGAGTAGGAGAAAACCCTAAAGAAAATTTGCAATCACGAACTACCATTTCTCTTCCCTTGTTAAACACAGCTTGTTTCCCAAGCATGAAATATTAATTCGCATTCAGACTTTAAGAGAAAAAAAATCCAGGCAAGGTAGAAGGTGCAATTGTAATTCAAAAACAACAACAACAATGACTATTAGTACGGATCCCTCAACCCATATCACACAACAAGCAGTGGGCAGCTTTCTTACTGGAAATGCTTTTGTTTATCCAAGTTTGCACTGCAGAAGGCAGGATGAGGAAAGGTTTAAGCTATTGGGGGGACATTTGTTAGAGTTTGGAAATGTGTATCAGATGCTTGGCGCTGTCCAGTTGTGAGAGCTTGGAAAATAACTACTAAATAGCAACAAGGGCACAATAGGTAGCAGCACCTACCTGTTCAGCTGATTTTTTCTCCCCTGCCCAAATATACAAGCTCAAAATTCGTGCCTTTCAGAAAACGTAGTAATTTAGTCAAGGTCACTGTACATCTTTGGCCAGGGTCTTCTAACAATGACATATGCACAGATGGTGCTGCCAACAAACCATTAATGCACATCACCTCATCCAGAATATGCCTGCTTGCCAATCAGCCTATACAAACCAAGGTTCCCAGGAAAGGATCACCAAATATCGTGAACCTTTAGAGTACACACTCTTTGGAAGAGAATGAGCTGGAAGGGACCTTGGAGGTCTTCTAGTCCAGCCCCCTGTTCAAACAGGAGAACCTATACCATTTTAGATAAGTGACTGACTAGACTCTTCTTAAAAACATCCAGTGATGGAACACCCACGATCCCTGCAGATAAGCTGTTCTACTGGTTAATTGTCCTCACTGTTGGGAAGTTTCTGCTTAATTCCAGATTGTTTCTCTCTTTGATTGGTTTCCAACCATTGTTTCTTGTCCTGCCCTCTGGTGCTTTGAAGAATACCTTGACCTCCTCTTCTTTGTGGCAGCCCCTCAAATACTGGAATACTGCTATCATATCACCCCTAATTCTTCTTTTTTTTAGACTAGCCAAACCCAAATCCTGTAGTCATTTTTCATATGGGTTTAGTCTCCAGGACTTTCATCACCTTAGTTGCTCTTTCTCTGAGCTTTTTCCAAGGTCTCAATATCTGTTTTTGTAATATGGTGACCAAAATTGGTTGCAGCATTCCAGGTGTGGTCTTACTAGGGTTTTATAAAGTGGTACTAATACTTCACCTGATCTTGATGCTATGCCTCTGTTTATACAACCCAGGATTGTATTAGCTTTTTTGGCTGCTAGTGCACACTGCTGGCTCATATTCAAGGGATCATCCACTAGGACTCCAAGATCCCTCCTACAGTTACTGTTTTCGACCCTGATCTCAAATGAAATACAATCTATTTCAACTGGTAACCAGTTTCCCCAGGATGGGAGCTTTTGCCACCACCCGAAACAATTCATAAAAAAGCAGCATGAGTTGCCAAAGAGGTAAAAACCCCAACGCTGACTCTTCCCTAATTTGGGCACTAGGAAATGTTTAATTCCATGCCTGGATATAACAGTTTGGTTTATGCTGGCTGGAGAACTCTGGGAGTTGAGGTCCACCCATCTGCAAGTTCCCAAGGCGGAGGAACACCGCCGTAGATGAATGCAACATAAATGCGAGGTTGGCCAGGGGTTGAGTTCTTCACTTACCCGGATACGCTTTGCTCGCCGCATGTCGTCTGCTGTCATCAGGCTTGGGGTAGCCACCACTGTCTGCTCATGTGGCTGAAGCTGCAGGGATTGGCTTTCAGGCAGCTGGTCCAAGGAGGAGGATGTCTCTGGGGCCACCGGGGTCTGCTCCGGTTGGTCGAGTCCATTTAGGGTGGCTTGCCCAGCTTCATCAAACTGCCCCTTACTGGCAAAGGGCAGCAAGTCCTGAAATTATAAACCAAGGATATTGTAGATGACTAGATTGAAGCTGAGGTAGGGGAGGGTCAAACGCGTCATCAGTCTTGAATCCCTTCGTGCCCACAAGAGATCTAAATCCTGCCCGCCTTGAATTCCTTTCACTCTTATCTACCGCCAATTTGCTTGGACCTTTAGTAGTTCAGATTCTTGCAGAGAAATTGCAATAAATCTTTATACTCATTTGGATTGCCTGGATTTTCTGATTTCCTTGGTGCTCAACAGATAAGAGTCTTGATATACACCGACATCATTCGAACTCCTTTCTTTGCTGCTGTCTATCGCAGTTTGCTTATCAGAGTTATCATTTTTTTCAGTTCTGCCCCTAATGATGCAATTGCAGTGCCCACATTCAATGCTATAGTATCCAAAAAAAGCAAAAATATTGCTGTGATGACCTGGGGCGTGGCACAAAAGCAACACAGTCAGATAATCAATTAGAGTCCCTTTATTAGCTCCAACTTTGCCCCCAATGTCCTGGTTACCTTCTGGCTGGAGAAAAACTCTCCCAGCCTTTGGCTGCAGAGAATCAAGTCCAAAACATGGTCAACACAAACTGTAACTTTTAAGTCCAATCAAGTCAAACTGAAGTAATTAGAACTCACACGGTTGGGAAGACGCCAGGAACACAGATAAGCAATGACAACATAGGATAAAGTCACATTTGTTCCCAGCAGCTACTGCAGTCAGCATTCAGTTCTTATAAACTTTCATCCCAGGTATGGCTAATGAAGGGAATCGGGGCTTTTTCCTCCCCCATAAGCCATGCAACCCACGTTGCTCTCTTCTCCGTCTTCCCTACGTGCCCTAGGATGAAGAGAGGGTGGGCCTGGGTCTTCCTCTGAATTCCCTCTCCCTTGTTCTACCTCTTCCCTGCTCTGCCCAACCGGACTTTGCCCTTCCCCAGTTTCTTCCACAGCCAATGGAGCCACACTCCCACTCCCTGTCAGTTGTTCGACTTCTTCCTTGGATTCAGACTCTGACTGGGGCATGACAGTTGCTTTGTTCTCTGGAAGGAACAATAGGAGAAGGACCCCTCACCCTCAGCAAAAAAAAAAAAAAAAGTAGTTGACAATCATGATATGAACTAATAAGGATCCTATAAACTTCTTGAGACTGGCAGTCAGAAAATCCAGTTCCATGTTCTGGCCTTCTGTCCAGCTTCAAGGTTTACTGCTCATTGCTGACAGAGGCCATTAACTAGCCAGCCATCATGCCAGACAGATTCCCCGCTAGCCTGATGCCCTACAATCTAGAAGAGGCACATTTGATTTATTATTATTTTTCTTAAACATTGTAAAACGCATCCAATGAAAAAGCCATAGACTACTACATTGGGAAGAAATCATTTTTCTTCTAGTCTTCTTTCTTATTTTGGTAGAGAGAGAGATTAGAAAGTTCTATTTGTTTTTCAAAACTGCAAAATAGGTGTCAACCCTGAAGTGAACCTGGCTGGGGCTATCTTTGAGGCTTCACGGGTGCCACTAGATGGGAGGGGGAGGGAAAGAGTTAGCTGGGGTGTTGTAGTCAAAATTAGAAGTTTTCCTGTGGGAACCAAGCTCATTCCAACAAGTGGCTAGGAGAGGAAGAGCGAAGTAACCAAAGTAACTGGCCAGCACCTCAACTGGACCATGTGATTGATGACTTGGGGGAAGAGGAAAACTTTCTCCTTTTATTAGGTGAAAACCATGGGAACTTTCAGAGTCGGTTTTCACCAGTTGTGCCAATATGATGTATCCAATAAAGTTGTCCTTTGAGGAATCAGAGTTCTGCTTTCTCAATGGGTGCATGACTTTGAACACTGACATCAGGCTTTTTTAATGCCACCAAAATGTAGATGATACAAATGGTGCTGAGCAGCTGTTCCAGCTGTTGAAGACGCTTGGCTTTTTTTTTTTTTTTTACCAGAAATGTCATTACATGAAATTTCAAGGGATCCAACCAAGCAAACTCAGTTTTTGCATTCTGCAAAACTCAATTCACCCACTCCCTCCAAGAATACCTGGCTCTCTTCTGCACACTTCCCCCCATTTTCGTTGGTCACTTCCAAGCGCATGAATTTTGGAGGACGGCCAGGTCGCCTTCCTGGACCAAACCTTCGCTTCCCTCGTCCACGACCTCTGCCTCTTGCTCTGCAAAACATACAGAGTTCTGGGTTAGAGGGCAGTGATGCCCCTTGTCATTCTTTGGGCACATCAACTTAAGAAAAGGGGCGGGGACAGCGGCTCTCCATGGTTGGACTCCCACTTACCATCAGCCCTAGTCAGCAAGTTTAAGGATGATAAACAGGGTAGTCCAGGGGTTCCCAACTCTGGCGCCCCAGCTACCGGGGGATGCTCCGAACTGGGCCACCCAAAGCAATTGGCGAGTGTGGACGCGTGCGGTCCATTCATGGGAGCAGTGCGTGCTCTTGCCTGGCACATGCACAAATGGAGCCGTGCATGTGTTTCCCTCCACTCACGAAAATGGAGCTGCGTACGCAGGCATGCCCACACGGAACCATCCCCTGTCCTCCCCCCTGCCGGTCACTAAAAAGCAGAAAGGTTGGGCAACTCTGCTGTTGTCTAGAGAACTGTAGGCTCCCTCTCTTTAGCCTACAGTTTTTTATAGCCTAAGCTATAAACAGTTAAAAACGAAAACCAAGGAGAGACTATTTCCTCTAGTGCAAGGGTCAGCAACCTGCAGTTCTGGAGCTGCATGTGGCTCTTTCATCCCTCTGCTGTGGCTCCCTGTTGTTGGTCAGCCCCACAATTGATAGGGCTTTCGGTTAGGACAGGTAGAGGAAAAAGGACGCTGCACTAGGAGGAGACTCTATGGTGGCGGAAGCGGACTTCTGGTTGGCAGAGAAAAAAGGATGCCACACTAGGAGGAGACTCTATGGTGGGGGAATCGGACTTCCGGTCGGCTCCTGAATTGAATGGAGGGCTTCTTTGAGTGGCTCTTTTGTGGCTCTTTGAGCGTTTAAGGTTGCCAACCCCTGCTCTGGGTGGAAGGAATAGGAATGATGGGCCTTGGTGGTGCAGGCTGTTAATCATCTAGCACTCAGCTCAATTGCCTGCAATTAGTGCAGGTTCGAATCCCACCAGGCTCAAGGTTGACTCAGCCTTCCATCCTCTCGGGGTAGGTAAATTGAGGACCCACGATTGTTGGGGGCAATAAGCTGACTTTGTAAAATGCTGCTTGGGGGGGCCAAAATGCCCTAGTAATAAGCAGGCATATACAGTGGAATGAAGGCTATTGCCAAGCACTTAGCATGGTGCTCTAAAGACTGTAAGCCGCCCTGAGTCTCCGGAGAAGGGCGGCATATAAATGTAAATAAATAAATAAATAAATAAATAAATAAATAAATAAATAAATAAATAAATAAATGATATAGGAAGGGTCAGCCAGCATCTTGTTCTTTTATCAGAGTCTTAATTCCATATATGATTTCTCTTGAGATACCCATCCGTCTTTGGAGGATGTCCATCTACCTTCTCTTGGGTTGTCCATGCATCTTTCTTAAAGAATCTCCTGGACAGGTGGGTTCTCAGCTTTTGTAGAGGGTGGAAAGTTGGGGAGAATCTAAAGAGGGCTTGGAGCTAAAGGCTGATGGATCCTGAGTGGGCAGCTGCCACCTTGGTCCTCCAAGCCTACGAAATGCAGAAAGGCTGTCCTATCTCCTAAACGACACTGAAGGACTTCCTTCTTAAGGAAAGAGGAATGCATGCACCTGAGCATAACTACTGTAACCCTCTTTGTTGAAAAACCTGGGCAGAACTCTTGTCTCTTCTTGTTTCTCTTGGACAGAAATTTCCTTGGAACAGTTCAATTGGGTGACTGACAGAACCCTTGAAATACCTGCTGAAGAAGTCCAGCTTTTCATCATGGGAGTTGAGATGTTGCTGGAGCTGTTCGGAGCTCATGAACCGTCGATTGCACTCATAACATGGCCAGTTTTTCTCTTGTTCTCGGAGAACTGTGTTTTCAAGACAAACCAATCAATAGTTAATATCTAGAAACCCCCAGTGCTGTCAATTCTTGGAATGACTGGAGAAACCCACAATTTCAGCGTACATGTTATATTTATCTTCTAATAAAAAGCAGCCTCAGAAGGAGAAATAGAGTGATAATTTAGACAGTAGACCCAAGAAAAAGCAGGTAAAGCTTTACACAATAGTTTTCGATTCCTTTATTCCTCCTTCTAACCAATGAGCTGTCTCAGTGGATTGAGCAGAAATGCTGCATTTGAAGTTATACAAAGCTACAGCACTTCCTTTGCAAGAAGCCAAGCACATAAAGGGCATCTGCTATCAAAAGAAATAATACCTTGCAACTCTAACATTTTAATTAAAATGTAAGATGTGGATACCTTTCCTCTCCTCCTCCGATACATCATGGATTTTCTGATTGACAAATTCTGCATAGGAGGCAGCATACCATACCTAAAAACAGATGTTAAATTGAAAGGAAATTCACAGGAGGATTTTTTTAAAAAGCTAAATAGAATTCGTGCCCATCCTCCACAAATTGCAGGCTGGAGAGGGAGTCCAGAGTCACAGAATCAATTTTGGGTCAAGCCATGATTCAGCTCCAGGCTTCCATTCTGTTCACTGAGCCAAACTGATCCACAACTTCTAGCATGTGATTATATCACATGTGCTTTTATGCTTTGATGAAAGGGGATGGGGAAAATAGATTCAAGTATTGCATCTTCATAAGCAAGCGTGAATTTCTGCCCATGTTATCCGAAGGCCTATTAGGCAAGTTAATCTGTAAGATTATGATTCACAGAAGGGTTTTTTTTTTTTTTAAATCGTATTTTCCATCCTGGGTGACCGAGAGATAGTATAAATGGCTTGACTGAAAGTATACAAAGTCCTCTTTTATTGACCGCCACAACTCATAGGCACACGTTTTTAAAATATCACACGTGTAACAGGGAAATGGAGAGTGTGCTGTTTTGTTCAGGGTGGCTTTGACAAGGGCTGACTCTGGATCACAGATCCTGCTTTTTCATGTTGGAATTTGCATTTCTCTGTCTGCTCTTTGAAATAGGGCAGAAAAGGTAGCCCTCTCTCTAGGGAATAGGAAGAGCCAGATGGTGGCACTTGCCTTGTGAATGCCTCCAGGGTTTTTTTCTTGTTGTTGTTTTAATGTTAAGCTTACAGCTTTTTCCCCCAACTGTTCTCTCCAAATTCCATTTGATTTGCTTCTTATGAAAGATAAAAATAACTCGGCGATGGCTGATTTTTCCTGCTTGCGATACCATATCATCGCCTACACAAGCCAAGCTGTAAACCACAGAGGGAGGCTCACTGGGATGAATGATATCTTATTAACTAATTATTAACCCAGACAAGACCGAGGGAAAATAATCCCATATTTGAGGTCAGGTAGGACAAACAGCCAGCCAACAGAACTTAAAGAGGGAATTTAAAAAAAAAAAACCAACAAAATAAACCAAGCTCGAGTGTGCATTTAACCTTGGAGCTTTAATCAGGAGCGTGTATTTCGCTTAGTAACTGCAGTGATTCACTTAACAACCATTGCAAAAAAGAACCTGCCATAAAATTGGGCATGAGTTACTTAACAACCGCTTTGTTTAGTCTAAATGGAAATTCTGGTCTCAATTGTAGTCATTGGTTTGGAGTGGTGTGGTGGCCTAGAGGTGGAGCTCTCACCCCACAATCAGGAGGCTGTGAGTTCGGTCCTAGGTAGAGGCAGATATTTTTTTTATCTCTGGGCAGAATGAGACTATATCTGCTGGAAAAAAAACTCCGCATTGGGGACAGGAAGGGCATCCGGCCTTTAAAACATTCTGCTATCTCCATTCTGTCGCCCAGACTCCACCCCGCAAGGGATTATGGGGTCGTTAAAAAGAAGATAATGATGAATTGTAGTCATTGGTTGTACTATAAAGCAGTATTTTCCAAAGCTACACATTTCGAAAAAGGCTGCTACAAACAAAAATTACAAGGAAGAATTGTGAGATGCAGAGAATGGAATTAGTAATATTTTTCCAGATTCTTTTTTTTTTGGAGGGGGTGGGAAATACCAACCAGATTTGTGTAAAAGAAGTTCTGTTAAGATAGTCACCTCATACCTTGAGTTCTTGTTTAGGCTCAACATTTTTAATTGTAGTGTAGTAAATATGATGACCGTATTGATAGGCGACTAGATTTTGTTCCAGGTGATTCTGTGCAGGGCGCACAAACATCATCCAGTTGCAAAGAGCTTCGCTGGACAACTCGAACCAAAGATCCTCCTGTAGATCCCTCTCCTTCCTGTCGCTTTTGTCAAGGGACACCTTTAGCAAAAATGAAAAAGAGAAACACATGTATAACACCCCCAAGCAGCTGTGTGTTCACTGTTATCTTCCATGACAAAGAACGTTGTCAATCATGCCGTTTGAAAACGGGGAAAACAGTATTAATAGAGAAGCCTTGAAGGTGATGAATAGCAGCAGATGGAGGATATTTTTTTAGTCTGTTAATTGATCAAGATAATAAATAGCTAAGTTGTTACAGAGTACGTATGTAAACAGTGATGTCTTGGCAAGCGATGGTTACAAATCAAGTAGTAGGCCAGAAGATATACAAAGAATTCCTTGAGACTAGTATGGTCTGTGGGAAGGTGTGATAAAGACCTTGGCTCCTGGTTTTCTCCAGAAATAAAAGCTTGCATTAAAGATGGGAAATACAAAGTCAACCTGAATTCACACAAGAAAAGGAGAGAGAGACAGAGAGAGAAAGAGAGAGACAGAAAGAGAAAAAGAGAGAGAGGAAGGAAGGAAGGAAGGAAGGAAGGAAGGAAGGAAGGAAGGAAGGAAGGAAGGAAGAAAGAAAGAAAGAAAGAAAGAAAGAAAGAAAGAAAGAAAGAAAGAAAGAAAGAAAGAAAGAAAGAAAGAGACATGCCCACAACACATTTTTTGTTGCTTTTGACAATTAGGAATGTGATTCTTGGGTCCAGAATGCAAAAATGTCTGTGACATTATATGAATATGTATCTCTTACATCTGCATTAGCTTTCTCACATCTGATTGTCTATCCATGATTTTTGAGCCCATGGAATCCCTTTCAGACAAAAACTCATTTCTGAAAAGACAAGACGAAGGAAAAAGGAAGGGAGGGAGGGGGTTTACCTTCAGATGAATATAGCAGTCCTTCAGCTCTGACAATCTAACCAGGGGTCCTTCCACAGGACCGAATTGTGTGCGCTTTGGGATCCGTCGCTTGGAGAAGACCCCTCCCAAGAATCGGTCTATGTAAAGCACCAAGGGGAGGCTGGCTCTGGCTCTGGTCAGAACCGGTCGGTTAGGGATGGGATGCAAAGGCCCATGCTTTGGACAAACCGAGGGGTGTGCGTTGTTGCATTCCTCGCACCCTGAAAGACACAGACGGCAGAGACACAATGTCAGCCCACAGGTGAGAAGAGAAAGATTTTAATAACAGAATTGGAAGGGACCTTGGAGGTCTTCTAGTCCAGCCCTCTGTTCAAGCAAGAAACCCTATACCATTTCAGACAAATGGTTGTCCAATCTCTTCTTAAAAACTTCCAGTGTTGGAGCCTTCACAACTTCTAATCTAGAGTTAAGTGTTTCCACTGATTAATTGTTCTAACTGTCGGGAAATTTCTCCTTAGTTCTAGGTTGGTTGTCTCCTTGATTAGTTTCTATCCCATTGTTTCTTGGCCTGTCCTCAGGTGCTTTGGAGAATAGGGTGTGACCTCTGTTCTTTGTAGCAGCCCCTGTGATGACCCAGGATGGGATACAAAAGCAACAAAGTCACAAAAACCAGTGAAGTCCCTTGAATTCCTTCAACTTAGCTTCAAAGGTCCAATTATCATTGACTGGAGAAAAAACTCCCCCACAAACCATTGCGAAAAAGGAAGAACTTCCGTTCAAGCTCAAAATACACAGCCATCCTGTGCCCTTCCCCAGCTTCCTCCACAACCTCCGGAGTTACATTCCCAATCTTTGTTGGCTGTTCCTCCTCTCCTTCTGAGTCAGATTCTAACAGGAGCATGACAGCCCCTTTCTAATGAACCTACAAACTCCGAAACCAATGTTGGGAGGCAATGACTTTCAAGTCTTTAACTAGCTACAAGTTCCTTGTTCCAAAGCGAATTCATGGTTTTCAAGAGTTCCTTGCTCTAGGATATCACCAATTCCAACTGTGAGATGAGTGGCATATAAATTTGGTGAATAAATAAATACATGATCAGTAACTCAAGAGAGAATAAATGGAACTGTTTTTTTTTTGCTCTCTGCCTTCCATATACTTATGTATCTGCACATGGCAGTTCCCCTTAAGATAGCAACCTTTGATTTAAGGATAAAGATAATCAAAATGATGTATTGAATTTGTATGTCACCAAAGGTTTCAGAGGGACGTGGTGGTTCAGTGGCTAAGACGCTGAGCTTGTCGATCAGAAAGGTTGGCAGTTCAGCGGTTCGAATCCCTAGCGCCGCATAACGGAATGAGCTCCCGTTAATTGTCCCAGCTTCTGCCAACCTAGCAGTTCAAAAGCAGGTAAAAAATGCAAATATAAAAATAGGGACCACTTTGGTGGGAAGGGAACAGTGTTCCATACGCCTTCAGTGTTTAGTCATGCCTGCCACATGACCACGGAGACGTCTTCGGACAGCGCTGGCTCTTCGGATTTGTAACGGAGATGAGCACCGCCTCCTAGAAGTGGAAATGACTAGCACTTATGTGCGAAGGAAACTTTTACCTTTACTTTTAAAGATTTCATAACTTCTGGAAGGTTACAAGGTTTTGACTTACACAGGTCATTTGGGTCAAAGGGACGAGGTGGATCTGGATCCCATTCCTCCATGTCTGTGTCTTCCCCTTCTTCCTCGTCTTCATCTTCATCCTCCTCATCTTCATCTTCCTCCTCCTCGTCTTCCTCCTCCTCATCTTCCTCTTCCTCCCCCTCCTCCTCGTTTTGCTCTTTTGCTTCCATGCTACCCATTGGGTTGTGCAATGTTTCAAGAGAGTCTGGATCATCCACAGCCTCCATAGGAGGCAACGCTTGGCTGTGAACTGGTATTGACACCTGGAAAACATGAAGGGGGTGAAATAATATCAAAAACAGCCAGCTAGGAAAAACAGTGCAAGATTCCCATTCTTTTCTTCTAATCCCTAACATGGATAACAGAGAACCAAAAAACAAGAGAGAAAGAAGTGTCAGAAAGTAAGAATAAGTGGCCCACCTAGTATCTGGTCTGATATTCCTATAGCCACCTGTAACATAAAATGCATCCTCTAACAAATTACTGCTGCGGGAACGTGGACCTTGTTTTTAACAGATTAACAGAGTTGGGAGGGTCCTTGTAGGTCACCCAGTCCAATCCACTGCCCAAGCAGGAGACCCTACGCCATTTCTGACAGATAGCAGTCCAGTCTCTTCTTGAAAGCCTCCCGTGATGAAGCTCCCACAAGTTCCAAGGGCAACTTCTGTTCCATGGGTTGACTGCTCTCACTGTCAGAAAAATTATCCTTATTTCCAGGTTGAATCTCTCCTTGTTCAGTTTCCATCCATTATTCTTTGTCTGGCCTTCAGGTGCTTTAGAAAATAGCTTGACCTCCCCCCTCCTCTCTGTGGCAGCCCCTCAAATATTGAAGACTACTATCCTGTCTCCCCTGGTCCTTCTCTTCACTAGACTAGCCATGCCCAGTTCCTGCAACCATTCATCGTATGTTTTAGCCTCCAGTCCCCTAATCGTCTTGGTTGCTCTTAACTGCACTCTTTCTAGAGTCTCAAAATCTTTTCAAGAGATTGTCTGCTCCTGCTTGCAATCAGATCAAGTGCTGAAGAAGCTTCTTGGATGAGAAGTGAAACATCTTCCAAGAAAAACCAGAAAGTCCAGTTGCCTCTTGAAAAAAGCACCTTTGGGACAACCACGACCTGGATGACTGAGAACCTCCATGGACATCCGGATCAGGAGCTAACCAAAGTGTGCTATGCACTCTTTGTTTCCATCTGTCCGGCCTTCTCGGCAAAGCTGTTCTGCTCAGCTTGTGTGACCAAGAGAAGCAGCCTCCCCATTTCGACGAAAACCAAATCAAAAGGGGAAAAGTGTCCATAGTCCAACTATTAAAGTCAACGACAACTGGTCCTTGACTTACAGCAGTTCGTTCAGTGACATCCCAACTGTGATGACCCAAAGGGGCGTGGCACAAAGGCAAGATAATCAATAAGAGTCCCTTTATTATCTCCAACTTTGCCCCCAATGTCCTGGTTACCTTCCAGCTGGAGAAAAACTCTCCCTGGAACAACCTTTGACTGCAGAGAATTCAGTCCCAAACATGGTCAACACAAACTGTAACTTTAAGTCCAATCAAGGCAAAATGAGGTAATTAGTTTGGCAGGGCAGGAGCAAGAATTCCAGATGTGAAAGCATGGCAATAACTCAACACAGTTGGGAAAATGCCAGGAACACAGATAAGCAAAGTCAACACAAAATAAACTCACATTTGCTCCCAGAAGCTGCTGTACTCAGCATTCATTTCTTTTAAACACTCACTCCCAGGTGTGGCTAATGAAGGGAATCAAGGCCCTTTCCTCCCCCGTCAGCCACACAACCCATGTTGCTCTTTTCTCCATTCCTCCCTGCATGCCCTAGGATGAAGAGGGGGTGGGCCTGGGTCTTCCTCTGAACTCCCTCTCCCTTGTTCTACCTCTTCCCTGTTCTGCCCAGCCGGCCTTTACCCTTCCCCAGTTTCTTCCACAGCCAATGGAGCCACACTCACAGTCTCTGTCAGCTGTTTGTCTTCCTCCTCAGATTCATACTCCGACAGGGGCATGACACCAACCAGGAACTGACATACAGGGAGTCCTCGACTTACAACAGTTTGTTTAGTGACCATTCCGAGTTACAACAGCGCTGATAAGAAGTGACTCATGGCCGTTTTTCACACTGATGACCCTGGCAGCATCCTTTGTGGCCACGTGATCAAAATTTGGATGCTTGGCAACTGGCATGCACTTATGATAATTGTAGTGTCATCTGATGATCTTTTGCATCCTTCTGACAAGCAAAGTCAACAGGGAAGCCAGATTCGCTTAACAACCGTGTTACTAACTTAATACTACTGACTGCAGTAATTCACTTAACAACGGTGGCAAGGAAGTTCACAAAACGGGGCAAGACTCACTTAACAATGGCTAAGTGCCCTCCAAAGAGATCCAAAAACTCAAGAATGGCTTTAGGCAAATTATCCACAGTGAGAATATAATATTAAGGACTTGAATTTACAAGACTGGCTTGTGTTTAGCCTCATGAAGAGGATTTACTACTGAGAAAGTATTTTGCATGGCAGTAATAAGATGTCTTGTTCAGCAATGGAAATGTTGGGCTCAATTGAATGTTTAATTCAATAGTTAACACTGAATTGTTAACTAGGGCACACAAAACCTTTGCCAGACCAAGTCTTGAATACAGCTCATCCGCCTGGAACCCACACAGTATATCGGACATTAACAAAATTGAGCAGGTTCAGAGGTATTTCTTGAGAAGAGTACCCCTCTCCTCCACTCACAATAGAATTCCCTATGCCTCCAGGCTTGAAATTCTAGGCCTGGACAATCTGGAACTGTGCCGCCTGCGGTCCATTCTAAGCATAATACACAAAATTGTCTGCTCCAACATCTTGCCTGTCAACGACTTCTTCAGCTTCAATCAGAATAATACACAGCAAACAACCGATACAAACTCAAGGTAAACCGCTCCAAACTCGATTGCAGAAAATACAACTTCAGCAGCAGAGTGGTCAATGCCTGGAACGCCCTACCTGACTCCGTTGTTACAGCCTTGAACCCACACAGCTTCAACCTCAAACTGTCTACTGTGGACCTCACCTCTTTTCTAGGAGGTCCTTAAAGGGGGCGTGCATAAGTGCACCAGTGTGCCTACCATCCCTGTCTTACTGTCCCCATTTATCTGTATTTACTTCCTTTGTTCTTGTTTATGTTCACACTTACACTTGTTATCTTGTACACGTTTGACGAAGAAATAAAAACAAATAAATAAAATAAAAATTGTGACTATAAATTGAGGAATACCTGTACCTACAGATAGTTGTTTACTTCTTTAAAAGAAAGTTCATTTACTACGCAGGCTTGACTGATTCATGCCATTCTTATGGACTCTAAAGCCTCTCCTTAGACAGACTTGTCAACATTGTGGTGCTGAACTCCTTCCTGCACACTAGGAGTTGGCAAGTTGTTTCCGCTTATTTCACACTGAACACAGCCCGTTGTCCAGAATGATAAGAAATTGTAGTTGCAAACATCTCTGGAAAAAACTAGACACAAGGACAGTTTTTTCCTGAACGCCATCACTCTGCTAAACAAATATTTATCTCAACATTGTCCAGCTATTTACAAAATCTGCACTACTATTACTATTAATCTTCTCGTCACTCCTTATCGCCTATCCCATCCCACTTGTGACTGTATGACTGTAACTTTGTCGCTTGTATCCTAACGATTTATATTGACTGTTTCCTCGTATGATTTGATTGCTTATTGTACCCTATGACTATCACTAAGTGTTGTACCTAATGGTTCTTGACTCTTGACGAATGTAACTTTTATTTTATGTATGAGAGCATTTGCACCAAGACAAATTCCTTGTGTGTCCAATCACACTTGACCAATAAAGAATTCTATTCTATTCTAATTCTATTCAAATGTCCATTTTGGTCTGCACAGTAACTACAGCAAGTAAGACTTAGGACAAATACAGGTAGTCCTTGACTTACAACCAAATTCTGAGCCCGACATTTTTGTTGCTAGGAGAAAACATAGGTTTAAGTAAAAAAAATTTCGCCCCATTTTTCGACCTTTCTTGCCACGGTTGTTAAGTGAAATCATTGCGGTTATTCAATTAATAACACGGTTGTTGAGCGAATCTGGTTTTTCCCATGGGCGTTGCTCATCAGAAGGTTGCAAAAGGAGATCACAGGAACTCAGGACGTTGCAACCGTCATAGATATGAGTCAGTTCCCATGCGTTTGAATTTGGCTCCCGTGACCATGGGGAGGCTATGACAGTCGTAAATGTGAAAAACGGCCATGAGTCGCTTTTTTCAGTACCGTTGTTGTAACCTCGAAGGGTCACTGAAGGAAGAGTTGTAATTCGAGAGCTACCTGCAAATGTCAGAATTCACTATTACTGCTTCTAGCATGTACAGTACTGCAACCTTCTCCATTCTCAGTACCCTCCAGAGCAGGGGTCACCAACCTTTTGGACCTCAGGGACCACCAAACTCATAGTTTTAAATCCCGTGGATCACTAATCCTGCCCGGTGAAGGCTGTGCTGCTTTTTGCATGTTACACCACCCGCAAATTTGCACATTACACACATGCCACCCGCTACGGCAGAGATTTCCAACCCCACCACGGGCTGGTCCCATATTCCAGAGCTGCAGTAGTCACAAGATTGGCCCTTTGGTTGTCCCGGAGCAGTTGCATCTCCACCCAGGTGCACCGGCCTGCCATGGACTGGTAGCTGCCATCTCCACCCAGGTGCACCGGCCTGCCATGGACTGCTCCAGGATGACCAAAGGGCCAATCCTGTGACTACTGCAGCTCTGGAATATGGCACCGACTTCCCCACTAATGTCAGCAAGCCACTCTGGGGCAGATTTCCCTCCCTGGCCATTGGTCTTACCTTCCAGTTCCAACTCACATGGCTCTACTCAAGGTAAAGTTTGCGCTCAGCCGAAGGGTGGGGGTCAGCGGGTGGGCGGGCCATGTGGGTGGCGCAGCCTTGTCTTCCCGCACAGCCTGGATTAATTGCTTTGGGGAGGTGCTTTGGGGGGGACATTTCTCTGTGGACCACCAACATTTTCTCGCAGACCACCAGTGGTCCGTGGTCCACTAGTTGGCGACCACTGCTCCAGAGAGATCCAGAATCTCAACAATGGCTTTGAGCTAATTACCCACACTGAGAATACATTAAGGACTTCAGTTTACAAGACCTCCTTGTATTTAGCCTCATAAAGAGGATTTATTATTGAGAAAGTATTTAGCATGGCAGTAATAAGATGAGCTGCAAAAAGAATGCATTAAGTCAGAAAGGGTTTTAGCAACTTGGTGCATCTCATATTTATTTAATCTTAAAAAGGAAGCCTCTCAGTTCCTCCATTCCAACTGTTATTAGTTTGACATTAAAATGTACCTTACAACAATCCTGCCCATAATTTTCTCATTCCACGTAGCCAAAAAAAAAAAAAAAAGAACTTGATGCACTTAAGAAACAAGTTAATTAATTTCTGAACCTTAACAACAAAAAGCAACCTCATAATCACTAAAAGCCTAATGGTAAAGAACATTACACATTTTATATTTTTTTGCAAAAAGACTTTTAAAAGATAACAGATCAGGCTAAAGTCAGTATTGTGTGAAACCTTTAAGAGCATAAAGCAAAGACTTTGGCAAAGTACTCAGCAAGTATTTTTCGATAAATTTTGTATAATGACACATATCAAGGAATTTTTAAAGTTATTCTAGACGTACGCTTGAGTCCAAGTACAGCTGGCTGAAGGAACAAGAAAAGATGCCCAAATGTTGCTTTTTAGAAGTTCATATTTTGCAAGATATTTCACCTTACAAGAATACTAAACAACTTCAGAAGCATAATTTCCCTTCTTACTTCTATTTGGAGACTTTCAATTTGTGGGCAAAAAAAGCAAACATTGCTGCTAATCATAGACACTTGCAAAATTGAGCAACAGATAGTTTTTTTGCCCTCAACAAAAATTAGTTTTAACAGAGAGGTCAACCCAAGATGAAGCTAGCCTTAAAAAGTGGCCCACTGCCAAATCCAACATATCACACTTTTTTCCAACCCTCTGGGAAGGTAACCAGGATGGATAAACCTTGGCAGATCTTTCCACCTGGGAATTCAATCTCAACGACTAATTACTTGATCTTACTGTAAAGGAAATTGCAGAGTAGCCCATGCCTCCATGAATAACAATGTGTAGCTCACATGTGGCAAGACAAATGCAAACAATATATAGCACAACCAGCAGTAAGATGCACTGGAAGAGGAAGCTTAGTAATCTGGAGAACAATGCAGGTAGACCACAACTGAGACCAAAATGTATGTTACTAAATTTTGTTAGGTGAAAACTTACGTTGCTCACATTTGTTAGGTGAATCTGGCTTCCCCGTTGGACTTTGCTTGTCAGAAGGTCTATCAGAAGACCCCGGGACATTGCAACCGTCATAAATATGAGTCAGTTGCCAAGCAACTGAATTTTGATCATGTGACCATGAGGATGTGGCAACGGTCGTTAAATGTGAAAATGGTCACACGTACCACCTTTGTCAGCACTATTGTAACATACATGAATAAATGAAGGAAGGAAGGAAGGAAGGAAGGAAGGAAGGAAGGAAGGAAGGAAGGAAGGAAGGAAGGAAGGAAGGAAGGAAGGAAGGAAGGAAGGAAGGAAGGAAGGAATTCTTTATTGGCCATGTGTGATTGGACACACAAGGAATTCTTCTTGGTGCAAATGCTCTCAGTGTACATAAAAGAAAAGATACATTCATCAAGAATCATAAGGTACAAAACTTAATAATAGTTCATAGGGTACAATAAGCAATCAAATCATATGAGGAAAGTCAATAGAATAGAATAGGAGAGAATAGAATAGGAAATAAAAGAGAAGAGAGGAGAGGAGAGGAGAGGAGAGAATATATGGAATTGAATGGAATTGAATGGAATGGAATGGAATGGAATGGAATGGAATAGAATAGAATAGAATAGAATAGAATAGAATAGAATAGAATAGAATAGAATAGAATTCTTTATTGGCCATGTATGATTGGGCACCCAAGGAATTTGTTTTGGTGCAAATGCTCTCAGTGTACATAAAAGAAAAGATACATTCGTCAAGAGCCAAGAATCATAAGGTTCAACACTTAATGATAGTCACAGGGTACAATAAGCAATCAAATCATGCTAGGAAACTGTCAATATAGATCGTAAGGATACAAGCGATAAAGTTAGTCATACAATCACAAGTGAGAAGGGATGGGCGATAGGAACAATAAGAAGATTAATAGTAATAGTAATGTAGTAAATAATTAGGCAGTGTTGAGGGAATTATTTGTTTAGCAGAGCGATGGCATTCGGGAAAAAACTGTCCTTGTGTCTAGTTATTGTGGTGTGTAGTGCTCTATAGCATTGTATTGAAGATAGGAGTTGAAACAGTTTATGTCCGGGATGTGAGGGGTCTGTAAATATCTTTGAATGATCACTAAACGAACTGATGTAAGTCAAGGACTAGCTGTATATTTTGCACCTATGGCTGGAAGCTAGCACTATAAGGGACATATTTGCTACTTCAAACATGAAAGGCCTTGGAGTCCAGCACCGTTAGGGCTTCTGGTTTCTTGTTTCTGAATGTGCTTTGCCTTCATTCCTTTAATATCTCATTTAAGAGTAGCTATACACACATTTCAATAAATAAATAAAAAGGCTGTATATACTATTTGTGACCGAGAAAAAACATAGTTGGGAAAGCACACCAAGCATGATTTCTGGAATTCTTCTTATCCCTTCTACCAGTGGTGACCACAAAGAGAACCGGTACAATCTTCTGTGTAACAAGGAAACATGGTGTATGTATGCTGCGTATCAGTTTCTCCTTTCCCCTCTCTTGAATCTGTGTGTGCACACAGAACCACCGAGTGAGCTGTATAAATTCCACTTTATTACCATAGTATTTAGCCTTATATACCATCCCATAGCTCTTTACAGCACCCTCTGGGAGGTTTAACAATCTGGGTCTTCATTTTACCTACCTCGGAAGGATGGGAAGCTGAGTCAACCTTGAGCTGGTCAGGATTGAACTCCTGGTTGTGGGCAGAGTTTGCCTGAATCACTGCTCCAAGGCTCCTTATGGCATAATAAGAAATGGTGGGCTTAGAACAAAAGGGCCGGCAGCATTATCAGCTGGAACCACCTATCAAACTAAATTGCGAGAATCTTTTCCAGGATACCTCCAGCCAGACCTCATTCATTTTCAAACTTAATTGTGTTTTTGTCGGTTTTTCCTGACACAGCTAATAAAAATAGATGAATTCAGCCTGAGGAAGTACTGGAAAAGAGGTGTGTGTGAGTGTGTGTGTTTATTAGCAAGATCTCTCTCCAAAAAAAAGGAGGCATTTATAAATCAAGAATATGGATGCATTTATAAATCAAGAATATGGATGCATTTATAAATCAAGGAAATGGTTAAGAAGCCTTACCTGCTGTGTCTCTGCATCTTGCTGAACATACGTGACTTGAGACGGGTCTGTAAAAAGAGTCTTAAAAAATAAGTTAAAAAGGATTAAAATAATTTGAATATTCTTTGGTTATTGGAAGTTTGTAAAAAAAAATATCGCTGCTGATGGACTGATATCGGATTAATGCCTAATTTATTTCTATTTTTTGATAATGCCAAATAAATTTGCCACTATAGTAAACTGCTAATATTCTATACATTTATATGAAAATATGTTTTGTTTCAGCATTTAAGCCACAACTGAGTTTTCAAAAGCATGAAATAACGTTAAAGACAGCAGCTTTCATCTAGAAAGCACTAACATATCTTTCAAAGCATAGTTATGCATATTTGACATTTAAGACTGAAAGCAGTCACTTCAAAAGTTGAAAAGAAACACCTGCGTGGCGATTTAGCACAGGCATATAAAATGACGTTGTTGCTAAAATGAATTTGGTTTGAAAAAATAAGCCAATCCACACAGTCTGATGTTTCATGAATCGCACATAATGGATTTAATTTTTTTTTTAAAGTGGTAAAAGTTGCTAGATTTGTACAGTCTTTTCAAACAAGGGCATTCTCTAAAAACTTATTAAGATAGCTTTCTCTGAAAGACAATTTGTCAACCATGCTATTATTGTATAAACGCATTGGTATGTTCTATAGCAGGGGTTTCCAAACTTGGTAAATTTAAGACTTGTGGACTTCAACTCCCAGAATTCCCCAGCCAGCCTTTGGGAATTCTGGGAGTTGAAATCCACAAGTCTTAAAAGTTGCCAGGTTTGGAGATCCCTGTCCTATAGTAATGTGTTTCCTAGTTCATAGGAGTCAACTGAAAACGCTGACAAGGCTGTCTTATACCCTATGTGAACAGGGGAAGGGAGGGCATAGGTTGGTGGTAGAACAGCCACTTGGAATGAAAAAATATTCAAGGCCTGGCCTCACTTAGAAAGAATATGCAGCAGAAATCCTGGAAAGCACAGTGCAGACACTACTATATTCAGAAAATGCTGACTTACATACTCATCTGAATTACATTTCAATCCAGAATGTTGAGTTAAATAAATAATTCAATATGTCCTTGGGTCAATTCCATAAACAATTAATATGGACGTTGGATTTTAATCAGTATTAAGCCAGCCAATCCAACTACTTGGTTTATGATAGCTAGCTTTTTCCTGTTCTCTCCATAAATCTGTATCATTAAGAATATGACCCCCATTGCACACGAAGCTTGCCTAGAGGATACATAGCAATCCAAGACAAAAGGACATCTAAAAGCCACAATAGATTTAAAATTTGTGGCTTTTAGATGTCCTTTAAATCAATAGATTTAAAATTTACCAAATGTAAGCTAACACAGTTAGAAACAACCATGCTTTGGTGAAGTAATGAGTTGTCCCAATTTGATGCACCACTAATGACTCAGGAAACAGCATGTTAAGAACCTTTTCTTTGTCGGCCCAGTGCAGTGATGGCTAAAATTATTTTTTCCTGCAGTTTCACCAAAGCGAAATGGATAAGCTGCCTATTCCATAGCCACTGGAGGTTTTTATTTACAATCTCTTTGCCGTTATTTGGAGTCAACAGAGGAAGGATTACGCACAGCTAAGAGCCCTTAGGATTCAGAAAGCTGTGTAGGTAGCTGGCCCTCATCCTAAAATGACATTATTTCTCTCAGCTTATTCGCAGTCATGAATAAGCAGAAACACAGGTGGGGAGGGGGAGATTACCACAGGTGGGGGGGGGGAGATTACTTGCCTGAGTGGCTTCCACAGGATGGATGTAAACTAACGTATGCTCTGAAGTGTCTACAGAAGTGTAAGAGGTGCCATCGGCTGTGTAGACCACTTGCTGGGAAGGGCGATCTTGGTCATCACTGTACACAATCTGCGCCACTGTTCCATTGTCAGGGACAAAGTGGACCTAGAAGGGTTGGAAAGGAAGAAAACACTTGTAAGAAGAGAGAGAGAGACACAGAGACACGGAGGGAGGGAGAGGAGAGACAGAGAGGGAGAGGAGAGAGAGAGCGGGGGAGAGAGGGGAACAGAGAAGGAGTGAGGGAGGGGGAGAGAGAGGGGGAGAGGGAGAGAGAAGAGGGAGGGGAGGGAGAGGGGGAGAGAGGAAAAAGAGAGAAGGAGGAGGGAAAGAGGAGGGAGGGTGGGAGAGAGAGAAGAGGCAGTTTGGTGCAGTAGTTAAGTTGCTGGCCTAGAAACCAGTAGACTGTTAGTTCTTTTCCAGCCTCAAGCACAAAAGCCAGCTGGGTGACCAATCACCAGGAGATGGTGAGTTCTAGTCCCATTTTAAGCATGAAAGGCGGCTAGGTGACTTTGGGCCAATCACTCTCTCTTAGCCCAACTCACCTCACATGGTTGTTGTTATGGGAAAAAATATGAGGAGGAAGGAATAATATAAAGTAATACAGGCAGGATAAAAATCAAATAAATACAGTAATATGTAAAAGTGTACTGACATAGTTGTTACAACAGTCTATCCAAGATAGACAGAAAAATAGGGCAAACATAATCCAATGCCTTTGAATGGGACAGTCCAACCTACAGAGTTTCCTCTGAAGAAACCAGAGCAGGGGGAAAGTATACAGTCCAGTCCAAAATCCAGTTAATCAGAATATTTGATGGAAGCAATTGATTTCCTCTGCAACTGGATATACCTGTCTTATTTTTTATTAGTTTCAAAAATGATATATGATTCCAAAATACAGAGGGTACTTGGCATATTAATACATTTGTTCCCTGTTTTGTAATGGTTTGAAAAAGAATGGTCCAAAGAACTATACGAAGAATACAAAAATTTCAAATGTTTATAAATACTGCCGATCAGTCAAAGTCATCAACATACGACAATACTCCGGTAGGTCTAATTTATTGAAACAGGGAGCTCTTATATGCTTTTCTCCTGCAAAGAAAAATCCAACAGCTGCACGTGATTTTTCTCCAAAAATTCTTCACTAAGAAAATGTCAGGATGCAATGAGGCAGTCCTCAGCCGTTTCTGATCTTTTCTACTAAGCTGAAAAGTTGTCATGATTCAATTACGGTAATCAAAGCCCTTTCTTGGGGAAATTTGCGTATTAGGAAATTTTGCAGCATCAAGTGAAGTTTTGAATCAATTACTGAGCTATGAAAAAAAAATCTGTGAAATGAAAATCTATCTCCCACCTCCCTCCCAAAAAAAAAATCAATTTAAAATATATGTTAAATGTAGTTCAGAAAAACCCGATTCATAGACTCATGCAGGTTAAGAAGTGTGGGAAGCTACACACACCTCTAGAAGAATGAAATATTTTGAGGAATATTAAAAAGGCAGAATATTATATTTCTCTATATGAGAACTGGAGAAACATGTTTTTTTAGAGGCAGGAAGCAGACCTCACTCTTTCTTAATACCCACTCCCAGATATTTTGCGCCCATTTAGAAAGACTGGGCCAGCCTATCTACAAGACAAAAGACCTCCAGCTCCAGGGTGATGGGATTAAGAAGAACAGGACATGATTCTTCAGGACATAATAGAATTAACCCATTACCATTTAGCAGAAGACACAGAGATCATTACATTGCACAATTTCCTAAGGGCATTTCAGACATTGCATGAGACCCTAGAGCAGTCCAAATTTCAACCAAATTTAACTCAGATAAACACCTAGGATTTGTACTTCGTCTATAGAGCCAGCAATGACCCTTACATAACCCCTACATGGCCCCATGGGAGTCTGATAACAGCCAAGAGAATATATGTTCTTGCACAGGAGCAGGAAGCTCAAGTGCAAAGCCTAAGAAAAGGTATAACCCATCCCCCACTCTCAACTCCATGGGGTCAGCTGCCCAGAACCCATATGGTTCTGCTTCATCACTAAACCCTCTTTCCAATCAGCCTCCATGTTTCCAGGGTCTTCCTCCCGGCTTGCAACTGAACCAGATGGATATTTTTTCCCACAGAAGGAAAGAATTCTATAATCACTTTCGGTCACCTGAGTAGTGTTCTGGTCCTGCTCAACTGATTCAGACCACACTTGAGCAGTTTCCGCTTTCAAATCCATGTCATCTTGGCCATGGGACTCCATTGTGAGGTAGTTCTGAGGCGCAACTAAGCTTGTCTGAAGAGATTCATATGTCTGTTGTACCTTGAGTCAATGCGGTATGATCTGCAACAGAGCAATAATGACAGAAAATGTTCACAGAACAGTACATTTAGCATTCAACACAAAGCTATGATGGTTCCCTGTTACCATGTACATATAAGGAAGAATCTCCGCAGGATCCAATCTGGGTCACTTACCAGGACCAGAGATTTACACTTCCGAGCTTTCGGACTCACGCTGGAGTCCATCCTCAGGGAACTTCACTCTAACAAAGCGTTCGAGAGAAGTTCCCTCAGGATGGGCTCCGGCATGAGTCCCAAAACTCAGAAGGATAAATCTCTAGTCCCGTTGACTGACCTAGATTGGATCCTGCAACATTATCCTGGAACACGTCAGAGGTGGTATTCAGCAGGTTCTGACCGGTTCTGGAGAACCAGTAGTGGAAATTTTGAGTAGTTTGGAGAACCGGCAAATACCACCTCTGACTGGAGATTTTTACAGTATCCTTCCCCTGCCACGCCCACCAAGCCACACTCACAGAACCAGTAGTAAAAAAATTTGAACTCCACCACTGGGACACGAATATTCACCTTCATTTGTGGAAAAATCTCTGTCACATGCATAGACACAAATACAAATCAAGCTCATTGAATTAATACAGAACAAGTCAACCTCTTTTGTTTAGGTATTGGAGATTTAATAGCTGACCCGCTGTTGTAAGGCTGCTGTAAGTGCTGATGCAATGAGAATGAGTCAGCAGGGTTATTTTAAGATTGAGGTTGAGTCAGCAGGGTTATTGCCACTTTAAGAAGCTGTAAAGCTTAAAGTGAAGCTTAAAGGCAGCCATCAGAGAGCATCTCTCTCTCTCTCTCTCTCTCTCTCGTGTTCTATCTCCGTTGTAATTCTCCATGCAGATTAATGAAGACTGATTGCTTGCCTGGTATTTGCCTAACATGTATATGTACTATATGTAATAGCAGTCTTATATATAAACCATGGCTAAAAGACAAAGCCTCTGTGTCCTATGTTGTGCTCCTGGGTTGTCAACACTCTGACATCTTTTTTAATAGATACTATTAAGATCAATAGAAGACAGTAACTGGGCTCATTCCTTCTGCTGGAAAGTTATTTTACTAATTAAGATTTGAAATCTAAATCAATATTGACCAGATTCAAACATCCCACTAAATAATAATGTCTGCTTGGTACTGTAATGGTTTACAATGTTACTTTGTGTGAATATAGGCTATAACAAATTGAATCCATCCTATATACACAAGTATAATAACACTGTACAGATATTTGTACCTTATAGGTAATCAATCAGAATAGAGCTGGAAGGGACCTTGGAGGTCTTCTAGTCCAACCCCCTGCTCAAGCAGGAGACCCTACCATTCAAGTGACTTTCCAGTCTCTTCTTAGAAACCTTCAGTGATGAAGCACTCACAATTTCTGAAGGCAAGCTTTTCCACTGGTTAATTGTTCTAGCTGCTAGGAAGTTTCTCCTTAGTTCTAGGTTGCTTCTCTCCTTGATAAGTTTCCACCCATTGCTTCTTGTCCTGCCTTCAGGGGCTTTGGAGAATAGCCTGACTCCCTCTTCTTTGTGGCAGCCCCTCAGATATTGAAACAGTGCTATCATGTCTCCCCTAGTCCTTCTTTTCTCTAGACTAGCCATACAGAGTTCCTGCAACCGTTCTCTACGCATTTTAATCTCCAGGCCTTTAATCATATTAGTTGCTCTTCTCTGCACTTTTTCCAAAGTCTCAACATCTTTTTTGCAATGCATTGACCAAAACTGGATACAGTATTCCAGGCATGGCCTTAGTAAGGTTTTATAGTGCAGTACTAATACTTTACATGGTTTTGATTCTATGCCTCTGTTTATACAACCAAGGATCAGGGAAGGACATTATAGGTTTTCATGAGAAATAGCAAGACACAAGAGGAAATGATCAGAAATGTTGCAAATATGGTTTCATTATGTCACTTGGTCCCTCAAAACAGCAGCCTTATGAAGCCAAATCGGCGCAGATTTTAGAGAGGAAAATGTCGATGATGATCAGGACAGATAAGCAATAAAACTGTTTCATAAGATGCTGAAGCATCAACGCTGCATTGAACTACTGCATTTGCTGTGGTTTTCTAAAAAAAAAAATTCAGAATATATCTACTGCCTCCTGAGACGGCAGAAACAAGGAATGCAGTATCTTTTCAAGACCGTTAATGCTTCTTTCCTCTTTCATAATCCTACAGTGTGCATGACAGCTATCATCGGCTGAACACAGCATACCTGCAACAGTATGCTAGTGTCAGTTGGTGTTATGTCAGAGGAAGCGCATGGAAGCTGTAATGTGAGTTTGATGTGAGGCCATTAGTCAATTCCTTGGCTCTCTGCAGGATCCTCAAGACTAGCTCAAGGTAGCCATGTGGGTCTGAGGAGAGCCAGACAGCTTGAAAATATACTATCATGCCCTTGTTAGAGTTGGACTCTGAGGGAGAGGAAGAACAGCCGACAGGGAGTGGAGATGTGGCTCCGGAGGTTGTGCAGGAGGCTGGGGAAGGGGAGAAGCCGGCTGGGCAGTCAGAGGAAGAACCAGGCCCTCTTCATCCAAGGACATGCAGGGTGGGAGAGAGAATTAGAATTAGAATACTTTATTGGCCAAGCGTGATTGGACACACAAGGAATAACTTGGCTTACGAGAGAGGAAGCGGCCATGATCCTCCTCATTGGTTGCAGCTGGGGAGACTAGTACATAAGAGAGACGATTACAACACAGCGTTGCCAGAAGCGTGTTTATTTTGGTCTGAAGTTATCTTGGTTGGCATCCTTCCAACAGACTGTGCCTTGTTATCTCCTTGCAGTTGGTAATTACTTATCCTGGCCCGTTCTGAAATTTCCTCCATTGTAATTTATTTTGGTTTTTTATTTCACCTCTATCTGCTCATTAAGTTCGGACTGTATTGTTTTCTTTTGAAGACTATTTTTGAATAAGTTTTATCTCCAACTGAGAATTATTGAGCAGTGGGGCCAAGCTGGAGGCATTAAAAGACATTTATTTACGTTTTGGATTTTGTTACGTTTATGTTACACTCCAGGTCATCACATATACTATGCCGTTAAGAAGGGCTAAAAAGGCAAGTGAGCTGGCGGATGTGAGTGCTTCACATCCACGCTGGGGAGAGGAAAGCATCTCACACCTGACAGAAGGCGCAATAAATAACCCTCTACAACCCCAGAGAAAGCACACTTTCTTTCCCTTGTGTGGAGAAGCATCTGATCCAAATTCAATACCGTGATGCCCTTGAAGCTTTATCCAGCATTTCGAATTTAGAATAGAATAGAGCTGGAAGAGATCTTGGAGGTCTTCTAGTCCAACCCCATGCTCAAGCAGAAGAATCTATACCACCTCAGACAAGTGACTCTTCTTAAAAACCTCCAGTGATGGAGCACCCACGATTTCTGAAGGCAAGCTATTCCACTGGTTAATTGTCCTCACTGTTAGGAAGTTTCTCCTTAATTCCAGGTTGATTAGTTTCCATCCATTGTTTCTTGTCCTGCCCTCAGGTGCTTTGGAGAATAATTTGAGCCCCTCTTTTTTGTGGCAGCTCCTCAAATACTGGAATACTGCTACCATGTCACCCCTAATTCTTCTTTTCTTTAGACTAGCCAGACCTAAATCCTGCAGCCGTTCTTCACATGTGTTAGTCTCCAGGCCTTTGATCATCTTTAACTGAACTTGGGACACACGTGTCAAAGGTGAAACACCGCAATGCCACGCCTACGTAACTTTATGCCCGATCCTCGCTTTTATGACCTTTGCAGGTCTGTAAAGCGAAGGAAAGCTGAATTAAGAATAAAAAGCACAGTTGCCGTTCCGCTTAGCAACTGCTTTGCTTAACGACCAAGCTGTGGGTTTCAATTATGGTTGCTAAAAAAGGATTACCTGTATAGCAAACTGAGTGACACATTTGGGATAGAATAAGCAATGGAAGTCTGGACTGATCGGTTTTGCAAAAAAACCCAAAAAACTATGATTTGGAATATCTTCACTTGCCCCATTAAGTAGAACCACTTATTTTTTAAAATAAGTTTACAATATTCAGAGCACCAGTTCCTCATGTGGTTAGCAACCGCATCACGAGATAGTTGAGCGTCTGTTGAAACTCCAGGTGCCAAAGAACAGGGACAAAGATTATGCCCCCCCCCCCATAGCAAATGACTATTTTAATGTTTTAATGTTGTTGTGCTGAGGCCAGAATATTTTCTCTCCCCGGGAGCCAGATGCAGCAACAGCATATTTTATTATAGGCAGAATTCATAGCTGGGATTACATTGTGGGTTATTGTTCGGCCTTTCAGGTGAGAGTGGATTTAATTGGGTTTAGAGGCGGCTCTACAAATGGCTTACAATAGGTACATCCCATGTTTTATTTAATGATGGTGTTATGTATGGGAGAGCCTTTGGCAAGAGGATGTCTCATAGCAGCAGAAGGGCTGAAAACTCTGCTGGTGTTTTATAATGTCACCGCCTGCTGGGTCATGCCGGCCGCCTCTTGTTGGCATTCTCATTCATTCTTTAAAGGCTTATATCAGTTCAAGGAACTCCAGGATTGTTGCTTAAAACTGCTGTCAGGCCTGAAGCTTCCCCTGGCTGATGTGATTTTGAGACTTCAGCACTGACACACTGGAGAAGAGGGACAGGAAGGGGGGAATAGAGATAGTTGGGGTTTGTGGTCAAAGCAAAATACTTTCTCTTGAGAACCAAGGGCATTCCTGCAGGTGCTCGGAAGGAGAGGACCCAAGTCACCTAGCAACTGGACAGTGTCCTGACTGGACCATGTGACTGATTATTTTGAGAAAGTGAAGAACTTTTACTTCTAGTTAGGTGAAAACCACGGGAATAATCAGAGTCAGTTTTCACCAGCCTGTGCCAATATGACATATTCAATACACTTATTTGAGGAATTTGCCTGCCTCAAAGTTTTGTTTGCTATGGATATGTTACTTGGAACCCTGACAGCTGCATGTAATACAGCTCGTCCTCGACTTACAACAGGTTCATTCAGCGACTGTTCAGTTACCACGGCACTGCCAAATGTGAGTTATGGCCATTTTTCACATTTACGACAGTTGTAGCATCCCCACAATTGCGTGATTTATGTTCAGATGCTGGACAACTGGCTCACATTTATGACGATTGCAGTGTCCTCTTTTGCGACCATCTGACAAGCCAAGTCAATGGGGAAAACAGATTCACTTAACAACCACGTTACTGATCTAAAAACTACAGGGATTCACTTAACAACTGTGGCAAGGAAAGTCGTAAACTGGGGCAAAATTCAGTGAACAAATTTCTCGCTTAACAACATAAATTTTGGGCTCCATTGTGGCCGTATATCAAGGACTACCTGTGGTCAATACAGTTGTTCTTCGACTTACAACCACAACGGAGCCCAAAATTTCTGTCACTAAACGAGGCTAAGCGATTTTAGGACTTCTTTGGCCGTGGTGCTTAAGCAAATTACTGCAGTTGTTAACAGTTGTTAAGCGAATCATGTAGTCATTATGCGAATCTGACTTCCCCATTGGCAGCCTGTCGGAGGCCAGTTGGGAAGATTGCAAATATTGATCACATGACCTCAGAATGCTCCAACTGTTGTTATAGACCCAATTTTGATCACATGGCCATGGAGATGCTGTAACCAGGGGTGGGATTCTACAGGTTCGGACCGGTTCTATAGAACCAGTTGTTATGATTCTGCACAGTTCGGAGAACTGGCAAATTGTGCCCCTGTCTGGCCCCGCCTCTCTCTCTGCCCACCCCTCCCCTCCCACTCAGTCCTTATCGTGCGTGCGCAACATTGCTGACTGCATTCTTCCCTACCCAGTTACTCCTTAAGGTATTTCTTTTTTTTCCCCCTACCAACGATCAGCTGTTCCTATGATCAGCTGTGCCGGGATTCCCCTCGTTTACTTACTGCTTCACCCAGGAGTCTTCCCTGAGGGCCAGGAAGGCAAAAAATGGAGTTGGGGAGGCACAGCACCCCACCCCACTCCACGCTCAATTTTTTGCCTTCCTGGGTCCCAGGGAAGCCTTCTGGGAGCAAAAACGCCCCCCTAGAAGGCTTCCCTGAGGCCCAAGAAATGGGGGGGGGTTTCTGCCAATAAAAAGAAGCCATGCCCACTCAGTCACATGGCCATGCCCACCTAGCCATGCCCACAGAACCAGTTGTTAAAAAAATTTAAATCCCACCCCTGGCTATAACGGTCATAAGTGCAAGAACTGGTTGTACATTGCTTTTAAGCGCCATTGTAACTTTGGAGGGTCACAAAATGCATAGCTGTAAGTCAAGGACCATCTGGGTGTGGCCACAGGCTTTATAATGTAATTAACCATACACAAAGAGGAAGAAAAGAGTGCCACAATAAAGCATGGTGGTTAGTTGGTAGATAATCAGTAGAAGTATACGGGGTTTTTTTGCCTGTAGAAATTCATATAATCCACGGAGAGTGGAGATGAAGCTCGTGTGTCTTTGTGTGTTTTTAAATACTCTGCTATGCAAAATGCTTGGATTGTCCTCTCGTTAAATCTCCGTTCTCGTGGTATACATTAGGTTTGCGCAAAGGTTGGTATTTGTAATCTGCAGAGAGAGAGCCCTGGAGGAATGAAATGAGTTAAGGAAAAAGGAGATGTGCTAAAAAAACATTACAGCCTTTGGCTTCAACATTATTGCAGCATTGTTCGAAATGCGGGCACAACCGCTGGATCAGTCTGGAAACATTAGGAAATGCAGCGATGAGACAGCTCCCTCCCAGAAGCTTTCTATTTTAAATTTAGCTGTTGTATTCAGCATCTCACGAGGTGCCTCTAATCACAATGGTAGTTTTTTTTTTTTTTTAAGTTTGGCACTAAAATTGTGCTAAATCATTTGGGAGGGGCGGTTCCAAAATATTTGCAGGGACCTACTGAATATTATGTTAACCCTGAAGCTGACCTGACCGAAGCCATTTTTGACAGCTTCAGTGTTGCCACTCTGGAGCTGAGGGATAGGGAGGGGGGATTTTAGATAGCTGGGATCTTGTAGCCCAAACAAAATACTTCCTCTTGGGAACCAAGGACATCCTCACACCTGGTTGGAGGAAGGCGGAGCGGTGTCACCTGGCAACCAGGCAGCACCGTGATTGGACCATGGGACTGACTGTTTTGAGAAAGTGACAAACTTTTATTTTTAATTCAGTGAAAACTATGGGAGTCTTTAGACCAGGCCAATATGAGAGAGAGAGAGAGAGAGAGATACAAACATACATACAGAGATAGAGAAAGAGAGATATAAAGCTATTCTTTGAGGAATCTACCTGTCTCAGAATTTTCCTTTCTATGGGTCTATTACTTGGAACCCTGAACATGTAAAAATGTGAAATCCTCAATTCCAACTCAGCTTCTATTAGAGCACATGGCCGTCCTTCTTGTACATTTGGCAGCGATACAAGTCTGGAAGACAGAACAGGCCCACAAAAGTAGCACAATGAGGACTGTTAACAACAGATAGTAAGAGTTATGGGCAAGTGAGTTTGCACAGAACACAAAGCTGATTTCCACAACTGGTTGTCTTTTGATTCAGCTGGGACTTTGAAAGCTTTGCAAAGATATGTTTGCTTTGTTGATATCCGTCGATAAATTCCTCATTATGACTTTGCATGATTAAGTAGCTCATTCTCATTCAATGTTATGCACAAAACAGCCACGAGTGCAGAGGGTGTTCAACCTTGGCACGTTTAAGACTTGTGGTGGACTTCAACTCCCAGAATTCCCCGGTCAGAATGGCTAGTTGGGGAATTCTGGGAGTTGAAGTCCAAAGCTTCCAAAATTGGACACCCCTGCTCTAGAGTTTAAGAAATGATGGCTTTAAAAACCCTGATTAGTATTTCCAAAATAGGCCTATCCGTTGAGGTACAGGGATTTGATTGAAAAAAACATAGTTGGTTGTGTGAAAGGAAAACTGCACAGGAATGTTCTGTGTGATGTTCTGGTATGACCAATTTCAAAACTAACACAATGTTTTCTTCAGAGACTAAAGTTAACATCCAGCCTATTGCAACAAAAATACAATACAGGTAGTCCTTGACTTACAATACTTCCAATTAGTGACCGTCTGAAATTACAATGGCTTTGAAAAGTGACATGACCATTTTTCATACTTCACTCATACTTATGATGGTTACAGTGTCCCAAGGTCACGGGATCCCCTTTTGCAACTTTCTGACAAGCAGAAGCCAATGAGGAAGCCAGATTCACTTAACAACCAGGTCGCTAATTTAGCAACTACAGTGATTCACTTAACAAACGTGGCAAGGAAAATCGTAAAATGGCAAGCCAAATTCACTTAACAAATTTCTCACTTAGCAACATAAATTCTGGGCTCAATAGTGGCCAGAATAACTCAAGGACTACCTGCAATCAAATGTAGAGACACTGTTCCATCAAAAACCATGAAAAAAGCCCACTATTTTATTTTTCTAACACAGAAGCAACTTCTGGTTATAAAACAAGATACTTAAGCCATCCAGAACATGCTAAAAAACACACACAAGCCACTCTCTTCTAAGCCACTAAAGTGATACTTGATTAGGTTATGTTCTGTTCAATTGTACTACTATGTTCGTAAAGCCTTAATTAGTTTGTGATTGTGAAAGGCTCCAAACTGAACAGGCTATTAGAATTTCTAGAACTGGCAATAATGAAAAAAAGAATTTATCTCTTAAGAGTCAAACGCTTTCAATTACTCCGGAAATTAATTTGGTTGACTAACTATCGCATTTGCACAGGATTTGCCAAAGGGGAAAAAAAAGTAAATATTATTAGAAAGGCAAATTTTGAATCTGCTAGCACACTTGTTCCTCATGGAATGTGATCTGCTTGTAAAAGATGATTCCACCTATCCCATAGTTCATTAGGTAAAGATTCCCCTCGCACATACGTGCTAGTCGTTTCCAGCTCTAGAGGGCGGTGCTCATCTCCGTTACAAAGCCAAAGAGCCAGTGTTGTCCGAAGACGTCTCCATGGTCATGTGGCCGGCATGACTAAACACTGAAGACGCATGGAACGCTGTTACCTTCTCACCAAAGTGGCCCCTATTTTTCTACTTGCATATTTTACATGCTTTCAACCGCTTGGTTGGCACAAGCTGGGACAAGTAACGGGAGCTCACTCCGTGATGCGGCACTAGGGATTCGAACCGCCAAACTGCCGACCTTTCTGATCGACAAGTCTTTGCCCCTGAGCCACTGTGTCCCTACTTTGTTACCTTGGAACAAAATGTTGGTCTGATTGGCTGATAGATATTGGATTCATCCCACCCCACAGAAAAGGTGGGTAGTATGTGTAAATGGCTTTGTCGCTTCCATCTGTGGCAGATGGATTCTTTGATAAATGAATTTATTATAATCGGTATGATTTCAGATTTGGATATTTTGAGTGGGTTTTTTCAGCTAGGTTTTAAGGTTCTCCGAGTTAGGCTACAATGGCTCTACTCTTTCCTGAGTTGGTAGTTTCCATCAATGGTGTTAAGGGGAGTAGAGCCCAACTCAATGGAGGCTCATTTGCAGTGTACTCCAACGCATAATCTCCTTCCTCCTATTCTACCCTATGTCATAAAAGGACATCTGTTGGCTAATGACAGTTAGTCCTCGTAAGTCGACCAATACATCCTGATCATCAGTTGTAAATTGTGACTTTTGCATAAAACTTTACCTTTTTTTGCAGCAGTCATTAAACCCACCCCACTGTCATTAAGCATGCCAATGGTTTGCTATGGAAGCAGTTCTGACCGAAATCTGGTTTTCTTCAAATCATCATGTAAAACGTGGCCTCGCAACCACAGGATGATGTGGACATAAATGCAGCCATATTGGTGAGGGTCTGAAATTTGGTCTGGGGCGTGGGGACTGCGGGAACTCCAAATCCAGGTGGTATTTAGCCTCCAGGTAAGTTCATTTCCTAAACAACTAGTCATTACATTGAAGATCACCTGTACACAACTTTTTATATCCAGCTGTAGATTCAATGAAAACATGGATGCTTTGCGTGGAAGCAATTAGGATCTGGATGATAGAAAGCAAGACTGAAATTGAACCAAAGGAAGATGGAGTCGTTGTTTCAGAAAAAAAAAAATTATCTGCCAGTTAACTCCAGACAGGACTGCATTCCCTCTGAGGCATGTCTGTCAACTGGAGTGACAGCTTGGATTCACTGCTACCCCTTGATAAACAGATGGAGGCTGGACCAGAGAACCTTCATCCAACTTTGGCTGATATGCTTCCTGTAGCCCTACCTGGAATAGGAGACCCTGGCCAAGTGCCACATTTATGGCCAGGTAATTCAACTGCAGGTAGGCCCTGACTTACAACAGTTCGTTTAGTGACTGTTCAAAGTTATCATCATGATCGTCATTTAAGGACCTCATAATCCCTTGCAGGTGGACTCTAGGCAACTGAATGGAGCTAGCAGTGTTTTAGTGGCCGGATGCCCTTCCTGTTGCCAATACGGAGTTCTGTTCAGCAGATATATTCTCAGTGTGCCAAGAGAAATATCTGCTTCTACGTAGGATTGAACTCACAACCTCCTGATTGTGAGGCGAGAGCCCCACCTCCAGGGCACTGCACCACTCGACCGTTCAAAGTTATAACGACACCGAAAAGTCACATTCACACTCATGACCGTTTCCCGTGGTCACAGGTTCAAAATTCAGACTTTTTGGCCAGTGGTTCATATTTATGACGGTTGCAGGGTCCCAGGTCATGTGATCGGCTTTTGCATCCTTCGGGCAAACGAAGGCAATGGGGAAAGCTAGATTCACATTAACAGCCGTGTTACTGATTTAATAACCTCAGTGATTTACTTAGCAACTGGGGGCAGAAAGTTCATAAAATGGGTGTCAACTCAAAAATATTTCTCTGGTCTTTTTAGAGTTGACAGCAGAAAGTGGGGAAGTAGTGCATTCCTTAAATGCTTTCATAGATAATGGTTAGGCGGCCAAAGCTTCTGGCATTTTATTTATTTATTTATTTTATTTATGAAATTTCTATACCGCCCTTCTCCCTAGGGACTCAGGGCGGTGTACAGCCAATCTAAATCCCAACAATACAAAAGTTAAAAAGAATTAGACACTGGCTGATTAATAAGAAACCCCCCCCCCCTTAAAACCCTGGTTAAAATTGAGGATAATATGGAGACCAATTAAAACCATCTCAGCCCAGGCTGGCCTGCTCAAAGAGCCAGGTCTTCCACGCGCGCCTGAAGGCCCTCAGGTCCGTGCCGGTACGAAGTTCCGGCGGCAGAGTATTCCAGAGGGCAGGGGCCCCCACAGAGAAGGCCCTACTCCTCGGGGCCGCCAGACAACACATAGCGGCCGACGGCACCCGGAGCAGACCCTCCCTGTGTGAACGCACCGGCCTGCTGGAGATCACTGATAGAATGCGGTCCTGCAGGTAACCTGGCCCAATGCCATGGATCGCCCTAAAGGTCAAAACTAGAACCTTAAAGCGAACCCGGAGAGCCACCGGCAACCAATGCAGCTCGCGCAGGAGAGGCGTCACATGGGTGCTACGTGACGCCCCCATGATCACCCGCGCGGCTGCATTCTGCACCAGCTGGAGTCTCCGGGTGCTCCCCGCAGGGAGCCCCATGTAGAGGGCATTACAATAGTCCAGGCGAGAGGTGACAAGGGCCTGAGTGACTGTGCGCAGGGCGTCCCGATCCAGAAAGGGCCGCAACCGGTAGATCCGACGGATCTGATGAAACGCCCCCCTAGAGACGGCCGCAACATGATGTTCAAGCGACAGCCGTACATCCAGGAGGACTCCCAGGTTGCGGGCCCTCTCTGTGGGGGGCAAAATTTCCCCCCCAATAGCCAGCAAAGGTGTCAGCTGGCTATATCGGGGCGCCGGAAACCACAGCCACTCGGTCTTGGATGGGTTGAGCCGAAGCCTGTTCCTGCCCATCCAATCCCGCACGGCCTCCAGGCACCTAGACATAGCCCCCACAGCATCGTTGGGGTGGTCCGGGGTGGAGATATACAACTGGGTGTCATCTGCATAGAGATGACACCTCACCCCAAGACCACGGATGATCTCACCCAGCAGCTTCATATAAATGTTGAACAAGAGAGGGGAGAGGACCGACCCCTGAGGCACCCCACAAACCAGGGGCCCAGAGGTGGACCTCTCCCCTCCCGCCAACACAAATTGCGAACAGTCGGAGAGGAAGGAGGAGAACCATCGAAGGACGGTTCCCCCAATCCCCAACCCCTCCAACCGTCGCAACAGGATACTATGGTCGATAGTATCGAAAGCCGCCGAGAGGTCTAATAGGACCAGGACAGAGGAGAGCCCTCTGTCACGAGCCCTCCAGAGATCATCGACCAACGTGACCAATGCCGTCTCAGTGCTATGCCCAGGCCTGAAGCCCGATTGGAACGGATCGAGGTAAATCGTTTCCTCCAGGTGCTGAGGGAGCTGACGTGCCACCACACTCTCAACAACCTTTGCCACAAAGGGAAGGTTGGAGACTGGACGATAGTTTTTTAAAACAGCTGGATCCAGGGAAGGCTTCTTGAGGAGGGGCCGCACCACCGCCGTCTTCAAGGCGGTAGGAAGCGACCCCTCTCTCAAAGAAGAGTTGATAATCCCCTGGAGCCAGCCTCGTGTCGTCTCCCTGGCGGCCGAAACCAGCCAGGAAGGGCACAGGTCCAATAAACAGGTGGTGGCATTCAGACCCCCCAGCAACCTGTCCACACCCTCGGCGGTCACAGGATCGAACTCCCCCCAGATAACATTCACAAGACCTGCCCCGGACACCTCCCCCGGGACCATCCAATTGGAGTCGAGCCCCTCCCGAATCTGAGCGATTTTATCATGCAGAAATCGAGAAAACTCCTCCGCCCTACCCTGTAGGAGGTCATCCCGTGCTCTCGGCTCAAGCAGAGAGCGGGTCACTCTAAACAGGGCGGCAGGCCGATTTCCTGCCGACGCAATAAGGCATGCAATATTACTGGAGAGCATGATCGATGACTCTTGGCTATGGATGTGTCCCATTGGAGAGGATACATCCAGGGAGTGGGGAGAAGACCAGGGTCAAAGTGAAATGAACGATGTATCTCGGCATTGGCTACACCCAGGTAGCACCGGCATGTTCACTCTTTTTTTTTTTTTTTAAACTCTTGAGAGATGTGGCTAGAGACTCATGATTGAATGGGGGGCAAAACGCACTTAACTCACTGAGGAACATAAATTTTAGGCTCAATGAAGGTCGTAAGTCGAAGACCACCTCAACTGTACCGCAGGCTGCAAACAGTTGCCTTTGAAAGCCTCCGGGAGCTGTGATTGGGATGAAACATATTAGCTCGTCTGCTGGAGACGAAGAGGTTGTCATAGCTACGTAACTCTGTGCTAGAAAATGTGATGGCTTTCTGAATGCAATTCAAAGAGCCTAACTTACAGACCCTTATCTGGCAGGGTACCTCAGGACAACCTTCCCTGTGTACCCAGTGTAAGTTTGCTGGCAAAATTTCTTAATGTCTTCTCCCCACCCATACCAAGAGGTTAAGAGGGCAGAGGCTTTTGCACAAGATGCTGTTGTGGTTTCTATGTCACTCAAAAGCCTTTCCTAGTCTAGCTCACATCAGCCCCCACGCTTTCTATGACTTTTCAGAAGCTGATAAAATGGTTTTGGGTTTTTTTGCAGAGAATTTGGGAGATGATGGAGAACTGTCCATGACAGGAGGTTTTTTTATTGCATCGCTGTCTTTGTTTCGGTAGTTTTAATCGTTGCACATCACTAACAATCTTATGCAAATTTTAGCAATCCATAAAATGGGCGAATAGGCGGCAATATAAATTAAATAAATGAATAAATAAAATAAATACATAAGCCACAAGTAGACTACTATATAGTATTTTCCTCGTGGGCATGGATGGCAGTATTTGGCCTATCCACTTTAACACCAGGAAGCTATCAAATTATGGAAAAAATTTTTTTTAAAAAATATAAGTTCCCTTGATATTTATAGCACTTTTGCGAAAAGGCAACGTATTTATTTATTTTAGGGAATTTATTTTGTTGCCTATTTACACATGGCGACTCAAAGCAGCTTACAGGAATATAAAAACCTCGTGTATATATATATTTTAAAAAAACTAATTAAAGAGAATAATCAAGTATGTCATGTTTTCAAGCTGAAATAAAACCCTCAATTAGGACATAGAAGTATTTGCTGATCAAACATTAACATTAACTCACAAGTTAAAAAAAAAAGAAATGCAAAGAGCTTTTATTTTTCTAACTGCAGACTAAATATTGATTTCTGATGAAGCAGCGGCAGAAAGCTCATCACGTGTCTTGAGAGCAAATACCCACAATTACCAACCTCAAGGGAAAGTTGAAAGTCCCTTTTCTCAAGAAGAGGTTCAAAACCATCCCTCCTCCCCTTTTTTAAATGATTTAGCGCAGGCTTCTTGGATATTTTAGGGGGGATGATTTCCAACACCATCCAACTTGGCCATTGGGGGTCACGCAGGTGGAAAGACACAAATGGTGCTATTTCCCAGGGCATTTTCAAAGCACAGCGATGCACAATGACGCAACTGCACATCCATCATTATAGGCCGGAGATCTGCATTCAAGCGTTAAAGCTCCCTGCTTTCACGTGGGATCTTCTTACAGCTAGTCCTCGACGTACGACCGCAACTGAGGACCAAAGTTACGTCACTCAGCGAGACATCGGTTTAAGCACCTTTTGCCCCGTTTTACGGCTTTCCCCGCCTCTTTTGTGAAGCGAACCACTGCGGTTCTTAAGTCACATGCACTTATTAAGCAAATCTGGCGTCTCCCATTGACTTTGCTCGTTGGAAGGTCACGAAAGGAGATCTCTAACCCTAACCTTCCTCTTGGACTCTGCAACGGTCATAAATGCAAGTCAGTTGTTGACTTGCCGACTGTAAAACGGCTTAGCAAGGGTTGTAAAAGCACCACCAAGCGGTATATAAGTCTTAACTGGTATTGCTATCAGAATATCAACGCCTGGCCGTGGGGAAGCTGCAACAGTCGCAATTGTGAGAAACGGTCACAAGTGTGAGCAACAGCCATCAGTCCCTTTTTCCAGTGCCGTTGTATCTTTGAACGGTCCTTAGGCGGACTGTTGTAAGTCGAGGACTAGCTGTAGTACGGAAGCCACGCGTGCACTCAAGCCCACGGCCCCTTCTTCAAAGAAACACGAGTCACCACATGAATCCCCAGGCTTAAACCCCACGTCCCAATCATTTTGCACGGGGAAGGAGCAGCGCCCATGCCCTGGTCTTGGGCAAAAGCACCCGGCATGCTCTTCTCGCCTTTCACCCGTTTGCAAAGGGCTCCGCGAATCGGGGCTTAACCCGCCAATACCCGCATTAGCACGTGGGAACGCAACCCGGGCTGCTCGCGCGCACGCGCAATCCGACCCGGGCCAGCGAGCCCAGAGGACGCTCGGGACTCCCCCCTCCCGTATTCACCCCCTGCGTTCGCCCCACCAGCCAGCCAATCAAAGGGAGGCGCCGCGAGGAGCCCCGAGAGCCCGAGTCCAAAACGGTCACTCCCGGCCGCCCCAACCACTCCGGGCCACGGGAGGGGAGAACGCGGGCCGACGCGGGTCGCGACGTTGCCGAAAGGGAAGGGAAGGCGACAGCTGGCCGGAGGGCGAAGGGTGCAGGCGCGGAACGAGGACAAGTAGCCTTCAGTGAGGGAAAGGCCCACAGCGCTGGGCAGGGGGCATTAAAATGGCTTCAACAACCCCCCCCCCGTCCAGTGAGGTGCCGGGGTCCGGACTATACCAAGCAGGGAGGGGGGAAGGCCAGCTGGGGCAGCTCTTTCTCCCCCCCGTCTGGGGCGGATGGGGTATCCCGATTAGGGCAGGGAGGGGGAAGCGGACTGTACCTCTCCGGCAGGGAGGGGGATATGGCAGCGCCCTACATCTCTTTCCCCACCCGCGGGAGCAAACGGTTTGTCCCGATCCCGGCGCCATCTTGGGTGCGACTAAAACAACAACCCCTAAAAACCCTTCATGGGGCCTTGCCGAAATCCTGAGCCACACTCATTCTCCGGGCCGATCCATCGTTTTACCTGAAGGGGTTCGGTGACGGTTTCGTGTCCAGGCCGGTTCCTAGGGCCTCACCACAGATCATCCCCGCCCACCTGTCCTCACCTCACAATGGTAGCTGCAGAACGGGGGGGGGGGGAAGGGGGGGGGAAGAAAGACCGCCCATAAGTCATTAGAATAATCTGCCTAGCAACAGCTGCCAAGGCCATGAGATGATTGGTCGACACTCAAGCTTGTCTAAAGGAGATATTCCAAAAATATTTCCATGCAAGCCGCATTAACAGCGTTCTGCAGAGGCTTTAGTGGGGGGGGGGAGATAGGGGGCGGAGGGAAGGCATACACCCCTTTGCCTTGGATTTGGGCCTCCGTCGCTCGAGACCAAATCCGGCCAATCGCAGCACAGCTCTCATCCCGTCGCCGCATTGCACTGGAGCCATCCACCAATCACGAGCGCCCTCTCGTCCTGCCAGGCTGAATAAATGTGAAATAATGTAGCGACACCTGTCGGCAAAACGGGAGAGCATCAGGACGCGCGCCTCGACCGGCTGTCCGCTAGACGTATTGGACTACAGCTCCCAGCATTCCTAGCGCGGATGCCTCCGCCGCAAAGTCTGTCTCGTGTGGGGCGACCCCGAGCTGGGTTGCAAAACTTCAGATTGCCGCTAGGTGGCTATAAAGAGACGAGAATGGCTCTTTAGTGTCTTCTATCGCTCAACCGGATTTTATTTCTTATTTTATTTTTTATTTATTTCATTGGAGAAGAGGCTAATCCACATGCATGTTTTAATCCCCATTCCATTTTCCTGCAATTATTCACTCGCAGCACCCGATAAGTTCTTGGTGCTTTCTGAGCTTGGCTGTTTTCTTGCAGACGTTTCATTATTCCAACTATGTAACATCATGCTAAATGTCTGGAGAATTTCCATCATCTCCAACCTTTTGGACCACCAAACTCATAATTTTAAATCCTGCGGACCAGAGATCCTGGGAAAATCCCCCCAAAAAAGCCTGCAGGAAAATTCACCACCATGTTTTCCTACCAATCGATCGTTCTTTTTTTGGGATCGCAGGATATCGTCTCCAGCTCCATTCTTGGGGGGAGAGAGAGAGAGAGAGACTTTTGGCTTCATGCAAAGAAAGCAGCAAAAGCCGCCGAAGTCTTCCTTCCTCTTCCCCAAATTCGATCGGAAATGAGTATTTGTGAGACGTGTCACGCTGGCGCAGCCTCTTGGAGCAGGATGCCTTGCAAGGTCCCAAAGACTCCTTTCTGGCGAAGTTTGGTGAAGAGAAAGAAAGTTTTTGCTGTTTTCCTTGTGTGCAGTCAAAAGCAGAAGAAGAAAGAAGCAGAAAGAAGAAGCCTGGTGGCCAGGCAAGGCGTGTGGGGCAAGTCCTCCCCTCCACCCTTTCCCCCCCCTCCCCTCACTGTTCTCAGTGCAAGCCTTGTGTTCCTGCGCAGTCTGCGTTGATTGATTTGGAGAGTGACATTTCTCTGCGGACCACCAAAACTTTCTCATGGACCACCAGTGGTCCCCAGTCCACTGGTTGGTGACCACTGATCTAGATCATGGTTGTCCCAAAGGTGCTTTTTTCAAGAGACAGCTGGACTTTCTGGTTTTTCTTTTGAAGACGTTTCTCTTCTCATCCAAGAAGCTTCTTCAGCTCTGGCAGGATAGTGGGGAATGGAAGGATTTATACTCCTTGCAAACAGCTGCTCATTTGCCTCCTTTTTAGAAGGTTGTTGAAGCACTTGAAGGTTTATCTGTGTCCTGGGGACACCTGAGTAGTGCTTCTGGTTCCTTATTTTAAATTCTTTCTTCTGCAGGCCAGAGTATGGAATTCCCAAAGGTACTTTTTCAAGAGGCGACTGGACTTCCTGGTTTTTCTTTGAAAACGTTTCATTCCCCACCGTCCAGTCAGAGCTGAAGAAGTTTCTTGGCTGAGGAGCGAAATGTCTTCAAAGCAAAACCAGAAAATCCAGCTGCCTCTTGGGGGGGGGGGGGGGGGGAAGGCACTTTGGGGATCATCGGTGCTAATTCAAGTTATCTGAGAGGTGCCTAAGGATATTTTAGCTAGGAACCCTATGAACGAGCCCATTGCAACAGCTCTGATCCGTCTTTTTTTTTTAAAAAAAAAAACGTGCTACCAATTAAAATGCAAACATAAAAAAAGGCTTTTCCAACTTTTGAAGCTGGATCTGAAATTCAGAATTGCACCATGCTGGTTTGTGGGCTCAAACCATCTTTGCAGGCTTTTTCTTTCAGGAATGCTCAAAAGTAGGGAGGAGGAGGAGGTGGAGGAGGAATTGGCCCTGGGCCAACCCTCCCTACCAGAAGCTTCATTGCCCATTTGCAGGACCATATGGAAAGCGGGTGATCTCAGCTATAAGAAATCTTTCCTAATTTTTTTTTTAAAAAAAACCCAGATTGTTTCTGTTTCTGTCTGCCTAACAGAAGCCTGTGTTTAATAATGAGGGTAGTGCTACTTTTTCTGCCATTCTTATCACTGAGCTGACTCCTGCTGGCAGTTCAAAGGAAGGTGCCTGCACTGAACCATTTCAGGAGGGTGGGGGAGATAAACAGCACATTTAATTCCCCTCCCCTCCTCCCACATACACCCACTGATAGAAATACCCTAGGCCTGGATAGAAAGGAGGAATGGTATCCACACACCAAAAGTGGAAGTTTGTTTTAGAGTATGTTGAAAGAAATACCCTTCTGAGTTCAGTTTCAAGTGGGGAAAAAGACACTGGAAACATGGAGGCTGCTTGAAAGGTTTAATGGTGTACAGGACCACATGGCCTGGAACTCCAGAGAAGGATGATCACATACTTCAAGGTGAGAAGAGATCAAGAAAAAAGGACTGAGGTACTGAGAGTGCTGGGTTTTATACCCTCTGTTGGGATTTGAATTGGAGCTTATATTCTAATTGGTTGGCAGACTCCCAGGGGCAACTCTGTAGTTCCAGGCTTGGTCTAGCCTTGCTGGGTGATTATGCCCTTAAAAGGGTTTTTGGTAATTGCTATAGCTTTTACCTGGAGTTCCTTGTTATGTAAAGTATTCTGGTCCAGGCCTTAATGGCCCACCCATTAACAAAGGTGGGGGTGAGATTCTGCTTCTGGGGTGGGTTTCTGCTTCTTGGGTTTCTACTCTTTTTAGGGGAAATATTCTGCCTTTTTAATATTTCCTAGGTTATTTCAATTTTCTAGGAGAGGGGTGGGTACTACCTACAGATAAAAATAATTATTGTCTACAGTAGCTCAAATAAATACTGTAGAAGCAAAGAGAAGGGAGCACGAGAGAAAAGAGGCTGGCGTTCAGACAAGAGACAAAGGAAAGGCAGCCGGGAAAAGCACAGGAAGGAAAGCAATTCTCCGGTCTAGAAAAATAAGAGAGTTTTTAAGCAAACATTGATGTCCGGTTTGGGACTAGAGCAGAGATGCCCAACCCTGACAACTTTCAGACTGGTGGACTTTTAATTCCCAGAATTCTCCAGCCAGAAACTTTCAATTACAATTCCGTTGTTGAGCAAGATGTTTGTTAAATGAGTTTTGCCCCATTTTTGCCACATTGTTAAGTGAATCATGCGGTCATTAAGTAAATCTGCCCCCCACCCCCGTTGACTTTGCTTGTTGGAAGCCAGTTGGGAAGGTTACCAATGGTGATCACAAGGCCACCAAGACAATGCAACTGTCATAGTTACATGCCGGTTGCCAAGCGGCCAAATTTTGATCATGTGACTGGGGAAATTGCAGAATAACAAGAGTTGGAAGGGACCTTGGAGGTCTTCTAGTCCAAACCCCCTGCTCAAGCAGGAAACCCTACACCATTTCAGACAAATGGTTGTCCAATCTCTTCTTTAAAACCTCCAGAGACAATGCACCCACAACCTCTGGAAGCAAATCGTACCCCTGCTTAATTGTTCTCACTGTCCCAAAATTTCTCCTTAGTTCTAGGTTGCTTCTCTCCTTGATTAATTTCCATACGTCACTTCTTGTCCTGCCCTCTGATGCTTTGGAGAATAGTCTGACTCCCTCTTCTTTGTGGCAGCCTCTGAGATATTGGAACACTGCTATCATGTCAACAATCATAAGACACCTTTTTCAGTGCCATTGTAACTTCAAATATTCACTAAACAAATGGTTGCAAGTTGAGGACTACATGTAATGAAAAATGTCAACCAGAAGGCATCAATTTATTATTTTATCCTTTATTTGTTTATTTATTTATTTATTTATTTATTTAATCCTTTATTTTATTTTATATATATTGTCTAAATGGATTTGCAGGAGGAAACCTGTTCCAAATATCTTGGTTGTTGAAAAACTAATGGTCTATGTGGCAAAACCTCTGCCTTTCCAGTTTTTCCCTTACAAAAGAAAGCAAGTGTAGCTGTTTTACTTTTAGAAAGATGGCTAGTATTCCATTTAATAGCTCACTAAAACATGGTTTCATTAAATTCCTTTCAGCACCTTACCTTTCGGTGTAGCTGCATTGATTCTCCGCTCCCTTCAACCTCTCCACCGCAAATTTCTCATTACTGTCCTAAGTTCTGTTCGTGTGAGTTTGCTCTTTATGTAGTAATAAAGAGTACGTTCTGTTTCATTTAACTGGTACATAAAACAGAAATCATTTTACACTTTCTACATTTCTGCTCAGCAACCCTAAGTGGCTGCGTTTCCAGATCTCTCCCAGCCCCATTGCCATCTCTCTCACTTGAACTTTGGTGTAATGGGTGAAGGCAGCAGAAATTTTAACGTTTGATGTGATTTATTCCGCAAACCATAATTAAAACTATCCATGGCTTCGCGCACAGTATGAATCCAGAAACTGAACCCTTTCCTTATGTTGAATACAATCTCAGGCTGTGATTCTCGTATGCTGCTTTCCAGCTGAATGAAAACTTTGAAGTTTATTGTGTGTGATTTACATCAAAACACAAAACCAACCATTCTTTTACTGAAAATTGCTATGACAAAACCGAACAATAAAAAGCTGCAAGTGCATTTTTTTTTTAAAAAGTGGTTTTCATATTGCACAGTATGAGCACTGGGTCAACTCATAAAATATTTCTATGGTCTTTTTGGAGTTGCCAACAGAAAGGGAGGGGGAAAGGGGTTTGAAAGAGCAGTGGGGCAGCTGGGAAATCAAAAGTGCATTCCATACATAGATTTTCAGAGATAGTAACTAGGTGACTGAAGTTTCTGCGGGGCAAAAATCTAACTGGAGAACATGATTGATGATTTTTGGCTATGGATGTGTCCCATTGGAGAATATGAATTACAATACACCCAGGGGGCAGAGGGAAAACCAGGGTCAAGGGTGACAATAAATTATGTGTCCCAGAGTCGGATACACCCAGGCAGTGCTAGGCATGTTAACTCCCAATAAATCCTTTGAAGTTTTGGAAATTTGGCTCATGATTTAATTGGGGTATTTCAGGAATCCTGATACACTGTTGAAATCTTTCTGCACTACCCAAAATCTAAAACATAGCACACTGGTGGATCAGTACATATTATTTGCTAGGTGGGGAAATTGGTGGAGACAACATAGAGTTTAAAATGAAATGAGTGGTTGCATTTTTTTTTCTAGAAATTCTCGTCTTTCACACAAGGCCGTTGTAATTGGCATATAAAAACGAAAGTTCATAGATTGATTAAATTTAATACCTATGGTGCTTGCAGTGTTTTAAACTTGAGGATATCTTTAATTAAGCAATTAAGAGCTCCGAACACGAAGTGTGCAATATTAAAAAAAGAATCCTGAATATAGAATGAAATTTGCATTGAAAAATATCCATTCAAAGTTGCTTTGGAGATATATATGCCTCTCAGGAGACAGGATCATTTTCCTTTCCTAGGAAGACATAAGCAGAATTTACTAGCATCCAATAAAATTCTTTTTCAGTGTGTATCAGCAGCTAAATATGTCAAGCCAAATTGTACTCCCTTTCCTTGATTAGTGAAAGAAAGCTGAACAGAAATCAAGCATCTAAAGAAAAATACTTTGCAAACCCCTTTGATATGCAAATTAAATTCTCTTTCTAAATTGGTCTAACATGATGTCCAATCACAGTCTTCAGCTTAGCAGGATCCAGGCCTTGCATTTAAATGATTGGTAAACATTTCTTGAAACTAAAGCAGTCTTTGGTTCTACAAATTCTTCATTTAATAACTGCTCACTGGAACTGTAATTGTTATTTGGATGAAGGAAGTTCTAGAGGATGAGCTTTAAAACTGTACCATTCATCACTTGTTTGTCATTTTTTTATTGTTTCTGTCTGAATATCTTACCCTTGAAGGAGCATCCATTTAATTCTCTCTGCTTTGGAAAAAGACATATCCAAAGACACGTCTCATTTATCAGGTTTTAAGGGACGCTGATGCACTTTGTTTTTAATCTCTCTCCTTCCCTCTTACATATCTGTTTGCTTCAACTCTGTGTCCATATTGCTGCTCTTAACACAAGGTATTTTAACAGAATAACAAGAGTTGTGGGAGGGACTTGGAATTCAACCCCATTTCAGATAAATGGTTGTCCAATCTCTTCTTAAACATCTCCAGTGATAGAGCACCCACAAGTTCTGGAGTCAAGTCATTCCATTGATTAATTGTTCTCATTGTCCTCTCATTGTCCTTAGTTCCAAGTTGCTTCTCTTCTTGTTTAGTTTCCACCCGTTGCTTTTTGTCCTGCCTTCAGGTGCTTTGGAAAATACTTGACCCCCTCTTCTTTGTGGCAACCCCTGAGATACTGGAACACTGCTATCATGACACTCCTAGGCCCTGTTTTCATTGAACTAGACACACCCAATTCCAGCAACCATTCTTTATATGTTTTAGCCTCCAGATCAGAGGTGGTATTCAGCCAGTCCTGACAGGTTCTGGAGGATCGGTAGTGGAAATTTCGAGTAGTTTGCAGAACCGGTAAATACCACCTCTGGTTGGCCCTGGCCCCCATCTATTCGCTGCCTCCCGAGTCCCAGCTGATCGGCAACTATGAACTAGGAAAATGTCTTCCACCAGGTTTAGTTTGGTGTTGACATACAGGGCCTAAGACAAAGCCTTGGGGTACTCCACTGCATAATTCCCTCCATGTAGTTCCATTAAAGACTACATATTGAATGCAGTTGGTCAGACAGTTATAAATCCATCTTGACGGAGATTCTATCTAGCCCACATTTTTCCATCTTGTCAAGGAGTCGGTCTTTTGAAACCGAAAAAGCAGCATCTCAGTTCAGATCAATGCATACCACAGCACTCATCTTTTTTGTATTTTCTGTGGCTATGCTTTTGGGCTGACTACAGCATGTTCAGTGTGGAAATGAGTCATTTTTACGATGATAATCCTAGACCAGGAACCGAGGCAGCTCACCCTGTGCATGGTGAGGCATCCACTATTCAGAATGGCCTTGTCTGTTCCCAGTTCCAGCCGTGACTGTTAATCATGGAAATAATACCCAATTCAGAAGACGCACTGCTTCAAATCCTCCCTTCTCTCAAGAAGGGGAAACCCTCCCCGTTTCTGTTTTGGGGAACCTGCCGTTCCATGAGGTAAGAGACAGGGATGTGAAACCAGGAAGACACATTACAGTTATTCCTCATTTTATGTCCTCCGGTAGAACCAGGATTTCCATTGTTAAGTAAGGCAGTTGTTGAGTCACACCCAATTTTTTTTGCCACAGTTGTTAAGTGAATCACTGCAGCTGTTAAGTGAATCATGGTGATATTAAGCAAATTATGTCAAAACAAAATAGTTACCCTTAAAAACCAAGGACATTCCCACAGGTGGCTGAAGAGAGGAGGAATGAAATTTCCAAGCAACCAGACAGCACCCTGATTGGACCATGTGACTTTGTTTTGGAAAGAGGGGAAAACTTTTAATTAGATGAAAACCGCGGGAACTTTTAGAGTCGGTTTTCACCAGTCTGTGCCCATGTGATATACCCAATAAACTTGTTCTTTGAGGAACCTGCTTGCCTCAGAGTTGTGTTTGCTATGGGTGTATTACTTGGAACCCTGACATATAAAACATGTTGAATTTTGCTGTGTTTGGAAGTATGCACACTTGTTCCAAAAAAGAGAACTTCTTGGATTATTGAAAGAATGGCGGTGGGGTGGGGGCAGTCTAAGCAGCGTGTCTTCTGAGTTGTACCTTTTGAAGCCGCCATCCCATTTTGTGAAACCAACCTTGAACAGCTCCCTCCCTCTGGATTTATATTCCTTGAATACAGCTGGTCATTTGCATCCTTTCAGAAGGTCATTGAGGCCACCTGGAGGTTTCAACATCATCCTTTCAGAAATTAGAGATGCCTTCCACTCTTTCGGAAGGCCCTGAAGACGTGGTTCCGCCAGTGGGACTGAGGAACCCAGAGTGGGATGGATGGAGCCAGGGGTGGGATTCTACCGGTTCTGTCCACCTCTGTAGAACCGGTTGCTCTGAAGAGCAGCAAACATAGAACCGGTTCTATATCTGCTGCTGTTTTGGCCTGCCCGCCCGCCCGGGCTCTTACCTGACCTTTATTTCCTGCTTTTTCAACCGCAGCTGCTTTGCGTGACACAGCTGTGGTTGAAAAAGCAGGAAAAAAGGGCTTTTTCAACCGCTGCGCATCACATGCAGCGCTGCTCAGCTGTCCAGGCAGCTAGCTGACGACGATATACACACGCGCACAAAACATAAAATCACTGAACCGGGAGTTACACCGGTCAGATCCCACCCCTGGATGGAGCCCATTAAATGGCAGATATGAGTATGTGTTGTCGCTGAGAGGGAGCGTGGTGGGGTTATTATTTTATTATGTATTATTTTTATTTCTTCTACAGTACATTGTGTTTTTATTTTCTATAAGTAGCCTAAAGTCACCCTTGAGCGAGTAGGCGGCTACATAAATTTTCCAAATAAAATAAATAGAACAGATCTCAAAAGCACCCACCAAGCCAAACGTTTGCTAATTCCTCCATTAAAAGAGCTTATTGTAAACATTCCACGACAGATTTAAAAAACTCGCTGGTCTCTGGTGATGTTCTCTGCAGCGAGAAATCCATTTGGACTATAGCTCAACCTTCTTTCCCTCCCACCCACCCCAAAGAACATTAGGACAAGAGCTATAAAAGCAAATGAAGCTTTTCTCCTAGATCAGCCTCAAATTTTCACTCAAGTACTTATCTTTCCTCTTGGCAAGGAATATTAATTATATTAGCATTATCAATCAGAAAACATCATTAAGGCAGTTACAGCTGA